>WHPX01000644.1:0-477738 GCA_011057435.1 Actinia equina
TGGTAAACACGCAGGAGGTGGTATAACATTGGAGATCAAGCGCACCAAGCATGCCAGCGATACTACTAAGATAAACTGCTACATCTTTGTGGTGTCAGACGCGCAACTGAGCGTGGAAATGAACCAACTTAAAAGTGTTGCATATTAGGGTCAAAATATTCCTTAGATATACGATGCTCCGCGTATTTGAAAACGACGACACGAACTGCAATGCATAGTGCAAGGCGACAAACTGTACTTTAAAGCGAAGGAAGTGGCAGCCGCATTGGACTATGAGAACACGGAAAAGGCTATTAGAGACCACGTTTCCGGAAAGCACCAGAAAAGATGGGCTGACCTACAAGGGGTCCCAAGTCGTTCCCCTTCTACTATTCACCCGCATTCTGTATTTATCTCCGAGCCTGGGTTGTATCAATTGATATTCAGCTCCAGGCTACCTAAAGCCGCGAAGTTTTCAGGATTGGGTCTTTGAGGAAGTCCTTCCCGCGCTAAGAAGACCGGGTAAATATGAAATCGAACGGCGTTTTGACAGCCCCAACAAGTTGGTGTTTAAAATCGAAAACGAATTCGACTTACATAAAAAAGTGGTTGACTACATCCGCAAGTATTACCCCCAAATGCTCATAGCACCCGGTTTAGGTGAAATACAAGATACATCAGATAAACGCATAAAGTGCTGGCAGAAAGGATATCAACGAGGACAGCCCGACCTGCTCATCTTGAATGCACACGTGTGGTACCATGGTTTCTGCGTCGAGCTGAAGACTCCAAAAGGCAACGGGGTATTATCTGATAGTCAACGCCTGCTATTGGAAAGGTATGAGCAGAATGGTTACAAGGTGTTAATCAGTAACGACTACGACGACATCTGCAGAGCCATCACAAAGTATGCGCGTGGAATGGGTTTACCTTGTGCATATTGCTGTAAGAAGTTTAGGAACGCAGACACTTTAAAGACGCACTTAAAGATATTTCATAGAATATATGGACAAGGATAAATTCAATGAGCTAAAGTTCATCCAGACGCACTGGAGGGATTTGCAGATAGGGGAAATCTATGAGATAAAGAATTACGTGGTCTTTGAAGACATTGACCGTCTGCGTTTGGTCTTAAAGAATAAAAAAGAACATATACCCTCTGGGCGCCCGATAGAATAAGGTACGCCATTGAAGGGCAGCAGGTTACCCATGTTATGAGTCATGGTAAGAAGGATGGTAGATGGGAATTTGACATAGTTACTTGGGAGCCTGAGTCTCCTCTTCACTCTTAAGTATGTTTGTGCACCGATGACCTTCAAAGAATGCACTGCCGCAATGAAGGCAGATGTATTTTTTAGGCTTAGGAGGAATCATGTCTGGTGAGGGTTCGCAAGTAATACAGTCCATATATTATAAATCCAATGCCATTGCGTACTCTAATGGTGTCTATCCGACATCAATACATAATGAATTGCAACAAATGTGGCAGGGGTTTTAGCAGCAAACAGAGACTGGAGTATCACACCAACCATAAGGTGTGTGATAAAGTAATACGTCGCAATCGCACCTGCGAACATTGTGATAGGACTTTCAGCACTGTTCAGGCGTTGGACTATCACACTTCACGCAAAGTATGTAAAAAGGTGCGTCCTGGCCGCTTTTGTAAGGACTGTGGTGGGTTATTCAGCACTCCCCAGGCCTTAGGCTACCACGTATTTCACAGAGTTTGCGCAATCTAAAAAAAAAGGAAATGGGGTGCCTTGCGCGCCCCTATTTTTTGCAGACCTCCTCCTAAGAGGGTCATCGTTAGAAGAGTGTCTCAGGAATGTTAACATTTAGGTTAAATATTTGTTAAGTATGTGTGGAAACTATTTCAAAGAGTGTCTCAGGAATGTTAACATCTAGGTTAAATATTTGTTAAGTAGGATAATACCTCTTATGAAATGTGTCTTAGAATGTTGACAATAAGGTTAAATCTTTGTTAAAACAGTTGAAGATATGTTCTTCTTCTCTGACACAACCACAACGATCACACTCCTGCCTCCAATACTCCCTTTTAGTCCACGGAACGCCTTCGGCGCGTTCAAAAGAGGGGAAAGTACGGACTATCTTCTTATGGTAATCTATGCGATTCCTTAAGTAATCCTCTTTATGCGGGCAGCGACTCATCAAATCCGCACATTGGTAACAATCCACGCCTTCTAAGTCATACGCCCCAAAGAGGAACTTATAACTTACTTCATGCGCTTTCCTGTGCGTTTGAAGACGTTGTCGGCTACTAAGTACCTTATTGCAGAAACTACACTGTCTGGTCTGATCACAAACTCCTCTCTTTAAATGTTGCCGCATTCCTAAAGGGAATTCCTTATTACAGCCCTTGCAAAGTATACAAATACGTTTATCTTGATGTTGTTGCATCTTTTGAACAGTACTGAATTCCTTACCACAATCCTTACAAACTTTACTTAATTCCTTTGTGCAAACGCCATTACGGACATGGTATTGTAGCCTTTGCTTGGTGCTGAACTTCTTCTTACACACCGCACAGTTCATTTATACTTAGCAGTACGTTAACCTCTATATAACATCCTTTTCTTAACGGATATTTAACCTAATTGTTAACATTCTTAGGTACATTTCTTTTGAGGTATGTTGATGCTTAACAAATATTTAACCTTATTGTTAACATTCTTAGACACCTTTATTTCGAGGTATGCTATTCCTTAAGGAATGTCGACGCACCTTTATCTTAAGGAATAACGTGCAAACGTATCTTAGAATGTTAACAATTAGGTTAAATATTTGTTAAGGGATAACGCACGTCCCTAAAGAAATGATTCCCTATTTAACATGCATTTATTTCGACATTCCTTATCGAACACATTCTTTAAGAGATAGTATCATTCCTTAACAAACATTTAACCTTATTGTCAACATTCTCAGACACATCCTTTAAGAGATAGTATCATTCCTTAACAAATATTTAACCTTATTGTTAACATTCTCAGACACCTTTCTTTTGGGGTATGTCATTCCTTAACAAATATTTAACCTAAATGTTAACATTCTACAGTGGATACCGCATGAAATCCGCAACGGACTCTTTTGCCCACGTTGCCATCGTTATCAGCGCACCAAACCTTTCCGCGCGCTTCAGACCACACATTTCATCATACAATTCCTGCACGCGCTCTTTCAAACGGTCTATCTCTTCTCTTTGCATTTCGATGGTGTTCCTTTTATCTTGCATGTCGCCGGCAATCCTCCTTACTGCTTCCACTGGGTCCATCGTATATATATTGGGTCATTGAAAATGACTCCAGAACATATTCCCTGCAATGCTCTGATAGTAGGACCAACCGGCTGCGGAAAGACCCAGTTCGTAGTAGAGCAACTCCTCGGACCCTTTAGATACCGTTTCGACTACATAGTGCTGCTCTGCCCTACCTATGTGAATAACCACACCTGGACAGGCATAGGAGTGAAAGATGACGACTTCTTTGTGGATATTTTGGACCCTAATGAGTTATCCAGCCATTTGAAGTTTTGGCATCGACAATTCCCCAAGGATACACAAACACTCCTCATACTGGATGACATTGCCTGCGGGGACGACGTAAAAAGACGCACATCGGAGTTAGTGAAGCTCGCCTTCAGCGGTAGGCATGACAATATCAGCGTTTGGTTGCTCTCCCAGCAGCTTACCAGTGTCTCTAAGCCTTTTAGGGAAAACATAAGCTCTCTGGTCGTCTTCTACACTCCCAGTCGGAGTGATTTGGAAACCATCCTCTCTGACTACGGTGGTGAGATATCTAAGGAACAGTTACACGAATACATGCGGCATTTAAAGACGCACCAACATTCCAAAATGATCTTCTCTTTGAGGTTTCCGTATTCCGTTAACATATATGGAGATTGAGCAGCTCTTGGATGAAGTCCCCGTAGATGAAAGTAACCTTAAAGAACAACTTAACGTCCTGGTGTCATCGGGAAAATGTAAGGAAATGATAGGCAAGGAGTTAACGCATGAGCAAGTTAATAAGTTGTCAGAAGAGGAGGTTAAGAAGTTCCATAAGAGGTACGAAGCCGCCCTTGCAAGTAAAACCACGAATGCCGTAGCAGACTCCGCTATTAAGCTGGCCACTAAATTGCTTGGACTTGCGCTGCCCATAGACGACGTGGAGGCACTGCGGAAGGACATAAGTGAGGACTATGTCATATCCCAAGAACTTAAGATAACCTGCGGGTGGTTGTCTTTGAAGTGCGGTAAGTTAATGGCAGTCGCATCTTTGGGACTTCACGTGGCTCAACATGTCGACTTGAAGGAGGTATTGGTGTCTTGGAAGGACTACAAAAAAGATAAGCAAGTTGAGGAGATCTTCAAGGCAGCACTTGATCAAGTCGATGTAAGTCCTTCTGAAGTCATTCGCGGGACTTAGTCAAGTCGTCGTCAAGTCATCGTCAAGTCATTCACGGGACTTAGTCAAGTCATTATCAAGTCATCGTCAAGTCATTATCAAGTCATTATCAAGTTACTTGTCAAGTCCTTCAAGTCCTTAGATATAAGATGAGTGACACCGAAACGAAGGCGGAGGAAACCCCTCAGCAAATTACCAAGCCTAAATCCCCGGGTAGAGTTGCTGCGGGGAAGAAGCTCGCTGAGATGAACAGGAAGAACAAAGCTAAAAAGGAAAAAAAAGAAGAGGAGGAAAAAGAAGAGGAATCCTTTATTAATCCTGGATACGTTATCGGAGCATTAGGACTCGCTATAGCAGCAGGCAGCCTCTACTTACAGTGGCGGGCTGCTAAACCAAAAGTGGAATTCAAGGCCGTGCACGTAACGCAGGAGCCTAAGAGAAGTAAGATACCCGAGATGGAATAAAACCTCCTCTCCTTGTAATATAATGTCGTTTATGAAAACCGTCGAAGATGCAGCTATTATTACTTCTATTGTCGCAGGCATTGGTTGGGTAGGTAAGAAAGTGCTCAAAGAAGACTTTACTGAAGACCCAAGCAAGAGCATTACGGGCTTTGCTAAGATGACTGCTGCAGTAGCAGGTAGCATTGCCCTTAAGGACTACCTACAGAAGGAAAAGTACCTGCCTAGGCCGTGAGGCCCTTATATATGGCAAGCGTATTGGTAGGTGGTGTCATTGCAGCGTTAGCATTCACTGGAGCTAGTTATGGTGGTCAATATTTGGATAGATTAGTCAGAGGGGAGAAAAGCGATGCCGAGAGGAAAAGGCATGACTTAGCGCTGGAGAAATATCAAAGGGACGTGGCGGCTTGGAATGAAAAAAGACAAGCTTACAGGGATTGGTTGGATAAGAACTACCAAGACAAAATGCAGGCGGATAAGAACTTCGAAAATACGGACTACGCCTTTAAACTTTATGCGCAGGCGCACCCAGAGTTTAGGATTAGCAAGCCTCAATTTAAGAATTACTACCGGCCGTCGAAGAAACAAAAAGACAATGAGCTGGTCTTCGTAGGAGTCGCAGGGCTGGCAGGAGGCGCCGCCTTGGCGTATTTAGTTTGAGTGGCGCGAAGCATGAGCGTCTAATATATAATGATCGTCTTTTTGGAAAGCGACAAGAATGACTTTACCACTTATTTGAATCCCCCCATCAAAGCCCATACGGTTCGGTTGGTCAGTTGCTCTTTATACAATTCTTGGTATAATTTAATTAGGGGTATGGTCACCGCGCAAAAGACGCCTAACACTTACCAAGGCGTAATGCTCCCAGATGGGCATTACACGCCAATTACCCTCGCTAAGGAGCTAGCCAAACACGGTTATACTCTTACCACAGGGTTGCCGCACGAAATGACCCTCAAACATAACCTACCTAGCGGTGCCACAGTAACCCTCTTGAGGGTTAAGCCATTGGGATCTTTACTTGGAGTTCATAAGAGTCAGGCGATTACCAACACGGCAGTTCCCGTAGGTTGGAAAGTTGCATCCTCTTACGAAGTCTATTGTGATTTGGTCTGCAGTTACAGCAACGGAAATCCCTCCCATCTTATGTCTAAGTTTTCACCTAAAGGTAATCCATTTGACCTGGTAGAATACACTCCCATTTCTTTAAACTATGACTTGCCTTGTGATTTGGTAGAAAGCATAAACATCACCATTAAAGTGGACGGAAAGACTGTGGATTTCAACGGGCGCAAGATTAATCTCGTCTTGGAATTCATATAATGGGTCGAACTGAGGACAAACTCAAAAGGATTTACTACGGGCCCGAAGGCTATTGGAGAGGAGTTGCGGCTATCAAGAAACTCGCTACCGCAGCCAGGGTATCCGACGAAACGGCTAAGAATTGGTTAAAGAAACAAACTATCTGGCAGGTTTATCTTCCTGTGCCTAAGTACATTCCCAGACCCAGCTTTACCGTAAATACCCCTAATGAAGTTCATCAGGCGGATTTACTTTTCTTACCACATGACACGGTGAGAAGAAAGACTTATAGGTACGCTTTGACCGTAGTTGATATCGCAAGCAGATATAAGGACGCCGAACCCATAACCAGCAAGGATTCTGCAGAAGTCGCAGAAGCCCTAAGTAGGATTTATAAGCGCGTCTTGAAATGGCCTAAGCTGCTGCAGGTGGATGCGGGGACGGAGTTCATGGGTGTGGTTACCAAAACCTTGAAAGACCACAGCACCAAAATTAGGAGAGCCGAAGCTGAGTACCACAGAGGTCAGAGCATTGTTGAAAGATTCAATAAGACCCTGGCTGAGCGTCTCTTTGGATACCAGTATTGGAAAGAGCTGGAAGATCCCTCCAAACGTAATAAGGAATGGACACAGAGACTCCCCCAGGTCATCGCGGCTTTGAATAACGAGGCGGCCAGGGCTACGGGAATGAAACCCAAGGACGCTATGAAGAAGAAACACGTGGAACACAAGTCCTACGTCAGAAGTTCAAGAGCCGTCGGACTAAAGGAAAAAAAGCTCCCCCGCAACATAGTGGTCAGATACCTCTATCAGCCGGGAGAACTCGAAGGTGGCAGTAAGAGAGCCACGGATCCTAACTGGTCTTTGGAAACGTATGAGATTTCAAAGTCCGTCACCAAGGAAGGGCAACCCGTGTTATATTACCTAAATGGCCCAAGTCGTGGATTTGTTAAGGAAGAGCTGCTCATAGTTCCTAAAGATTCAAAGTAGTGCTAGCTGCCCTTCAAAGTAGTGCAGCACCGCGCGCCCGATTGCACTCTAGGCATGTCAGTCTTACGTTGCCTCTGCAATGCCCGCGTTTGTTATTTATGCGATCCACGGAGAACTGCTGATCGTCATTCGCTAAGAACTTCCATAGTAGCGGTATGTTACATTTGGCGCAGCGTGCCCCTTTCTTATAGACGTCGTCCACGCATAGGTCGAACGTCATATTTTTTCTTTGTCGTGCCGCTTGTAGCGAAGGAGTTTCTTAGCGATGTTTTCTTTGGCTACTTCTTCCGGGGTCTCATCGTACCGTAATTGCGGACCCCAGGCTCTTTTTAACTGTTTGGCATACTCCACACGACTTACGGCGGTGTACATCAAATTGCTCCAACACAGCCGCTGGTCTATGATCCATAAGGTTTCTGTTATGGTAAGCCCCTGCGCGCTGTGGACTGTCATGCAATAACCCAAGCGCCAGTCTGGATGGGAGGTAATCCTTTCCACCATTTTCATGGGCACCCAAACCTTATCGTGCGTTACTGCGTTTTCCAACCGGGTCTTAGTTCCCGGCACCCAGACGTCTCTTTTCTGCATTCGGGTGTCGTGGGGTTTGTAACAAATGGGCACCAGATGCCCAGGGAAACGCTCCTGGTGTATTTTGAGTAAGTCTTTCTGTATGCGGGACTGCGCTGCGCGTTTACTGCTTAACACCAAATCCTCAGGATGCCATGCGTATAGGAAGTCCTCGTAGGATTTCGCTCGTACGCGTTTACGCAATGTCTTACATTGGTCGGCGTCGGTTAGCCCTCTCAATTCGGCTTTCAGGTTTCTTATTTGATCCTTGCTGCGGTAGTCGGTGTTAATTTCCGCGGAGTAGTCTACGATTTCTTTTAACCATTCGTGTGGCATCTCCCCGGCTATTGGTGGTGGTTGGCATGGATCCCCAGCAAATATCACTTGGCACTTTCCGCGGAGGAATTCTACAAACTCCTGTAAGATTTCTAATGGCACGGTGCAAATCTCATCCCAAAGTATAACCGGCGGTATGTCATGAATGGCTTCTGGTACCCACTTTTGACCATTCCAGCGGAAGAAGCTGTGGTAGGTCTGTGCGTCGTAACCCATCTCCGTTAATTCCCTTTCCAATCGGTGCGTTGGCGTCAACACCTTTATCTTTGGAAATAACTGCAGTACGCGCGTTGTCTTACCGCTGCCTCCAGTTCCGTAAAGGTAGGAAAGGCGTTTGTAGGAAATGGGATCTGTAACTGAGGGCAGTGGCTCTTTTGTGGGCATAATGGAGCCTTTAGTATGCTCGCCTGTATATTCCACACGTTCTCTCCAGGCTTTTATCTCTTCATCTTTGACACGCCACTGACCGCTTTCTGCAAGTTCGTCGGCAGTATAGAATTCCTGCATCTTCTCTAAGACTTCTGGTTTTACGTATAAAGAATCTGTAGCCACGCGGGGAATGTCCTCTTTGTCGAATCGTAGAAGCATCGCAAGGAGGTTTATGTGCGCATATGCTAACATACTGGCACGCAGGTGGTAATATTGGGGTCTGTGATCTTGGTAGTAACACAACGCATTCCATTTGCGTTCTTTCTGGCCTTCTATGAAATAGTTCCACTTTTCCACAGACACCATCGTTCCTTGATCGTGGGCGCGCTTAATGAGAAAGCTCAATTCACCTTCGTCCGTTATTAGGCGTCGCTGCATGTGTTTCTCGCCTTCTTTTGCGCCCTGCGTGAACTTTCCTATTACGACCCTAGCCGTGGGGTTGTGTTCTGGGAGCCATTGTGTGAAGGAGGAGTGACACAATATGGCTTCATGCGCCGTGTATTTAAGCAGTCGACGCTCTTCTAAGAATTTGAGCAGTGGGACTGGTATCCATTCCTTTTCTTGTAAATGCTTTCCATACCACGCGTAAATTATGGGGTGTAGGCCTTTCGCTAGCTTCCAGGTGGTTAACCGTATGAACCCCGTAGCTGGGGCGTCGTAGCGACCGTCTAAGGACACCCTAAAGAATTGGGAGTCTGGATGTCCGTAACGGTCGTAATACTCCTTACAATCCCCGAGGCCTTTAAAGCTTGCAGGATAGCAGTGCTTCATGTCTAAAGATACATATTCGTCTTCATCGTACTCCATGTTCCACAGACCACCGTGACCGTGTTCTACACAGGCTTTGGCTATGTCTCCGAACTCCTCCGGTGTGGATTTCCATCCATTCCTCTTTTTCGCCGCTAAGAAGTCCAAACTGCGACTGCTAAGCACCTCATCTGAGAAGTCTTCCCCTAAGGTCTCACAGGCACTTTGAATGCGCTGGTGTTCGATTTCCGGGCGATACAAAGTACCATCTTGTGTCATAAATTGACTTCCTTCTGAATCCATCAACCATATTGAGTTCTCGTGAATCAGGTTCACCAACGGGGAGGTTTTGTAGACCTTGGTTTCTTTCTTTTTGGGGAACCTAAGTTCGCGCCAAGCGTGTCCGTTATGCTGGTAGATGACTATAGGAGCACCTCTGCCGCCGTATTTATGTGTTCCGGGGTAAATGAAGCCGTCGGTGATATCTTTCACGTGTATGCGCCTTCCTAACGCCGTTTCTAGCTTCTTGATGTTTTCCATCGTTCCTCCAGTCTTATGTGTGTCTTTTTCCCATTTCCTGATGGCTTCTCTCCTCTTTAAAGTTAGTTTACCTCCGCGTGAGGAGTCCTCAAAGAACTCTCTTACCAGCTTCCCTACGCAGTTACCAGGATGTCGCATTGGTTTCAACTTCTTGACGTCAGGTTTCTTGATCTCATACGCGCCGTAAATGACCACGGTGACTGGGTATGCAACCTCGTAGAACAGCAAATCTATTCCTTCAAGTGCTCCAGGTCTGGTATTCTTATTCAGGACAAATAGACTTTGCTTACCAGACGCTCGTATGGGATTCCTGCCCTTTTCTATTATCCATTCGCCGTCTAAGTACTTTATGAAAGTTAGTTCCAGACGGTAATCACCTTCAGACATTAAATCGATTATCCTTTCTGCTCTTTCTGCTGTCATAGTCTCATCTGTATCTCCCTCCATAAATGTTGTGAAGGCGAAGTCGGCGTCCAGGCGATGCAACACCTGAGTTCTGAGCTTGCGCACGGTTTTGTTCCTAATGCTTGTGATGGCGTCCATCTATATCTAAGGAATATTTTAACCTCCGTTTGCAGTACCCAAACACAGCAGCAGATAGGGACTTATCGCTGATGCCGCCGGATCGCGCAAGACCCCCTGTAGGGCCTCGTCACTGCTCCAAAAACCCCACCCCCCCCCTGGTGTTTTTCGATATGTGATTTTTGGCAATGCCGGCGAATCGCGTGTCCCCCTATCTGCTGCTCGACTACAGGCGCGAACAAGACGATTTGCATTTCTACTAAAAGAACACAGTGAGATAAACATTTCGTTGTTTTACTATGTAGCTTGCTGTAGAATTGATTCTTAGCTAATAAAAGGACATGTAAATACTTTTTTCCGTATAATAGCTCTCAAGGATATTCTGAAGGAATAGCATATGTAAGTCTGTAAGAGTGGGAATCTTTCTTGTCAACCAAGTCAAACTTGGCCGATATTCCGCTGCTTGTGGTAAATCAAATTTTATCGATGTATTTAACTCGTGCAAATGTGTGTATATCCTTGATAAAAGCAAGCTAGTTTCTAATTTCAAGGAAAGACGCCATAAAGGAAAAGTAGTTCATAGAGCTTTTGCTTTGCGTTTGGTAAAATTTTGAACTTCGCGCTTGAACACGACGATCTAGGCCAAGTAACTCTTCGCTTGTGCAGCCTTTGCTCGGTCTGATTTCTTGGTCCCTAATTTACACTCATTTCAATAAACGTTGTCATCGACAAACTGGACAAAGGCAATAGACAAAAGGCGAAAAGCGAGAGGAGATAGGTCAGTCTAAGATCCAAAATAGTCAAAGTAGCTCGAAAGAGATGTGTATGCGTGGACAGATCTCGCTGATCGCTAACGTATAGTCTAGGGCAGATCCCTTTGTACAATATCAGCTATTAGAAATGACTTTCGTTTTAACAAAGAGACTACTAGTTCTTGCAAGGATCAGGACGCACATTGAAACTGTTGTTTGCGACCTTTCTGGCGATGTCATTCGTAGTAACTTTGAATTTATTTAGAAGAGACTTACCGATTGGCGCGTTCTGTCGTGCGGCACGCAGAAAAATTGCACTTCATTGGCTAAAGAATATCATGTGATTGCGCGTGACTTTGCAAAAGTAGCCAATCAATCGCAACTTGGACGCAAGCCGATGGACGAATAATGTGCAAACGCGCGCCCTATGAATACCACCTTTTGGGCTGAATTAGGTTAAATAAGGTAATTTTTCTTTATACTATGAAGATAAAAGGGTCCAGCGAGAGAACGTTTAAATTATATGTACATTGCTAATAGGAAGGAAATAAATAGTCATACTTAGTATATTACACGATATTTCGTGTTTGTTTTTAGTTGTCAATACATGGCATTGTCTTGTTGGTTAACTCTTGTCAATATGAATTACGTTGTCATAGAAACATTATAGTTCGCTACTACCAAAGTACAGTTCCACGGTTGGGATTCCTGTGTCACCATTGTCCATATTTGGATTATCGTCAGTCACTGTTGATTAGCTGTTTATAGTTGTCGTCTGGTTGTCATGGTTACGTAAAGGTTTACAAAACATGTATCTGTCTTGATAAAGAAGAAAGATTGGTTAACAAATCGATATTTTGATACTAAAATCGATATTTAATTGATTCAAAACAAAAGTTCAAAGGAATATATTTTTTATTAAAACAAATTGTTGAATGAAATAAATAATTAATGTAAATTAAGAAATAATAAGGAAATGTAGACTTTGTATTAAGCATTTTGACACCTAATTACTAGATTACGATATTTCAAAATGTTATTCCCTTAAAAATATATTATTCTTTAAGTGTCTTAAAAATAAAGTATTAATGATTAGAATATTAGATTTTCTATTTACCAATTTACAAAATTCTAGCTATATCTTCATGGTTTATATAAAACGAGAAATTGAGCGGATTTGTCAAGTTTGTCTTGACTATCGTTAATACTTCTTTAAAAACCAGTTTATCAGGTACTGGTGATGACGTCATCGTGCTTTAACAACTTGTCAATTTCGTATCACCCTTAAAGTAGTTGTCATGCATTAACATTCATGCACAGAGGGCACTCGGTCTGATTTGATCGTTATTTTAGAGATGGTTCATGTCCTTGCTATAGCTTACTCACTTTAATATACCTTCTTAGCTTAGACATAGACCACGTGTCATCCGTTTTGGCTCTTAAATGGTATTGATTTGAGATTTGAGAGACATTATTTTTTTACTGCCCTCGAAAATAAGATTCTAAGTTTTTTTAAGCTACTCTACATCTGTGTCTCAGTTAACTGCTAACGTCTTTAGGTACATGTGACGTCATAGCCGCCATGTTGGATGACTTGAACAAAATATTTGGTTTTAGTGTGGAGGCCATCTCTTTTGTTCTGTTATCCTTATGTAAAGGGATGCACGCCAGCTATTTTAAAATAGATTATACTGAAGGGAATGACACATGGTCTGGAATTTGAAAAAGCTTAAGATGTATTGGTTAACAAACCAGGAATAAAAATTTCGCCTTCTCATTCAGGGCTCGTTACATCCTCCACTAGAGACCCTAGTGTTCAGCCTTACTAAGAAGAAGTCAATATCAGGTATGTCCAAAGAACTCGTTCAATGAGACTAAATAATTATTGTATTCTGACCAGAAATGCCACCAACCTCACACCCAGAGCCCATGTCCCGCTTGGGCAGCACAGAAAAGTTCGATGATGCTGATCAACAGAAGCGTGGGCTCTGGGTGCGAGATTGAAATTGATGACGTTAAAATCTCTTCTTAATCGTACTGTCTGAACATAAACTATACGAAGTAGTTACCATTGGTACCCCTTTTAGTAGTTATTTAAATTTACCATGGGCACCCCTGTTAGTAGTTATTTAAATTTACCATGGGCACCCCTGTTAGTAGATGTATGTTCATTGCTAAGGTTACCCCTTTTAGTATTTATTGATATTTACCATGGGTGACCCTGTTAGTAAATTTACATTCATTACTAAGGGTACCCCTGTTGGTAGATGTATGTTCATTACTAAGGGTATCGCTGGTAGTAATTATCGACATTTACCATGGGTACCCCTGTTAGTAGTTATTGACATTTACAATGGGTACCCCTATTAGTAGTTATCGACATTCACAATGGGTACCCCAGTTAGTTGTTATTGACATTTACAATGAGTACCCTATTAGTAGTTTTCTTACTTACCATGGGTACCCCTGTTAGTAGTTATTGACATTTACAATGGGTACCCCTATTAGTAGTTTTCTTATTTACCTATATAATATCATCCAATCACTATGATTGCTTCGAGTTATCAACGAACAAAAGTCTCTCTGTTTTGCCTCCACCTCGCGTCTCGCTCAGCCATTCTTTACATGGGAAGCTGTAGAGCTTGCCGTTTTCATCTGTCACCGTTATCTAAGAACGAAACGAAACTTGTCAGCTACCAAATAAGGCTAACCCTGTCTACGTGAGCCTGTCATCATAAAGCACAGCGGTAATGGTCAACTTGATTGGCCCAAATTACTCACCTTCTTGAGGAACCAGCTTGGGTGTTTGCCTGAGTTGTCGTGAAGAATGCGAACTTTCCTTAGTTCTCCTAACTCTGGCAAGAGCAGAGTCTCGCTAACGGTACTGAAATCAGACACGAGAGAAGCAGTGGTTAACCAGGATATAATAGGAATAAAATCCTTCAGCGCTTTATCGAACCATGAAACATTGCGATCTCGGGGCTGATCTCAGTCAGGGCACAGCTAACTCACAGATGAAACAACCTCTGGGCTGATCTAAGTCGGGCCATGGCTAACTCACAGATTGAACCCTGAAACAACCTCTGGGCTGATCTAAGTCAGGACACGGCTAACTCACAGATTGAACCCTGAAACAACCTCTGGGCTGATCTAAGTCAGGGCATGGCTAACTCACAGATTGAACCCTGAAACAACCTCTGGGCTGATCTAAGTCAGGGCATGGCTAACTCACAGATCGAACCCTGAAACAACTTCTGGGCTGATCTAAGTCAGGACACGGCTAACTCACAGATCGAACCCTGAAACAACCTCTGGGGCTGATCTAAGTCGGGGCACGGCTAACTCACAGATCAATCCCTGAAACAACCTCTGGGCTGATCTAAGTCAGGGCACGGCTAACTCACAGACAGAATTGATAGTATAGCTTGTAAGGTTTTGCGGGGAAAAAAATCGAGAAAAACCCTCGACTCGGAGGAGACACCTGACAAAGGATAAGCAGCAGGAATCTGGACAGATGACTTACTCTTTTTTAGTAAATGTTTGTGCACTCAGCTTTCTGAAGCCCGAGTCTCCTTTGTTTCCATACAGAGTGATGTAGACTTTAGCATCAGATTCAGCATCATCCCTGTCTCCTGTGTAGACCTTGACTGTGTAGTTTGCCCCTGTATATACAACATGTTTGTACTTTGTCAGAGGGTCGTTCAACAGATTGGAATATAGACCCCTTGCAGAGAGTCCCGACAGGAACTGTTCTGGGGGACAAAACAATGGATTTGTTTGGCAAGAGAAAAGACGGTCTATTGTTTTGTCCCCCAGGCAGAATATACTATCTATAAAGACAGTGTTAGTATTCCTCCTACGATTTAACGGTTTGTCATATACATCCCTCCATCCATCATCGTTTGTTTATTGCTGAGCTACACGGAAGACAGACAATAGCGCAGCACAGTCGTGACGTCATAAAAACGAAGACAAAGGCGAAATTCGGACAAAAAAAACTTACAAGTTTACTTTCAGCACATAATTTTCACAGCCGATCGCAGTTGATCTTAGTTTACATGAGTTATTATTGTAACTTTAAGTAAAAATAATAAAATCGGTTCGTATAATCCTCGTATAGCGGTTAAACAGAATGCAATGTTTGTCCGAATCTTTAAGTTATTTTTAGAATCAGTGCGCTGCGCTATTCATTGAGGCTATGAGAACGGACATTGAGGATTCAACATCATATTTTGATTAGCATTAACATGATTCTGCCAAGAGAATTGATAAACCCATTTCGTTTCTTTAAAATTATCGTAAATGCAACTAGTGGAACTCGTAATGGAATTCTACTTTATGCAACACGAGAAATCTAAAATGTTTTCAGCCCCTGGTACGAAAAGGCTAACCAAGCTATTTGACCCATAATCCTTTTCGGGGAATGTAGTCAACTCGACTGGTAAGAGATGGTGGTCAAATAGAGCAGCTCTAATATGAAGACTGGTACTGTAAGCAAGAATAAAGGCATCTAATGTTTCAACGAATAAAAGCAACTTATAATTATGACTTACCAAGACCAAAAAAGTAGACCATATTGGTCGAGTTTCCTCCACAGTTTTCATCGTTGTTACCATTACATCGTTTATTACACAACGATTCATCAGATCGTCCATATTTACCGTAGCTGTGCCCACAGTAACACTGGTTGGAATCTTGAAGCCCAAAGTACGAGAATCCTTGCTCTTTTAGTGCGCATGCTCGCACACACTCCTCTTGGCTGACTGACTTGATGCCTGCCTTAGTTGGGATGTCGTGGCGATTTGGGTTATCTGCGTAGCAACCGAGTTTCTGGAAGAGCAGAAGAACGTCTTCTTTTTTCTCTTCGCGCATTTGTTCTGATGTAGAAAAAAAGGACAACTTTAGGTTTTGTCGGGGAAAAGAAATATAGAATATTCCTAATAGATCCTTTTAGCTAAGGCGTCCGGAATGGAAAACATTACATTCAATCAAAATGATCTATGGTTCTTTCTTTTGTTAGGGTTAGCCCTGAGAAAATGCTATCTTGCAACGATAGAGTGGTCAAGGATCCCAAGTACAGTATATATTACTCCGACCAACATAGCCACGAAAGAAAGATCCACGTTCCGAGAATAAATGCGAAAAACTCAAGGCGCTCGAAGAGTTGATCTAAGGTAGGCGCAAATCAAACTCGTTTCTTACCTATTACACCATTAGATGTACTGTTTTTCTGGTATTTCTCGCTTCCTTGTTTCTTTTCTGCTCGGGGAATCTTGGTTCTTTTGACGACTGGGTTCTCTGCATCTGGCTTTGATACTGAAGTCAAAATGCCATTAGTTGCTACTAACAGTACGTCATGTAATATTTAGGAACAAGTCGTACCGTACATTTGCTACAAGATGCGCAACGAAAATAAATTCAAAGTAGTCATAGATCTCCTCAATCAGGTGTTATTTTGCTCTAAGTTATTTCACGATGCCATAATTCAGTCACTTGTAAAGGCAAATTTACACGGTACGATGTTCCCCCACAACTGTCACGCTCAACATGATGATGACACGTAAATCGACCATAAAACTTGCTTACGATTGCATATGGCAGTTGAAAATTGGATGAGGAAAAGGTTTACCGTGTACGGATGTAATGAGAGCTAAAACTTGGCATAAGCATGTTGTGCTCGACAGTTGTGAGGAAAAGGTGTACCTTGTAAATCGACTGTACAATTTGCTTACGACTGTAAATAGCAGCTAAAGATTGGCTTAAGCATGTTGCGCTCGACAGTTGTGAGGAAAGGTGTACCTCGTAAATCGACTGTACAATTTGCTTACGACTGTAAATAGCAGCTAAAACTAGGAGTAGTCATGTTGTGCTTGATAGTTGTGAGGAAAAGGTGTATCTTGTAAATCGACTGTACAATTTCCTCACGACTGTAAATAGCAGCTAAAACTTGGCGTAGGCATGTTGCGCACGACAGTTGTGAGGAAATATCCTAATATAATGGCCTTAACAATGGACCTACATTGGAAATGAAAAATACATGAAAATACAAAAAAAGAAAGAAAGAAAAATTGGTACAGTCATGTTAGTCTCACATCCAAGTTCTTTTTGAAAAGGGTCCATTTGGGGTCAAATCAAAAGAATACTTTTCTCTTATATTTTTTGATGATGATATTTTTCATCGTCTTGACCCCCAGGTAGAGAGTCTAAGTTCGAGTTTCTTTGAAATCTCTCTTTCCTACCGTCCCTTCCGCATGTCATTATAGTATATTTTTACCTTGACAATTACGGCCAGTAAAGTCAGACGAACACTTGCATCTATATCCATCTAATCGCTTGGCGTCCTTCAGACAATTACCATCATTTTCACAAGGGTTGGGGTCACATTTTTTGGCACCTACGTAAAAAGTAAAGCTCCTATGAAACCACTATACAGTCCTTTAAAAACCTTAGTTTTTATTTAAACTAGCAATAATACGTATAACTCTTGACAGAAACAAGTGGAGGCCACACTTATTTGTCGCGTGGGGACTGGGAATAGCCACTTTGGGTAGACAGTCGTTGCAGTATCATATTAGGTAAACTGTTTTCAGGCAGAATTTCAAACCAGGAAAGCAAAATGAAATTCATTCGATCAAGATTGCTTAAAGTGCTACTCTGACGAAAATCGCTCGAACTTGGATTCAGCTGAAACTTCCTAACAATGCTCTTTAAAGGTCCAATAATCACTGTATATACAATAAAACCTTTTTTCTAAAAAGATTATAAATGTTACGGGTTTATCCAATGAAAAAAATTGGGTGCGAAAAAATCTAATTCGAAAAAATGCCGATACGGTGGGATTCGAATCTCGACAGGAAATTTAAAAAAAACACAACTTCGATTCCACTGTGCCATATCCCCGAGACATCCGTAGAGCTGAGGCGGCGTATGGACTTCGAATCCTTCTGCCCTTGTATGTACGAATTATGCAAGAAAATGTTCTAGCCGAAGCATCAGGAGAGAGACCAGCCGGCCCCCAGACCATATCGGCTAATCCCTTGCATCTCTGCCACGCACGAAATCGGTTAAAATTTGATATTAAAAAGTCTAGTCTATTCGGTGCATTGTTTTCACGGCTATTGTCGTACTTATTACTTGAAAACGTGGCTCAGTAGAAAAAACTTGGGCTTCCAAGAAACTGAGTCAAGCCCGGAAGGGAATAATTAGAACCTGGATGGGTGACTTGTGTCTACTTAACATTTTATTTCTGGTTCCTCCCATTTAGTCGTTGTTTTTCTTTTGTTTCGTCCTAAAGATACTTGAATAATTATAAAAGATAAGTCGTATTTGCTTGCAATTTGTCATTGTCTAACCGACTCCTGTCTACCCAAATGCTTTGCCCAGTCTCCCAGCGGCAAATTAGCACCCAGTTTCCCATTTGTTTCTATCAAGGGGAATTGTTTATCAAGGTTTGAAAATATTACCTGTCACAAAGTCTGAACCTGAAAAAAAAATTAAAGAAATTGTATGAAACTTGTCGAATTTACTCAACATGTGCTTAGTATGTGACTACATTAACCAAGGCCATCAAACACTACCAAAATGCTTCGCGAATTTTCTTTCTTATTCAAATTTGTAGTTCCACATGAGAATAGTAAGACAATTGGTGCTAATTAACTGAACAAAAGAAAGTGTGCAAGGAATTCTGGTAGTTGTAGTTAATGACACTATAATTCAAGTGACCTATTGCCTACTATCAATCACATGACTTTTTGGAGTTGACTGGGGGGCAAATAAGCGGTTTGCTGGGGGGCAACAAGTCAAAACATATCAAAATAAGTACTCAAACTATCGTATTTGACTATTTTCACGACATCAAACCAGAAAACAAGAGATCAAAACAATCTCCAGGATTCTACATACAAACCATCAAAAATGAGCTATTACCGGAAGTGACGTCTATTAAAATAGACCTATTACAAATCACTTCTTAACAGAATGGTGATGAATTCTGGAGTTGAAACTGTTTCTTGTTCGCTCCTGATCACACACAAATTCGAATAAAGTAAAAAAAAAATGGTTTTAAAGGGAAAATTCGTACAGATAGTATTATTTAATACTCAATAGTGATCGGCTAATTAGTATTAAAATTAATCGCACAGTAATTCCATGGAAATAATTTATTTTTTAGAGGGACTGAGTTGATAAAGACGAATGAATAGTAAGTGTATGAGTCGCACCTTGAATCAAGTCATCTGCCTCCTCGTCCTTGTCGTATTTTCCAACTTCGTGAGAAAGTGCAACACCAGTATCTAAATGAAGGTATATACAAAGTTGTTAGTAGATAATAAAAATAGAGGCTTTGCACCATTACGTGACGGTAGCCGTGACATGAGGCACAACAATAGAGTCTTTCCACCCTGGGAAACTGAATTCTTTCTCACGTAAATCAGATTCGACCTTGTCATGACTGTCCTCACGTGACGGTCCGAAGCCTCTATAAGGACAGTTGCGCGTTTATCCAACAAATTATTAGAAACATGTCGAGCCATGAGTGAAGCGAAAGCGAAAGTTTGTAAAAAATGGTAGACTATTCAAAGACTTTATCCATAACAATGTATTAGTTTTCAAAATTTGATTCTATTGACCTGGAAATTGCTTGAATTTACTTGCCGTCATTTCTTGTCTTGTGCGAAATTTTCATTTGTAGCAGGTAATGAATTCAAAGAGTTTGACCAGCTAATTGAACCCCAGTTATACTTACGGTCGACTTTTTGAGGTGTGTCCCACATTCCTGAGCCTGAACCAGACTCATCTTCTTCTACCACGGGTGCTAATGACGTAAATAAAAATAGTATTAATACATACGTATGCATGCGTGTACATGGATAGCGTGATTACATGGATAGCGTGATTACATGGATAGCGTGTGATCGAGTTGTCCCATTAGCAGTCAATAGCATTGATCGATATCGCGATAACTACCTCATTTCAATGTCCAAATATTCACAAATACCAACGCTAAAGAATGCAGAAAGAAAACTTCAACAATACGAGCACTTTGAAATTCCACGGACCTTCACTTGAATGCATGAATATTCACAAAAATTCCAACGAAATCTAGAGTAACCCTTCAAGGACAGAGAATTCGTAACTGGAGTATTTCAATGTTGGAAGCAACTAGGAATGAGAAGCGAAGCTTTGCTTGGGTGCAGTCAGGTGGATTGTGGTGGTGGTGGGGTGTGGGGGGAGGGGGGGGGATGGTGAGGGTGGGATACTTAAGTTTCCAGTCATTTCTAGTTAGGTTATATTTAGTATTTCAGACCACGTGTCATTCCCTAGAGTATCATCTTTTTGTTTAACGGTTGCGCACGAGAAGACACACGAATATGGATTCAACACAAATAAAGAATCTTATTCCCAGGAGAATGACATGTGGTCTAAAAGGGGAAAACATTACGCCCAAGATAAAATTGTCTATTCTTTGGGTGCATGTTACGTCATAGCCGCCATGTAGGTTGACTCTTGTTGGACCAACCAAGATGGCGGCTGTTTCCTTATTTATATCTCAAGGGATTTTTAGGTCAGGTGGTTGCACTCCAATAATTGTTAAAGACATTTCCTTATTACTTACCTTTAACAGGACAGACTTTAAGGTTTCCTATTTGTTGTTGATCCATAGCTTTATCGTAGATCTGCACGCACGCGATCTTACCAGAATACCTTCTATCATCGCCATCTCGTGCGCCGATTCTGATTGGATACTGAGTAGCAAGTCTGATTTGTCCAATGTTTCTACTCTTGACCATCTTTCCATTATGCCAGAGTTTAGCAACACCGGTAGAGTTATCATATGTGGCACCAACTTGGTTCCAAGTGTTGAGCTGCAAATTTTGGATGCCAGATTATTGATCATAAATGGTGAGTCAATGGCTAATTATTTAATGCCATAGAAAAAATACAATTCTCTCTTTATATCTCTCTATATAAAAGAAATGATGTATAATAATAATATTTCTAAAGCATAATTTATCATTTATATAGATATATGTATATATATATATCTCGATTTAATACTAGAATGCTGTTCATACTAGGCGCGCAATGCATTTTGGGGCATAATAGAAATATTAAAATCTTGTTCTTAACTATTTTCTCTTTAAACAGTGTAACTCTTATAAAGCATAAAGTATAGTTTTTATTGAGATAAAGTCCTTCTTGAGCAACTCAAACGAAATAACGATGACGCACAATACTGATTTTCTAGCATATTTTCCTCGGTTTGAAAGTAACTTTTCGAAAATAGCTCAACGACTTCCTTTAATGTATAGAAGATAGTCTTACGAGAAGCTAGAAACTATCTCTGTCATCCTTGTTAATTCTCCTTCGATATTGACACTTATAAATCAACAAAATGCATCTTGGGTAGCAAGAAATTGAAAGTTTGATTTGGCGATGAGACGTCATCGTGTAGTTGATTTATACTGCGCATGTCAGCTTACCTCTATAACACGTGATCCAATTGGTTTATGGAAGACTCCATTTCTATGCACGAAACGTACGAACAACTCATTGCTTTCAAACTGCCATATATGTACTCCCCAGCCATCTGCCTTGTAGTTGATGATTGGGCCACCATTGCCTGTTGGGTAGATGTTGGCCAGCACTGTCATGGAGTTCTTGGTATCAAGTTGTCTGCTCTTAGGGATTTCAATGTAGGAATCCTCTTTACCTAAGAACTCGTATGCGCTTTCAGATGAACCTTTGAACGAAAAATGTTAATAAATTACATCTCTTAGCTTACTTTCTCTCTTTCTCTCTCTTAATGGATGTACTTCGTGTGGCCCTATACTTCAAAAGTCTTAGATATTTCAATAAATGGAAATGCTATTAGTGTAGACTTCTAGCCAGCAAAACGTAAACGTAATTAATTGCCCGTCCCTCCCTCCTAGTTTGCTCTGGTTTTTCAAGGATAGCACTTAATATCTAGTGGCTAACAAACGATAGAAGCTATTAGTATCTGTAATAGGACTTTATGTTGTCCAATTTGAAAGTAATAAAGCATCTCGAGGGTGCTCGATCATTTTGTTAACTGTCTGATTGTGCCTTACCGTCTGGACCGTCGGCTAACTTGACGTTGCTAAGGATACCGTTGTCATTGTTACCACTGGCGTCCTTGGCGCCAAAACTTTTTGTGAGAGGATAGAGACCAACAGGTTTGGGAATGGCTAAATTAAACAAAGAAAAAAAAATTACACGATTTATTCAAAAAATGGTGGGAATAAATGAAAGAGAAGATTCAAGAATGGTGTTTACCTTCTTGTTCTGATGATGGTCCAGGGCCGGTTATACCATCTGGAAAAAGTGCAATAATCAAAAGAAAGAATCAAAAACTCGAGAACTGAATTGGGCGAATCAGTTAATGAAATCATGAATAAACGCATGGAAAATATGAGAAAATAAATAAATGCACAACGACGTGTGCAGGCAAAACTGTTGGTAAGTCTGTTAATGAATTCTTCAGTGACTACAATCACTTGATAACTGATGTCAGTAAACATCATCGTGAACGCATGCGCACAATCTACTCACCTGGCAACCTCCAGCTCAAATGAACTCTCTTGATTGGTCCTTCAAAATGACCACTTGGGAACTCTGCTGCTACTGACGCACAGTCAGCTAGCTTGTCTGCCTTGTGATAGGCCTCAAAGTAGTAGTAACGACCCTTCTTAAGATGAATGTGCTCTGACTTCTGCTCGGGAAACCTGTGGTTAGACCATAATATTATCCTCAATACCGAAACAAAGTCTTTTGTGTATGATTTTTATCATAAGGTATCGTTTACGGTAAGTAAAAACATCGCACTCAAGGGAATAACACTCAAATTAGTAGTGTATGCACAGGAAGCCCATACAAGTTTTGAGAGCTGAATGTGATTTAACGAAAGAAAAATAAAATAAAATAAAATAAATAAAAGTTAATATTACTAGGATGACGTATACAACGCTTCATGTGATTAAATATTAGCTTTTATTTATTTTATTTTATTTTATTTTATTTTTCTTTCGTTAAATCACATTCAGCTCTCAAAACTTGTATGAGCTTCCTGTGGTGTATGAAGGTAGTGTTTTTTCTTGTTCCTGGGTTGCCTGTGGTGGGTTGCCTTTGGTTTTCCAAAAGACATGAATATTATGAGAAAATATAAATTAATAACTTCTTATAAAAATATTAATATTATTAAAAATAGATATTAAATGCTAGTGTAGTTCTGTTTATGATAAACTAGAACTAATGGAAATTTAAATTAAGTCCACTAACACCACGTGAACCGCTTTAATAATTCCTAAGTCATTCCTTGCTGAATATATGCTACAATAATGACGCTTAATATATAATATCCGGCACTTCCTCAAACTTAAATCTAAAATATGGCGTATTAAAAATATATCGGTTGACATCGAATTTTCTAGAATTTTCCCTCTCATGAAAACACAAGAGACAAGTAAGATAAGATCCTACCAGATAATCTTAGAGATTAAAATAATAAATACTCTCCAATGACCGAACCGTCTAGAAGGAAATCCTCAATTGAATTCAAAACCTGAACCGCCAAATCCTCGAGACAGCTGAGCAAACAACGTGGTTGTCATCCAAAGACAGAGAAGTCAAACAAAGCGGTATATAAAATAAAAGATCTGCCGAAGACCAACAATGAGACGTATTGATAGAATTATCTTTATTTTAGAGACCGTTGATATTGAACGTGATCAGCGACCGGTAGTGTTGGCCAAAGGAATATTGTCATTAAATACTTGCTAATAAACCAGTTTAATATATAGCAGACTTTATGATTATTTAAAAAGATAATTTGCGAATCTTTCTTCACTTCATAGCTTTGAAAAATATCAATTTTTTTCCCTACCAATTTGATGTCACTTCCCCATTGATTTTGGCGGGAAAAAGTGATGCGCACGCGTCAAACTGCACAACTATACCTATTATCGTGTTTTTGAATACATATTAAGAGAGAAATCGTTTCTTAATTCAAGCAGTAAGCGCCAAAAACTATTCTCTTGAAGAAAGGCTGTTGTACAAGGCTAAAATCTTGTTATTCAGAAAGTTTAACTTGTTTGGAAGTGGAGATGACCGATGAAAGTGGAATCAAAGTGTTAACCCAAAGCAAAAATTTGAATCGAAAAATAAGATTTAGGCCTTCATTATTGCTTATTTTCATACATTCTCTATAAAAAAAGCCTGACAAGCAACATTCTAACAGAAATGCAACAAAACATCGTTGTACAAGTGAAAATACCGCTTTAAACAGGCATTTTAACATAGTACATCAGTTTCTAACTGTATAACAAAGGTTTTGAGTGTTAACCCAATACGAAAATTGGGATAAAAAACTCTTACGAATATCTAGTTTTTGTTGCTTTTTGCCATTGTTGCTCGTTACTGAAAAAAAATTTCCTCTTAAAGACAAAGAGGCTGGTAGTGTATTTGAAAACGTATTGAAGACTTTCCGCTTTTTAAGAAATCAGACTTTTAAGTTTTTTTGCGGGAAAAATTTGCAACGCGCGCACATGTTGTTTTAGCACTTCTGAACAACCGGCCCTAAAAATTAAAAAAAGTTGGAAATTTAAATAAAAAACAGAAGTAAATCTTGCTGAATATACTCATAAAATTGAACAGGTTTAATTAGTGAATTTGCATAGAGTTTAAGCGTCACTCTTTAATTTGTTAAACTGTCTTATCTAGAGGAGAAGTTCTTGAGTTAAGAGACCTCATTGTCTAAAATTAAATGAGTTGGTCAAGAGGGATGGAATTACTAGATATAGAGGAGAGTTCTCGAATCCACCTGAGAAAGTGATTTTAAAGGGAAAATATGGTAAATGGAATTGGATGGGATAAAAAAATGAGAATAGGAAAAAAGCAGTGTAAAGGGATGATTGATATGAAGGAAGGGAAAATGTGGAACGAACGAAACAACCAACGAAAGAAAGAAAGAAAGGAAGAAAGAAAGAAAGAAAGAAAGAAAGAAAGAAAGAAAGAAAGAAAGAAAGAAAGGAAGGAAGGAAGGAAGGAAGGAAGCAAGCAAGCAAGCAAGCAAAGAAAGCGGAAAAAAAAGAAACAAGACGTTATAAAGAAGTATGGCAACTCGAATAAAACATCTTTGCGTCTAGAAATAACTTAAATAAAATAACTATTTTCCCCTTTCTTTACATGTCTGTATGCCGTGGGAACTGAGTAAAAAATTTCGAAATCCTTTCCAACAGCTTAGCGAGAATAACAATAAGGAATGAAAGGCAACGAACGGGAACATCCTTCCGATATAGATTACTGGCAATTAGTATAGATGTAGGGGGTCGCAAGAGTAGTCAGCATTACTACAATCGATGATATATCATAATTTTAATTACATCTCTAATCGAATATTTTATTCACATACGATAATATTTTTTCTAAGCCTAATGACGAGCAAAATTGCCTTTTTTTCAAGCAAGAAACTAAAGTGTCAATATTTTTAACTGCGTATTGCTAATTAAAGTTTTTTCTTTCAAAAATTCACGTTCATCAGAATCAACGGCGAAAATGTGATATTTAGCAAAACTCTCACTTTTGAGGTTTACAACGACAATTAGTAAATAGACATTTATTCAATGAGTTTTTAGGATTTGGTGCTGATTTTTCGTAAGTCTCATCCGCAATTACTTGGTAATAGATATGTGAAAACTTCAAAGCAATCCATTCAATGGTAATGTTTCTACTACGCGATGTCTTATCTGCTTTAAATTTTGGATTAAATTTTCAAGCAGCGTCATAACATTTTTCTGTCCAAGACTTTCCATCCAAATTTATACACAGGCTGTAATAGTACTAGATGACATGAGGATGAGGAGAAAAAAGCCAAAAACTTAAAATAGCACTGTTTGATTTTCGGCCGTAATAGGCTAAACATTAAGAAAATCTTAAAATAAAATACACTGTTAGAATCTAGGATATTCCAAGCACATTATATGAAAAATACAGTTAAATTGACGCAATAGTTCTGCGAAGGGAGCGAGAATAAAATTGTCCAAAATTCGCTCTGAATTAGTTTGGTTCCACCTTAAATTATTTAATATCATTTCAAGTTGATTTGACAGGTTTTTTTTCACCCGGTCAAACCTTGAATCAAAGTACACGTTAAAGTACATCATTTGTCTTGACATTTTTGCATTTCTATTGCTGTTTCATAGACAAAACAACATATACTTTGTGTAATGACATTTGTTTTCATTTTCATGTTATAAGATAAAGCTACCTACTTCAATTTAACAAGTAATCTCGCTTCTTAAATTAAAAAATCAGTTCAGTGTTTTAATGTTTCTGTTTCAATTCGCCCACGACTTCGTTCCAGGTTCTTTTACATACAGATATACTCTTGTATTAAGCAAAATGCTAATGCTTTTTTTTTTATGCGAATGAGAATTTTATAGAGAACGATGTACAAACCTTTAGTATAATTCAGGTGTGATGTCAGTTGTTCAGTATAAAATAAACTCATGCAGCGCTCTGACTAATCTAGTCTAGAAAATCGTAGCTTGGTGAAAAAAATAACGGCGAATGTGAAGGGGATGAGAAAGATAGTTCTGATGGGGGTGGCGGAGACAGTGAAATGCCATCTAGAAAAGGCGCCAAGGATTCCCCATCATCTGACAGAGAAAACAATGGCGAAGAGAACATATACAAAGGTTCGATACTCTCTTTCCCAGATAGAGTTGGAAAAATAGGGTCACTGAGCTTTGTTTCCGAATCGTTATGCTCCTTTGGCGGAGTTTTAGATTTTTGTGCCCTTTTTGCTTGGCGGGGCTTGAGTTCAATAGATCGTATTGCCAACGCCGAGTCACTTAAAAATAATTTTTTTCTCTTCAGATTCGTGGATGAAGATTCGTAACTTCCGAACGAGTCTAAAACTCGTCTATCGACTGAGCTAATCAGTGGAAAAGATATTCTGTTTTTCGACGACGGACATACAATCCGATCTCTGGCGTGAAATCCTCGTGATCCTGACGAATAAATATCTGTCGTTGATGCCTGCCTCGATAACTCCTTGGATAGAGAATTGTGTGTGTTCCCATTTTTCCTTGCGAAGAAATATCCATCGTCTTTTTCCTTTCTTGCTCTGGGAAAAGAGTTTGTGTTCACGCGTGGTAGCCGAGGTGTTGACGAATTGTTCACCAGATTGTTTTTCATATTTGGTCGTTGTAGAATATTCAACTTGCTACGCTTTTGATTAACATCCAGAAGTTGTAAATACTCTGAATTATTCTTGATCTTTCGATAGTTAATCCTTCTCTTCTCTGCTTCCATCTTTATTGAAATCTTAATTCCAGATGTTCACGAACAAAGACACTGCTGCTGTAGCGAAATATCAATCCTCAGCAAATACTAGTCTTAGATCGCTTGTTCCAATATAAAAGAAATAGCTTCGAATTCACTTACTCACGCTAAAAGAAACATGTTTATATTTCTTGTCCGGCTAAATGTCAAACCGTAAAATAAAGTATCCTTTTTCACAGCGAGTGAATTTAAGAAAAATATCTCTAGACAATTTTCTGTTGGACCTCGTAAAACTGATCCAGTTCTTGATTCCGAGTAAACTTTTGCTTGTCTTTTCTTTTTACGAAAATCGTGAACAAATAAAGACAGTATTGGAGTGGTTCTGTCATGAATGATCAATGCATGTCTACTAGGAGGCCTGGTTCTTATATTCTCGCCAGTACTAAATAAACAAAGAAAACCAAATTTGAATGACAAAAAGCTAAGAGCCTCTTTTGGTCATTTATGTAGAATTTTGACATAATTAACTCATTTGGTGTGTATCGTTAAGATGTGATTGGCCTATGCAGTGTTTCTAGAAGAAGCTGGAAAAATAATAATAAACTGAATTATGATTTGTTATATTGCTTCAGTAGTATCGTAGTTCATTCTTTTATTTTCTTTTGGACAAAATATTCACAATTTGTTGAGTCATAATAATACACTGACGAATGGCATGGCTGAGTGACTGACTCAGTGACTGACTGACTGACTGGATGAAATATTACTTCACAGTTGCCTACAGATTAAAATTTAAACACATCTTTCGTTATTGCATTATTTTACATCGGATTTTGAAAACTCTTTTCCATTCTTTTCTTATATTTGTAATTCTCAAGTAAAAGGGAGTGAGCTAATGAAGCCGGATGTTTTAGTTTATTGAACACTATTTCACAATTTAACGTCTATAGCAACAGTGGCATGGCAGTACACACAGTTTATAATAGGCTGATAGTTTAAGAGGAAAGTGTTTTCAATAACGAGCAACAATGGCAAAAAGCGCCAAAATCCAGACTTTCGTATGAGTATTGATCCCAATTTTCGTTTGGGTTAACACTCAAAACCTTTTTTTAACGATTAGAAACTGATGTACTATGATAAAATGAATGTTTGAAGAGGTATTTTCAATTGTACAAAGATGTTTTGTTGCATTTGTGTTAGAATGTTGCTTTGTCAGGCTTTTTTTTATAGAAAATGTATGGGAAATAAGCAAATGAAGGCCTAAACCTTATTTTCGGATAAAATTTTTGCTTTGTGTTAACACTTTGATTCCACTTTCATTAGTCATCTCCACTTCCACTAAACAAGTGAAACCTTCTAAATAACAAGATTTTAGCCTTGTACAACACCCTTTCTTCCGCAGAATAGTTTTCGGGCGCTCACTGCTTGAATACGACTAAGAATTCTCTCTGAAACAGCTAATTAGAATGTTAGACTCTCACAAACCTAATCAATTTCATTTATAATTACAATGTAGTGAAGTGTCGCGTTTTTAGGGCAGCTTGTAAAATGAGTAATTAAAATTCTGAATCTCTTCAAAGATGAAATCAAATACTAAAATCCATGTTTTTATGTTGTTAGATGTAGCACTGACGAGAACAATGCTACAAATAGTTGTATAAGTTTATCGATAGCAGCTAAAAGAGAAAAAACTAGAACTTACTAGACTTTCACGAAAAATCTCGTGAAAAACACATTTCTATATCAGAAAAAAATTCTTCGTGGAAACTCAGAAATAATGAAGCTTGAAGCTTTTCGAGGTTCCCACGTCATAGCGACAAACATCATATTGAAAAAGAACTAAAATCTTAAATGGATCACGAAAAGAATAGCCTTTCTAATCTTATTGACAGTCAATCTTATTTCAATAAAGCTTTCCGCACTTCTCTGAGATACATTAAATGTGATGAATGTGGGATGTGGGGTGTGACGTCGGGCATGCAAAAGGTTTAATTGACAAGGAGATATGAAAGTGGGGACGTCGGAATAAGATTGAATAGTCAGTTGATAAACCCCTTCAGTCTTCGCAAAGCTTTTATAACAAAGCAAAAGCATCTGAGAGCTTATAATTCCTTATTATAAGATTCACATATATTCAGGCTGAAAAATCTTCTCCTAATAAACATTGAAATATGTCGGTCTTTGAGGCAAAAAACGTGTTTTTCTTAAGAAGCAAACAATCTTTTTTTTTTGTCAAATTCTCTCTTAAAAATTACATAGTTTTTTCAATGATATCTTGTTTTAAACTCGTTTTGATTCATGTGACTTTACAAATTCATTCATTCATTCATTGTCTTTCTGTTTTCTGAATTTTTCTTTTATTATTTTGCATTCGAATTTCTTTTATATATCTATAACTATTCGAATTGACCATTAAAATAATTTTTCTTAACAATTCTAAATTAAAAAAAAAAAAAAAAAAGCCAATTTCTGAGTATTTTGTGGCCATTTCGGACAAATATTAATACAGCGTAAATACAGATTGCTAAAGAAAGTCACGTAAGTCAATGGAACCATTTCCTATTAAAAAAAAAAAAAAAAAAAAAACCAGAAGATTTTACCATTTGTAAAATGAAATATATGGGAGGAATTCCTCTCGAAAATGATCTTCGTTACCAGAGTTATAAAAATAACAGCGTAAATACAGATTCTTGAAACAAGTTGAAAATCTTGTCAGTCAATCGAATTTATTTATCTTTTTTTATAAAAGATAAGGAGATTTTACCATTTTTAAAAATAAAAATATGGAAGGAATTTCCTCTAGAATATTCTACGTTGCTAGATCATGTTTAGCAAATTACAGCGTAAATTGTACAGATTCTTGAAACAAGTTGAAAGTCTTGTCAGTCAATGGAATTATTTTTTTTAAAAGATAAGGAGATTTTTACCATTTGTGAAAATAAATATATTATGGAAGGAATTCCTCTAGGATAATCTACGTTCCTAGATCATGTTCAGCAACTTACGGCGTAAATACAGATTTTTGAAACAAGTTGAAAGTCGTTTGAGTCGTTTGAATGGAATAATTTTTCATAAAAGATAAGGAGATTTTTTACCATTTGTGAAAATAAATATATGTAGGAATTTCCTCTAGAATAACTATCTACGTTGCTAGATCATGTTCAGCAAATTACAGCGTTAGTACAGATTCTTAAAAAAAACGTTGAAAGTCTTAAAGACAAGTCTATAGTCACTCTAATGAAAGACAATTGTTAACAGTTAATATTTATGCAAGTAAAATTAATTCATCAATAAACCTTTTCCTGTGTACGTAGATCTCGTAAGTAAATTAAAAAAATATTATAAAGAAGATAGTTGTCCGAAAGGAAGATGTCTGGGCTGTTAACGAGATATAAAAGGAAGTGAAACTTAGACAATTAGTGACTTGACAAATACAGCGGATGCGATTTTCTCGTAAACTCGTTAAAAGTTTTTATATCAGGAAGACTTCCTTTATTGGATTTCAAAGATAGTACTCTATTGTTTCCTAATGAAGAAGATAATAAGCTGTATATATTTAATTACTTAGATGACTAAGATGCGAACAAGAGGTGATATTTGATCATGCTAATTGGAACTGACTATTATGAAAGCTGGATTTCGTTAATGCATTGCGCTACGTGTTGGTATTTGAATAGCCTCCTTCGCAGCCGTTCTTAGGGTCGTGCTGACGACCCTAAGAACGGCTGCGAAGGAGGCTAGTGATTTGAACGGTGCTAGAGTTTCTTGTATGTAGGTTTGTGGCTCGCCATTAGCACCACCATCCCTTCATCATCATCATCATCATCATCATCATCATCATCATCATCATCATCATCATCCACCATAAACATTGTCATCGCCAACATCACCACCTTACCCTTTTATCATCATCGTGATCACCATCGCCATCATCATCGCCATTATGAACACATTCGTCATCATCATCATGAACATCATCTTCGCCATCGACATCATGATCAACAATACACCACCATCATCCCCAAGAACACAATCAACATCGTCTTGATCATCATCATTATCATCAACATCATCATCATCATCAATACCATCATCGACAACGAAAGCATCTCTGGCATCGTTATCACTATCGCAACCACAATCATCAGCATCAACGCAAACATCACTATTATCAATGCAAGAGTACATTGCGGCGGACCATTTCATCATTAATCGACAATATCGACTGAACTGTGATATTAATCACTATGACCTTTGTACCACCATCATTGACATTATTTATTTACTAATGAATCCTCATCACTTACTTCAGCCATTGGTTATGGTCTGTCCATCCATTGATTGCTATTACTTTCTTTACATTACTTTCACTCTCGTCTGTGCTAAGCCATAACTCTCCAGTTGTATCGGCGGCCAAGTAAAATCTGAAAATATTTAACAAAGGTGGAAGGAAATCACAACTAGGAATATCCATTTTAGTTGATCATATTTTTCTTGATTTAAACCATCTCCCAATATCTTCCACACCGTCCCTTATTTGCCATATAGTCTCCCCCTACTTCAACATGTTTTCCCTTCTTACCTGTACTTTCCTGTCTCTGGAGCCTTGAAGTAGCCTCTGACTCTTGCACCGTAGTTGTCATCGATATTATGTGGAGCATCAAACTTGTCGAGTACCTCGATACTGGACGGGTTGTTGGGGAAGTTCGTGTTTGAAGTCAAATCTGTTATCTTGTAACCAGGAATACCCTGCCAGACCTCACGGATCACACCAGCGAATGGATCACCTAGAAAATACGTTACACATAAAAGTATCAAGGCATGACCACTCATGAATGTGACGCAAGACATGACCACTCGTGTATATAACAGTCAACTGTCAACTGGTCGCGGCACATGTGCGGCCCGAACCGTTTGAAGTTCTTATACATGACAATATTATCCGATGTTAATCCTTGGCTTGACAACCAGTCATATGATGTCTACCCACGTGACAACCAAACTCAATGACCAAGGCGTATTATCTACATTCACGTGACCATGGCCTTGATTCATGTGATTCCTAATTCTTAGCGAAACCGCTAGTCGCGTGATCTTAACCCACGTGAAAACCTAACTTAATTACCAGACGCAATATAATAATAAATAATATTTCATTACTTAAATAGCGCAAAATCTATAAAAATGTTCAAATGCGCTAAAATTAATTGTCTTCATTCACGTGACCTTGATTCACGTGACTTCTTAATATGATTCCTAATATTCCTAGCGAAACCAGCAGTCACGTGATTTCCATTCACGTGACAACCTAACAGACTATTCACGTGACCTTCAACACCGAGTAAGACTGTCGTTGTAATGATTGTAATTCGACAAGAAGTCTTGTGATTTACACTCTCATGACCAACCAAAATCTCGGAGCATCACTCGGTTTCCACCCACGTGATAAGGCTGTCAATCACTCTCACTCACCAGGTAATCTCCACTGTAAGGTTTCCTTGGAGATCGGCCTCATGAAGCGACCGCTGGGCAGTCTGACTCCAGCAGAAAGTGAATCAGTTGCCTCAGTTCCTTTCTCCAAGGCTGTGATGTAGTAGTACTTGCCGGCTTCTAGACTCACTGTTTTAGATATCTGAGCGGTGAACCTGAGAGATAACAAATATGTAACCAATATTAGTATGATCTACTCTTTTGAGTGCCTTTTCCAGAGTATCTCATTGCCTTTTTTCTTTATCTCAAATGAGAACAATCACTAGTATGTCTAATAGTATAACTAATTAATCCCGCCATGCCTGTTTTTTTCCACGTTTGACGTCTTATAATGCATTTATAGATACTCGTGATGTTTTAAAAGTTCTCAAATTGAACTCGTCTAACGGCTCGTACGATCTTGAAAACTTTCAATTATCACTTGTATTTACAAATTCCGAATTGTAATCAAGATCGTGCGAGTTTTAAATGAAATTGGGGAAAAAAATATTTGACTTCAAACGCGGAAAATGAAATATTGTGGAATACATATTAACTCTCTTAAGATAAAAAAAGTTTAAAAACACTCGTAAGTATTGTCTTAGTACAATGGCCTACTGTATTGGAACAATACTTACGGATGCTCTTATCTTAAGAGAGCTTTATGCAACCGGGCCCAGGACATCCTTATTTGGTATCTACTAAAGTACCCCCATCCCACCCCCGAAGATATTAAGTTCTTACTTGTTCCATTGGTTGTGTCCAGTTGGATCGTGCAAAGCGATCATCTCCGACATGTTCTGTTGACGTTCACCTTTGCTAAGCCACAACTCGGCTGACTTGGACCCAGATAGGTAGAATGTGTAGTTACCAGTCTCTGGTGCCACAAAATATCCCTTAACACGGCTACCGAAATCTCTGTCAACATCGAATGGAGCATCAAAATTCTCGATAATTTCGACGAGTGATGGGTCGTTGGGGTAGTAGGGATCGTCTTTAAGCTTACTGATCTCTTTACCGGGGAGTTCCTTCCACACTTCTCTAATGAGTCCAGGATATGGCATTTCTGAAACAGAAAACACATTGGGCTAAGTTATAGATCACATTGTTTTATTCAGATGTCTCCGTTGTTCAAAATTGTTACTCCAGGTTTTCTGATTTTCCTCTCTCCGTAATTTCCAATTCCATCTGTGAATACAACTGCAACACAAAGAGCAATAAAAGGTAAACTCACTCTTTTCTCCAAAGACGGCAGAAACAGCTTTCTTATCCAAGAATCGTTTAAAGATCGAGATGGAGCCGATAGAGAACTCGGCTGGTTTAAAGTCATCGCCTATATTCTTCCGACCGATTACGAATTCCGAACTTTCATCGATTACATCTCGGGGTACTGTCTTTGGTGTCTTAGTCAAGGCGCGGAATTGGCCATCTATGTAAAGCCAAAGTCCTTTTTGTAGACTCCATGTTAGAACAACGCGTTGCCATCTGAAATAGAAGCCAAAAAATTAGATTCGACATTTGAACTTAGCGCGGATAGATTGCAATCCTAATAGAAACCTTTAGCAATTATGAAATACGGGCCACAGGTTTGCATGTTAGCCACTGGCTCTTAAGTGCGACAAGAGCAGATTACTTTACGCTGCAAGACAGCAAAGGATAGTGAGGTATAGCAAAGCTTGTTACCTGACGGTGAATATAGAGGTTCTGACTGTCCATCTAAGTGTATCTTCTGATGTACTCATAGCCAGTGCAAAGTATAGATTGTTATTAACGATGTAAGCTGCGATACCCTTGTTGCCCTTCACGTGGCCACCAGAATCCATGATGTAACGACGATCTTTGTACGAACGAACAACCTGGGGAATAACGCCAGATTTAATTTTTTGCCTACTACAAATTATTCTTGATTAACTGCAGTAAGCATTTACTTTCTGGGAAAAAATTGGGGGCCCAAGGTAAGAAGAAGTAGATAGCGTGACTGTCACAAATTTGCTTTAGGGAAAGACAGTGCGTAACCATATCTACACGTTGCCAGTGAATGCATTACTGGAAGACATTGGGAAGCCATTTGGTTGTTACGGTATATCGTACAGTCTACGTGCTGTAAGTCAGTACCGTACGTTTCAAAAAACCCGATTCGCGTGGAAAGCCATTTCAATGTTAAGGCATGTAAGTCTGTACTGTATGTCCCACTCATACGATAACAATTCTTTTGGGAAGCCATTTCAATGCTACAGCATGTCGTACCGTGTACGTGCTGTAAGTCAGTACCGTGTGTCCCACTCATACGATAACAAATCTTTTGGGAAGCCATTTCAATACTACAGCATGTCGTACCGAGTACTGTAAGTCAATACCCTATGTTTCCCACTCATATAAAAACCATTCGCGGAGAAAGCTATTTCAATACTACAACATGTCGTACCGTGTACGTGCTTAAGTAAGTACCGTATGTTTTACCCTCGTACGATAACCATTCTTATGGGAAGCCACTACAATGTTACGGCATGTCGATCTAGTGTGCGTACTGTAAGTCAGTAGAGTATGTTTCGCCGGCTCTAATTTGTGACACAAGTTCCAGTAATTCCTTTCTAATCTCTTTTTCTCGTGTCATTATTATTCACACTCACACAAGCTATGTTCGTACTCACCCTGCTTAGTTTGAGCTTACAACTCAAGCTGACACCATGAGGACACTTTGTTGGGTCACCAAGGCAACGGTCTTTGAAGTTACCGACCTTGAGAAATGCTTTCGTTCCATCGACGTACACACCTCCGTCTACAGCCTTGACAGGTCCATTGACTTCGATCTCAGGACTTCCTTCGATTTTACCGTCTCTGAGCTCTGGCAGGAGCCAAGTGTAGCGAGCTGACACTATGAAACAAGATAAGAACGATTTACATAATCAACTAGAGACGTTAAAAGAGGACCACGAGTTTATCAGTTGAATTACTGTCAAGTGTTATCCTCTATAAACAAAGTTAATTATTATTATTATTATTATTATTATTATTATTATTATTATTATTATTATTATTATTATTATTATAACTGAGCTTGTCCAAGAAAACAGTTTCAACTTGCATCTCATTCACTCTTATTCATTTGAGGTTCAAAATGCGGGAACGTCCAGATTTTGCAACTATGATAAGCTTAATTAAGGTGTTTCTTTCCAGATTCTTTCCAGCCATTTTGATTGGCTTTTTAACAAACTAGTCGAAGTTGGACTGATTTGAAATCACACAAAACAAAGATAGCATTAGAACGACGACCGAAAGACAAACTCTTTCAGAATTCTTTTAGTTGAATGCTTTTTTAGCTTTCTTTATGCAATTTGCTAAGTATATTTCTTGGTTTGGGTTACCTGTGTCATCGTAGGTAAACACGTATGGTATATCTTCAGGAGACAAGAAGCGTGTAAAGGCATACAAAGAACCAATATACATCCTGACAAGACAACAGAAATTAACCAATAAGATGAAAGGAAGTGAGATTATTAGCCAATCACATAAAATAAATTCTCTTACACAGTTCCCTGCGCCATCTTGAAGGCAGCCGCGTCTTTGCATTGAAGTGAGACGAGATAGAAACATGTGAATAATTATCCAAAAAAAGGTCTCTATCATTGCAAGCTCACCGTTCAAGCCCACCTTCAAGATGGCGCAGGGAACTGTGAAAGGGACTATTAATTCATTTGCAAAAAGATCTTTGATACCTGGTGTATCTGTAAGGAGGATTGCCGCTCTTCCTACCAATGGTTAGTCGAGCTTGTTTATTTGGTACGGGTTTGGTTGTCTTTCCTTCCTTCTGCGAGTCTCTGAAGGCGCCATTAACGTACAGCATCAACCCTTCTTCTTTCTTCCATGTCAACACAACATCCAGCCAATCATTAGTAACGAGCTCTGTTGATAAGTCCCACGTCTTGGAGGACGTCGCTACCTGTGAAAGAACAAAGCATAAGGTATATCTGATAGTGAGGCATACATATTGCCATACCTCCAGACATCGATTGCTGGAGCGCCGTATGGCAACGTGAAGCATTAATTACGGTTATGCCATAGGTGTCGGCCCGTCATCGCTATCCGTGGGTTAACAGATATGTCAGGGAGCTCAACCGAAGTTAAATGAAGAGGTCAGTCGCCCCCTAGGCCATAGTTGATTGACCCTTTGCATGACCAGCAAACTCAATTATTTTGATTGTGACGCTGATGGGTTCTCACTACTTTCCATGTGGGATGCGTTTAGTAAAACTTGCATCGTAGTAAATTTGATAAATGTCAAAGCTCAGCTACTATGGAACCCTGATTTTTGGAATTTACTTTTTAAATAATTAAACCAGGACCATACTTCCAGACATCGAGTGCTGAACCGTTGTATGGAAGCGCGAAGCATTTACGGCTATGCCAAAGATTTCGGACCTGACACCGGCTATCCGAAGATTTACAGACTGATCAGGAAGCTCGGCCGAAGCCTTAGGGAGAGGTTAGTCGGCCCCTAGACCGTAGATGAGTCACCCCTTGCTATGACCAGCAAACTCAAAGGTTTTGATTGTGACGCCGATATTTTTGAACTTATTCTACTTCTCCCTAAGTGGGACCTGATTTGAGTCGAGTACTTACTTTGTAGTGTACAGTATTGTTCTGTATGTAGACCGATACACCGCGTGAGTCACCAGCAGAATCAAGCACGTAGCGTTTGTCCTTATAGCTGGCGGCATCGTCGTCGAAGTTGAGCTGAAACAAAGGAATACAGAATAAATTTGACACTCATTAGTTTGGTCATTCAATAGATGACAGCAATGCTTCAAGAGAAACCACTTAGGATGAGTGCCATTTGATACGTGGACTGAAATGGGGAAAAAATAGTAACTGTCACTTAAGAGGAGAGTTCTCCGGGTTCTAATACTCCCCTCCTCATTACCACAGCCTCTTTTAAAGAAAAAAAGCTTCGCCGAAAATCTTCTTGAAAATGCGCTGCCTACATCTTTGCTACCAGTGGAGGTAACAGACATTTCAATCCATGATATTTATCTGTACCTGAGTAGCGAATGAGAATCCTTTAATGCAAAGATCAGGATCACCAAGACATTGACCATAAAAGTCCCCTGCATCCAGCCAAGAGTCAACACCATTCAACTGAAGACCACCGTCAACAGATTTAATGTGGCCGTGAGTAGCGATGGGGTTGGAGCCGTGGATCTTGTTCTGGTAAATCTTTTGCGCTGGCCAGAAATACACTGGTGCAACTGAAACAGGAAGACGTAATTAATATGATCGAGGACTGATTTAAGATAAGGTTAAAGGTAAAGGCCTTTTTAACGTCAGCGTTCCTTTCAGCTAGTAGCTGGTCTTCCAAGGATCTGACGGTGCGCACTTAACCCCCTCTCTACAACATTGCTCTGTTTTAATAGCATTCAAAGCTGAAAATATCCAGATTAGAAAATTCGAAACAAAAGTGGTGATCCTAAGGATCGAGCCGTTAGTTGATGAATGTGGATTTAGATAAACAAAGCATCTTTACCAGGATGACGTTTCCTGGTATCGATCTAATATCAAATAGGTATAACACATAGATACGTTTGACTGGCATTTCATTTTTTAAACATTACCTGCTGAACTGCCAAATATAGAAACACTCGTATCAATGTCTGGAATCAAAGTGTTGTTGGTGATGAAGTCTTGTACTTGCTGTGTGAGAACTCCATCTACGAAAAAAGACATGATATCTTAACCTTCAAGTAATTACTTTAAAAAAAACAACATCCAGCCACGCAGTCTGATACTACAAGTGTAATTTCGAGTGCGCATTCGTAGTAGTTCTCTTTTCTACGATTACATGTGTTGTTCTGCCAAGTTGCTCAGTATAGGGATTGCTACGCCGGACCATTTTCAGCTTCAAAATTAATATGCAAAAGAATCAAATACTATTTGCTTGGATATAGCGCGTTGCAGACAAGCTTACCGTTTTCTAAGTCCTTCCTACTTTTGGGGCCTGGAAACAAACAACGCAAAACAAATATCAGAGACTTGGTTAAACTGATAGAGCGGTTTTTGTATGACTGTAAAAAAGTCGGTGACGTATGCATGCTTTGGCGTGACCATGATGTTTTCTAGAATTTTGATTGGGGGATTTTTTTCTCCACAATGTGATTGGTCTGACAGTGCCGTCACATTGGCGTGACCGTATCTACGCCGTGTTCATGCCGTGTTTCGGGCATTTGATTGGATGGAGAGTAAATTCTCGTGCAATGTGATTGGTCTGGCGTATGCCTCGCCGTGTCACAACCGTATTCGTTCCTTGAGCTTTCTATACTCAAACGAAAATTGCTCAATTGTACTGACATCTCGGCCATTAGTTTGTCGTCGGACATCGGAGAACAAAATGAACTTACTTGGTTTCTTGCAGATGTAGCTGTACGTGGACTGACATGGTTCATCATGCCATTTTCCTGTACGTGTGACGATTGCGCAACTGATGCCACCATTGTTTGGTGATTTGTCATTCCAGTTAGTATAGGATGACGTAGTTCTATCTGTCCAGACCCAGTCTCCCTCGCTATCTTTGTCATTGTAACCAATCCACATGTCGTGTTTGGAGTAGACCTAATGTATCAGATACATAAGACAATCAGAATGTGAATGTTTTCGAGCCAACAAACCAAATCGAAGTTCAGATACCCTTAGTACATAGTTAAAGAGTCTATTGCTTAGGAAGGGGCACTGACCTGAGACACCATTGTCTGTTCATCATCAGACAAGATAGCCTTAGTACATTGTTAAAGGGTCTATTGCTTAGGAAGGGATACTGACCTGAGACACCATTGTCTGTTCATCATCAGACAAGATACTGGCTAAGCTACCATCATCATCCAAACAGCTCTGTTGTGCTTCGCTCCAGGTTTTCAGGTCATCATAAAACTTGTAACATCCTCGCACGCTGTTGAGAGTCAGCTTCTTCCAGCCTTTGCTGCAGTCTAATGACAAGAGAAGTTTAGGAAATTTATGGTGGCTTAGGGTTATCACACTCGCCTATCACTTCTGAGGTCTCGAATTCGATTTCTGGACTCGTCGTCACATGTGAGAAGAGTTTGTTAGGTCTCTCCCTTGATTTTTCTCCTGGTTCTTTTGCATTTGCAAAAACAGCTAAATACTAATTCAAACTGTGAATCAGCCAAGCCCTGGCTTTGATCAGCCCAGAGGTTGTTTCAGGGTTTAATCTGTGAGTTAGCCATGCCTTGACTTAGATCAGCCCAGAGGTTGTTTCAGGGTTCGATCTGTGAGTTAGCCATGCCCTGACTTGGATCAGCCCAGAGGTTGTTTCAGGGAACGATAACGTTTGGAAGCTTTTAGATCTATACTGGTCATGTCCAGACAACTAGAGTTATTATGAAATTACGATGAGTGTTTACAAACCATCAGAAGTTTTCTTGCACAGGAAGGAATGTTTCTGTGAACAGGACTCGTCTCTCCATTTGCCTTCATTTGCATCCAAGACGACACAGTCTCTTCCCTTACCATGGTCATCCTTAGCACTACTATCCCAGTCGGTATACACAGATCTTAACAATGAAAACACTTTATTAAACATATTTGTAGCAATTATAAAGTGGGAACCGATAAGAACTTGAATTATCTCCTCGATTATTCTCCTTGGGATTTATTTCTTTTTAACCATTGTTTTTTCATTTTAAATCATGCGTCATTCTCTTGAGTATCATTAATTTTAAAACGATATCAGTTTTTCTCACTACTAACACGTGACATTCCTTTGAGTATCATTTCTTTTAAAACCATATTTTTCTCATATCATATCACGTGTCATTCTCTCAATTATAATTTCTTTAATTCCGATTTTCCCATTTCATATCATGTGCCATTCCCTTTAGTATTATTACTTTAAAGAATCATATTTTTCTACATACTTGCTCCCATCGCTCCATCGCCATGTTCCAGCAAGAGACTTATCACGATATCCCAGCCACGATTCTATGTTGGTAAAGTTTTCTAAAAACCGTTGCTCATAAGCATTGGTGACACTAAAGAGATCGCCTCCCGCCGACTTGCAACTCTTGCGGGCGTTATCCCACGTGCTTTTTCCGTAAACTACTTTGTAGCAGAATGTTCCGAAATCACCAAGAGCCCCTGTCCATCCACTTCCACACTGTAGATCTATTGAAGTTAAAATAAGTAAAAAATTCGGCAATTGCTGGTTTGCAATCATTTCCAAGAAAGTGAAATAACAAAAGACAAGGCGGCCATGTTGGAGAGAGGAAGATGGAAGAGCTGTATAGAGGCTTTGCACCATCATGTGATGGCAACCATGACAGGAGGCAGGGACAATTGAATCTGTTCTCATCTGACTTACATGAGAAAGAATTCAGTCTCCCATGAGATTAAGACTCTATCGCTGTGCCTCCTGTCATGGCTGCCATCACGTAATGGTGCAAAGCCTCTATTCGAAGACTGGTAAATACGAGAAAGAATCATGAATATAACTTGGCAAGGCGTGCAACACATATGAAAGGCAAAATAAATCTTTGGTATTTACAGTTACCGTTTCTCTGTAAGACTTTTTTAGTGGAAAATAAAACCTGTTAAACCTGTTAAACCGTTGTAAGAGCCGAGCTAACTCGTTTTCTCACCTGGTTTTGGTCGGATTAGATTCTTTTTTCCAATTCCTCCTTCTTTAGTCTCCGTTGGTTTTGGTAGTTGGTCACTTTGATCACCCTCTGGGGGGAGGGGGAGCGGATACGGATTCCCTCCTTCTGGGAACCACTGTCTCGGTGTTTTTTCATTATCATTATCGGAGATGTCATCGGACTGTCAAAGAAATGAACGCATGAATGATAAAAGATGTAAAAGCAGCTGCAGCTATGTTAACCATATTAGGGAAAAAACGTGTGTGCTTTGTTTGTGCAGTTTTAAAGCACGCGGAGATTGGCTGAACAGAAAGGAATTGTCAGAAGAAGTACGACGGATAGTGCGCAGACCTGAGGGCAAGGCTTTTTATCGCATTTATAAAATACAAATAACAATAGACGTTATTTTGGACACGAAGGACGAAGTGCGAGCGCGCGCTTTCTGCTTCTTACCAGTAAGAGCGCGAGATTTAATGGATCTCAGCTTTTTCTTTGTTAGACAGAATCATCATTTACCTGATAGTCATTATTTTCTGTGTAGCCATGATTGGCAGCTGTACCCTCAGGGGGGATGGAGTAGGGATAGATTGGTGGTGGGTTGGTTCTTGTATCTGTTTTAAATATAATGAAAAAATATACACTATAGAAATATACAATATATATTCAAAAGAAAAAAGCTTCCTCTCAGTTCCCAAAACATCTTTGGCTATCTTTGTGCCATCTTGAAAGGCAACTGTGCCTTAATTGCATCGAATCAATACGAACGGTGACCTCGCAACAATGATAAAGACGTGAATAAATGTCCAAGGTGTTAAAAAGTTCCCTATCATTGCAAGCTCACCGTTCGTCTCGCTTAGATGCAAAGGCATTGGACCATTGTCTTGACCTTGTCCCTTATTATATTTACAGATAAAATGTTCATTCTTCTCATCTCACCTGGATCATTGTATTGGTCTTCAGAGGAGTACCTCAAAGGAGGAAGCTCATTGTGGTTCAGTGGCGGCAAAATGTTGGCATTCTCAGCACTCGGCGAGGACTGGTAGCTATTCTTCAACTGGTCAGCAGTTATTTTGAACCTCGAGCCTTCAGTGTTGGCTGGCTTGGAGAAAAAGAAGTTCATCTCTGGGCTGTTTTGCACATGCTCAAGAGGAGGCAGCATAGGAGGTCGATAGCTCTTAATGCTTTCATCTGAGAGAGAAAAAGAGACATAATGGTGAGTTAATCCATGAGCTTAACAGAGGTGCACGGGGCTGTCACAGGCGAACGTGATGTTTATAGACATTGCCATCGGTGATGTTGAATTTGTCAACCGTTTTCACAATAGGTTTTGTCACTTTGCTTTATTGGATTGGCCAATAGATCTGTTGTTAGCAATTTAAGTAACAATCGTATTATTTGTCGTATTTAACAAAAGATTCCTCGTTAGCTTCCAATAATAATAACGCCAATATGGCCGCCATGTATTTGTCTTTTGAATCTCTTGAGAACCATTTAATTACGAAACCTTACGACCACCTATTTGTCGCATTATATTACTTCCATTCATTTACATATGTAATACTAAAGGTTAGCCATACAGTTAAAGTTACGTGTAGTTAGTGTATATAGATCAGTTAATAATGATGTCTGCATGTTATTCATGTCTAAAATATACACATAATCGAGAGATTAAGATGATATTACATTACAGTTTTTGTAAAAATTAGATTTGGATATTTGTAGCTAGGCTTAGGAATTCATGCCTTGTCCGTTACGACATGCCTGTAGTATATGCGATAGAGTGACATCTCACGTTTCAGTCACGATGGTGTCCTGTAATAAGTTTCTATGCTATGTCCACTGATCAAGCATGGTGTTATTCACAATGTTTATATCATATTTTACTGAGATGTACTTGCGTTACACATGCCTTGTCACCGGATCGAATCAAACACTTTCAGTCACAAAGCGTCACGTTTTTCTTAAACATGCAATCGGGCATTCGGTGGTAATATCTCCCATATGCTTCACAGTCACGCAACGTTGTCATGGTGTGATACCTGCAACTTTTTAACATGCCTTATGTCTTCATTCAATTGTCCAGTCCAATCATGCTGTTAAAACATGCCGGTGCATGTCACTCAATATTCTGTTATCAATCAAACCTTGTGAACTTGGAGTGGAGGCCAACTTGCTTGGTGCAGTCCATTGAGAGAAGTCGTGTGAGCCGAGGGACTGAGGCTGAGTTTGCCATATCTTTGGAATTCTTCTATGGAGGAATCCCCGGACGTCTGCTGACACCGATCCATGTTTTCTTTCTTGCGGAGTGATCAAGATCTTTGAGTTGAACCTCTGATTAGTTGCGACCACATACTTACCTTTATGTTTATAATCGTTGAGTTTGTCTACAGAACTAGGAATCTTTTTGTAAGGAAGATCGTGGTGGATTGTCGATACTGGGCCGTTAAAACCAATCTTAGGTTCGAAACCCTGGAATGGGCTTCCTAAGGGACCAATGTACCCTGTTCTTTGTCCAACTCGATATGCACTCGACTTGTCGTTATATCCGTTCTGACCATCAATCACTTGTTGGGAGGGAAATGTTTGGAAGCTGGTTTGTTGAGAGGGCATTGTTTGGGTGGTATCAAAACTGGTTTGATAACTAGTTGGTTGAATAAAACCGGGTTGACCTGTATAATCAGTTTGAAAACTGGTTTGCTGGGGCACTTCTTGTTTACTTGACTCATTCTCTAAACTAGTTTGAATTGGCAAACTTTCTTGATTAGTTTCACTTTGAATGTCATTTTGTCCTGTTTTTATAGGGCTATTATTTTCATATTGGATACCCTGTATTGGAAGTTGTGGCTCAGTTTTCGTCTGATTGTCGTCTTGGAAAGTGCCATCTTCTGTTGTTGCAAGGTTTGGTACTGAAAGACTCGAGTTATTACTCGGTTGGAGCGGAGTCAAAGATTCTGTTGGCATTTGCCAACTATTTAGTTGTACAGGGTTTGTCTGTGGATTTGTCACAGAATTATCAGCAAATGACGTCGTTCCTTGCTCTTGTTGCCATGGAATGCATGTTTGACGGTCATTTGCCCAGGATAAAAACCAGCGAAGGCGTCGTCATTCTTTAAGGAATCTTTACGATTTGAAAAGAAGTCGGAAATTAAATCTAGGATTCTTCTTATCCTGTGGAATTCCTGTTCTTGTCGAGCCCTGGTCATCTTGTTGCTTCTCTGAAAACAAGTTTGTTTGATTTGTATTTTTATCATTCATGCTTGGATTTTCCTGGTTATCGTTCGTTACAAAGGACACTGTCTTGGGTGAACTGTCTTGTTTGCTGCTCGATGTATCTTGCTGCTTACCTTTCATACTTAACGGGTTTATATCAAAACGGTTAAACAACGCCCCTTCGATGAATGATTCAGTCGGGTTTGATCTTCCTGCTGTCGTCGCGAAAAAATCTTGTTTTCTAGATTTTTTCGTCACTGGAGAACCCAGGATCTTTGTTGAATGAAGCAAGTCGATGGGTATTTGCAGATCTGTTCAATCCTTGTGGTGACCTCTCTACTTGGTTAAACAAAGCACTCTCCAAGAATGAGGATTTCAGAGGTTTCATCGTGCTTGGCGTTGCTATTATATTCTCTGGCTTACGTCCTAGGAAAGGAGCTCTTAGTGGGTTGCCTGTGGGGTCTGCTAACTTGTTTACATCTGACTTAGCACGCCCAGTATAAAATGTAGGCAAGTATGCAGATGGCTTGGGTTTGGTTCCTTCGCCAAATTTTGTCGATAAAATAGTACTGGTCTTTGCTTCAAAAGGTAAGAATGGCTGCGTCCAAGGTTTTGTACTTTGTAACGAAGGTTTCCTAAGGAATGACTTTCGTGTGAAGTTGAAGTTAGAGTCTTGGTTTTGTGGAGTTGCAAACCAAGTGTCCTTTTTAATTCCATTGCCATCTAGAAACGTTCCTGCAATTTCTTGATCCATAACTTCATTGTTACTCTTATCTTTCTTCACCGATTCAGAGGGATTCTGAATCCTATCAAAAGGATGAAACCAGCCTGGAAACTTGGACTTAACATCAGCATTTTCCGAACTACTTATTTGTGGAATTAAATTAGGATCTATCCGTGAGTTATGGTAATTTTGATAAAAAACCGATGGATCTGGTAATTCTGAAATCTTGGAATATTTTGAATGAATTTGATATCTATGGAAGTCTACAAGGTTATTATTACGCGATAGAAAAAATCTCGAAGTATCGTCCGATGCTCTCAATGATGAATCATTCCTAAAGATCTGTGAATCCTGATCGACATTCTCGTCATTGTCTGAATCTTTATCCTTAATTATCGTTTTTTTCCTCTTGGGAACGAATTTTATAAAATTACCGTATTCATCAGTTATGACAGAGTCCTTATTTAGCGAATCTGAAGGGTTTGTAGTAACCTTGGGTGTTAGGGTAATTATGTTGGACTTCCTTGACCCCTCTTGGTCTAGATTATCCTGTCTTGATAAATGATTGTCTATCGCTGCCAAATCAAAATGCTGATTAGAATTTTGGTTGCTAAGCGACGTTTGGTTTTGAGTCTGGTTTCCTGCTTTGACAGAATCTAATAAATCTGATATTTCGGATTTCAGTTTTGATATAGTGTCGTTTTTACTAGCCAAGGAATCAATATTCGACTTTGAAACTGGGTCAGCGGTTAGCGGCTCGCTGACAAAATCCTGATAACGGTCAAGGTCTGAAGCTATATCGTTGCCAAGGATACGAGAAGTACCTTGATAATTCTCAAATGCATTCTTACCATAATTAGTCAAGGGTGGTAGAATATTCTGTTGCTCTACCCCTTGTAAAAGAGGAGGAAGATTGGAAGCCGTTTCCATCCCATGATTCAATGGGGGTAATGACTCTGCTTTGTAACCATGGTTCAACGGAGGAAGATTGGCCGCGAATTCCTTCCCATGATTCAGTGGTGGCAGTACACCTGAATTCATCCCGTGATTCAGTGGGGGAAGAGCTTTGGCGTTTTCCGTCCCATGATTCAGTGGTGGCAGTACACTTGAATCCATCCGGTGATTCAGTGGGGGGAGAGCCTTGGCGTTTTCCGACCCATGATTCAATGGTGGCAGGGCACCTGTTTCGACCCCATGATGCAGTGGGGGTAGATTGTCTGCTTTTTCCTTTCCGTGGTTCAAAGGAGGCAAATCTAAATACATAATACAAAAATATCAGTTAAGAAGTTCTTCAAAGAAACCAAACATTGTTAGAGTCAGGGAGTCAGTTTGTGTTCCATTGCTTTCTTGATATTTTCGGGGAAAGAAAGTGTTTCTAGCTTGGTGATAAGCACTTCTACGTAAGAAAAAAATCATATCTGGGTCACACTTACCTCCTCTGCTTTGGGCCTTTTCTCCACCAATCAAATCGTCGTCACTGAAGTCATCTTTGACATAATCACTCAAGTTATCTACGTCACTATTCCCACCCATACTACTTTTCTTGGGGATTTTACCAGATATCTCAGCTTGGGAAGCGAAAGGACTCGAAGTCATTCCCATTGTCTTGTCATCTTTTGGTTGAGCCGCATTCGAAAGTTTCGAGGCAAGAGACCCGAATAAAGAGTCTGCTTGGTGCTCATCGTTAATTGTAGAATCCGCCTTTGTAAATGCGTCGTCTGAAAATGAGGACTTCTCGTTTGTATTTTCTATTTCTTTGCCGCCAATTTGTGCTGTTGCGGCGCCAGCGCTGGGTTGGTTTGCGAAGTAAGAATTGCTTTCTGGCAAAATATTTATTTTATTTTCTGCAAAGCAAAGAAATAGAAAACTCATTTTATTAGTCAGATGAAGATTATATGAAGAAGTAAGTGTTAATAAAAATACGACTACTACAAGGCCTTTGAGCTGAATATCTTGACTGGATAAACCTGTGGCCCTCATTTCATTATCGAATTGGAATTTAGGAGTTCATTTTTGCGGAGGGAGGAAAACCGGAGAACCCGGAAAACCCTCGAAGCATAAGAAATAACCAACAAACAAAAAACAAACTCATATACAACACCGAACCCGCCGGGACTCTAACTCACACCGCTACGCCGCCCGTGTGCTTACCTACACTAGGGTAGGGATTGGATTCGGAAGTATACATAGACTCATTAGACTAAAACAATTACCGCATAAATTCTAAAAAAACGCCATTTTGTTGCCACGAAGGGGACGCCCCTGTCTCCGCCCTTGATAAGACACATCTCACATACCTGTCTTGGAAGAAGGTTGTTGATTTGGTTGGATGTTGAAAAAGCTCGCCAGCCCAGGAGCTGTTTTCTCCGTGTTATCTGTCAGGTATAAATAAATTTATTTACTATGATAATAACGATTCAACTTCGAAAGGTTTTCAAGAAACATTCTTTCATGTGTCAGCAAAGGAAAAGTAAAATCGCATGGTCATCAGGTAAAAAGATAAAATAAAAGGAATCGTGGGAATGAATTTGGGGACTCGAAAAGGCAGAGCCTTTTTATTCAACCATAGAGTATTCTGCTATATTCCTATGTCGAGTTCTCTTTCGCTCAGTCTTAACCTACATTGTGTACATATGTGTTCTTTTCTATTATGACGGTCCATGGTATAGTATGGAATGTATGTACTACGGAACAATACGAGTTGATTAAAATACCACGGGTTTTGGTTGAATAGCTGAATATTATATTTTACAAACGAGAGTAAGACTGAAGAGATAACTAGCTAAAAACAAGTGTGAGCTTCGTCGGTGTTTCTAATGAAAGAGTAATAATAAAAAGGTAAATTATATACACCAGATACGTACTGACGTGTCGAACGCTAGATCTTCGTCGGACTAAAAGAGCAAGAGACTGAGCAAAGAGAACTCGAAACTGGAGTATTAACTACCATATTTAGCAGAAGCGAAGGTGTGTCTGAGTGTCCCATACTCCTGCTCAAGTGTTAAATGTAATATTTAGCAGAAGCGAAGGTGTGTCTGAGTGTCCCATACTCCTGCTCAAGTGTTAAATGTAATATTTAGCAGAAGCGAAGGTGTGTCTGAGTGTCCCATACTCCTGCTCAAGTGTTAAATGTAATATTTAGCAGAAGCGAAGGTGTCTTTGAGTGTCCCATACTCCTGCTCAAGTGTTAAATGTATAAGAGAATGAAAATAATTTCTTATTGCAAAAATAATTAGCATTGTATAGCAATGTTTCATTATAATTGGGATAATATTTTTTAACGCTAAAAGTTATTAATATTATCGAATTTAAAATTTTTGAAATTATTATTATTATTAGATAATTGGTTGCGCAACAGTATCTTTGCGTTTGTTGGGATAATATTATTTTAGTCATTAATTTTATGATACTTAATTCTGATTGGTTGCACAACAGTGTCTTATTGTCATTTGGATAATATTAGCACATTAATAGTCATTAACATTATCTAGCTATGCAAGAGTGTCGGCAAGCTAAATTTCATGAGGATGATATTAACATATTAATAAATCATTAATATGATCTTGCTTTATTGTCTATTTAAAGTACTTTTTCTATCTATTATAAGCATTGGATTTTATATTGATTGCTAATTTATACTTATTTTTTCATGTTTGAGCAGTTTATAATATTATTAGGATATTATCATCGTTTATATGTTTTACGCATTCTTCAAAATAAGGTCAGTTTAGATTAAGAGAGCTCATCGCCAGAAATTTCGGACATTTGAGCCTGCAATGATTAAGCAGCAGATTTGCCCTAAAACATACGATTTGCCCACAAAATGGCGTCTGGAACCGGTAAGTGTAGTCGTATAGGAAAATCTAAAGGGTTTTATCTCTAGTTTAATGATTTTTTCAATGCGGATTTTGTTTTTCTAACTCAATTTTGAAACTCGCGCGAAATCTGAAACCGCTGAACAGTGAGTCGTGGTCTCACAGAGAAGGGGTATTCTATGGCCCTTTTTACTATGGAACAAATTATTGTTTTAAGACATTTACCGCTAAAATATTTAGCTGAATGTAATATTGGAGGAACAAGCTGTCACACAATGGGTTTCTCGAGCGATTTGAAGCATTCTTTCAAAAGTTACAGTCTTTTGAGCTCAGCCGAATTCAGAAGATTTAGCGTGTAGTTATGGTGGATGGATTTATTGGCGTTTTTCAAAAGCAAAAAGTATACATCAAAGTACTTTCGACACGGAATAGGAAGGAATGAAGAGTGTTATGATCATTTCAGGAAAGAGTTCCAGGGAATACATTTGTAACTTTTTGCTTTGTTTCTACTCAAAACTATAATTTATGACTACGCTTAGCGGCTGTGATGAATGGCCGCCCACAGTCTCTTGTAATTCAGAGCGACTGAGAGCACGGTATTGTTTTCAAAAAAGTATACATGAAATTTTACCTCTGATTGAAATGATCAACATTCTTAAGTTGCTGAAGCTTCACTTCATCGATTCCCACCTATACATTTTTGAAAATGTCCCTTTTTATCAATAAAATTAACAAAAACATTTCGATTCACATACATTCTTTTGTAAACGTTTACGGTCGGTAACACATAAATATTGAGATGTGCCAGGCGCGGGTGATGTCCGAAATTTCTGGCGATGTCAGTCTTTTATCGAAGCATAAAAGAAAGTCCATTCATATTACCGCTGACCTGTAGTTATTCCATTTATTAAATCGTCCTTCTTTTGCACCATATTTGGATAAAATGTTCTTTCTACAACAGAGGCATTAGGGCCTTGAGCATGCATGTTGGATTCCTGTGGTTTTGATACCGCTGGTCTAATATTTTGAGGCGCATAAGGATAACTTCTCCCTTGTTCTACAATCACGGAACCTATCACGTAATTCCAAATACAATCACTCTGTAATTCATAGCAAAATAGTATTTTTGTATGCGCGATGTATTATGGTAAATGTAGTTCGAAACAGAAATATTCGCTTTATTTTTCATATCCATTAGTTTAGGGCAATAGGTTTCATGCTATGAAGCCACGTCACTCGTATAGAAAAACAACTTAAGGATCTTAAAGATTTTTCCTAATTTTAATTCCCGACAGGTTTTCCTGTCCAAATTTCTTATTTTTCCGGTGGAGATTAAATCATTGACAACATTTTTCGCTTTACTTTAGCGCTTTGTGTGAGCAGTTGGACCCGGAAATACGTTACGACTTAAAAGCTCTTATAGTCTTTTTGTGTTTCGCACATATATTCCCATGAACTTATGGCTTGCGGTATTCAAATTTATAAACTCTATGACTATTAGTATTGCTGGTTGCTAGGGGCCACGACGTCAGTGACATCCACAACATAGCTTCTCAAGTCTATTATTTGATATAGAATCGTGGAGCTCTGTCTTCAACATCATAAAATGAATATCACTATTCACTAATGTCTGGCTCGGTACATTATGCGGTACGCAGAAACGGGACTGTATATTAATCATTATTAATATAATTATTTATTTATAGTGCTAATAGGGATATGAAACAATAGGTAGATTTACTAGTCACATCGAAATGTGAAACGGCTATCGTACTATCACTTATCGGCAGCCATATTGGATGATAGGCCACCCAACATGACTGCTCAGACATGACCGTACAACCGCAAATATATTGAGTTTTTTGATAGCTTTTTTTTTTGATTTCTTGTTTAATCAGAGTATATTACAGTATGGGATCACATTGTCTTATCGTACGCATCGGACTTTAATAGCATTATGAGTTTAAAAGGTTGATCGTTTTAGAAAGCTAAGTTTCCTCTGGGTGGATTTAAGGCTTACAAGTTACTGTACTAGCCTCCTGCGCTACTGAGACCCCTCCGGTTCCCGTAAATATTAGCCAATCAGAATCGAGAAAACTTGCAAATCTGAGGTGTCACTTTTCCTCTTATGTATTTCCATCCACCAAATAAAAAAAGACGTTGCTAATACGCGCTTGATAACTGTGGCGCAATAATTAATGGGTTTTATATTTTTATTTCAATGGCGGATACGTTTTTATTTTTTGTTGACCAGCTTTCGCCGGCTTGGTGGCACCTCAGTTTTGCAGTGACGTCATTTGTAAGTCAGCTGGTCATCCTTTCCAAAATAAAATACCGTATGATGCACAGAAAAAGACATGCAATACCAGAATAATTGCTGTTGTAACTATGAATCATTTTTGCTCAAATGTTTCTAAATTTCAAAATTAGATTTATTTTGTACAACTTTACCAACTTCACAAGCTATTTCAGTATAACACCTTGATTATGAATGACATCGTTGCTTAGTGACGACGTTTCTGTAATGTTACTAAGCAACAGTCGGTTGCTTAACAATACTGTCAATGTCGATGCATCAATAGTAGGACACCGCAAGCACGTAATTGGATTATGAAGCCATGTCGGGCCTTAGTAACACGTCACAGTGTACGTAGTAGTGTTGCTAAGCAATGACTGTTTGACGTTAGCAACGGGACACATCGGGCATGCAGTATATTTTGTTTTTTTTAAAGTGAATAGTACATCGAACGGCTCGGTACGGTGAGACCAATCGTACGTAACGCAACAAAGAACCTCAAAATTCCTCCATTGCCATAAATGTGTCACGTTGCTTGGTAACCAAGTTGTAACACGTAATCAATACAAAGTCACGTGTCGTTGTGTTTACGTCATCATTTTAATATCTACAAATTCCTTCGTATACTGTAACGCTCACACAAAAGAACTAAAAAATTTCCTTTTCCCAAAAATATATATATAGATGATATCTGAAGTCTATTTGATGTTGAGTGAAAACATTCCGCTAGTTCCAATGCATGCATTTAGTTGGTCTTTACGTTTCGTTTCCTTTTTTTCTTGTTTTCTTTGTCAGGAAAGAAACTTCTTAACTCTCGAAGGTTGACATCGTCGTCGCCTGTTGATTGGCAGAAAATATAATTGGAAGCCATTTTAGTGCTCAGCTATGCGCATGCGTAAACGTGAGTGTTGATAAGAAGGATCATCGAAACTTTTCTGCAAAAACCGAATGAGCAAAGGCACAAAAAAATCTGAATTATTTATTAAAGAAATTGGGTTTGATTTTGCATTTGTATGACAGTAATGCTTTTTGCCAGAAAAATAATGCGCACGCTCGCTCCTTTTAATCCCAGCTTAAGTTTGCAATTGGACGACAGTATACGAAACTCTTTGTAGATATTGAAAATGATTGTAAAATGTCGTTGTCTTGTGATTGCAATTCTTTTTATGTGATTTGAGTCGATTTTTGTGATTTTGATTGCATTGGTTGAGATGACAGCCCTCTCGTATTTTGATTATTTGTTTTAAAAAAATTGAAAATGAAAAGAAAATTTATCCTGAAAAAATTAAGGGAACTTTTTAAAAACAAAGATTAAAATAAAAAAAAGGTCTTTTCCAAGGTAAACAAAAAAAACCAAATCAAATCAGAGTCTTGCAGATCTTCAAAAAAAGAAGTCTTTCCCAAGGTAAACTAGAATTAAACAAATTCAAATCAAAGTCTTACAGATCTTTCAAAAAAAAAAACCAGCAACAAAAGGAACAAAAAAGATAAAAACGAAAAATTAAAAAAAAAAAAGAGAGAAAAATAATTATAAAAAAAGTTGAAATGAATTGAAAAAATGTTATCCAAATATTTCAAATATTTTCCATACGAGGGCGATCAAGCATGTTAAATGGTTCGTTCAATGAATCAGATCAGGATATCATGCGCTGTTCCCCTGTGGTCCTTTCGTAGAGTCGCAGAAGTTCCGATCATCCTACTTATCAACATGTGTTCGTAATATAACTATCATTCATGCTAAAGATAGAATATTGATCATAATTCGTGCTGATTATGATAATAATGTTAGTCGTTTTTAAGTAAAGCCTTTTGCAGTAATTTCCAGTAGAGCTGGCCGATTTGGGGGGCAAAATAGTTCATTTCAGTTTTTAGTGTTCGTTGCAAATGAACTAGTTCATATTCTCTTGGTTCGTTGTATACACTCAATTGAAGAATCGTTGTCGGGTTCAGAAACATAGAACATAGAAGCTGAGACCGTAATGGCACATGGGAAGTACGTTAATTAGATGCATGCTGTGACCGGCGACCCGTGGCATCATCCACTGTTTTTAATACGCGTTTGGCATTCTCAACCGACTGCATGGATGGCGCAAAATAATAAATTATAATATAATTATGTTATTTCCCATGTGCCATTTCGGTCTCAGCTTCAATGTTCTATGTTTCTGAACCCGACAACGATTCTTCAATTGAGTGTATACCTATTTCAGAAATATTGTCATCACAAAAGTAATAATAATAAAAATAATAGAAAGAAATAATACTCTAGGGAATGACATGTCATCTGAAATGGAAACTCCTGCAAGTGGCCCATTTGAATAATGTCTCACATAATGCTTGTCTGTAGTAATGTAATGTCGTTGTTTAATGTTTTTGGGTGGGTCATTTGTGTGTTTGTATAAGTATATGGCCGTTGTATAAAGGTACTCTGTTGTTAGAATAAAGGATCGGTCTGTATTTTTTTAAGCGGTTTGTCGCGTCACTTTTTCATGTAATGACGTTTGAATGAAATAGAAGTATAAAAATTGAGACTTCTGGGCGTTTCACAGATTTGGTGCACGACAGCGTAAAAAAAACTTTTATTACACATGGGAGTTTGAAATGTTTCGGTTTATATGAAGAATACATTTTTCGAAAGGGTTTATAAACATCGTTCTACTCGTTTTGAAATTCCCATCCGCCAACTAATACCATCACGTGGCTTGTTCCTCCATTTTGACGATTAATTTAACGTACCACGACTGCTTCATTGCCAGACGGCTAAGTCTACAATAATTCCTATATTAACTTCCAAAGGTGTCCAGGTTTAGTTTTTAATTTTCGGCTTCTTTTAATCAAATTAACCTGCTTTTAATATCAAAATATTCCTGTGAAATATTCTTATAGATTAAGGAGTTTATTAGACGAATTATTTACTTTTCTATGAATTTGTTATGTTTTTATCTCTTACCTGGTGCTTGATTCGTTGGCTGATCTGCTGTGGTTGTCTGGCTTCCTACAAACATCAGACAAAGGAAAGCATTAAGATTAGAGGATTAGGGTTTTTTCTGTAATAGATTTAGTCACGTGTTCTTGGAGTACATGTCGCGTCAAAAACCCGCCATCTCGCATTGCTTTAAACAAAAGATCTGGCTCTGAATTTTGAGTATGTTAATTACCCAACATGGCGGCCAACTGTTTTGCCGTCAACTATGCAAGTCTACAACTTCGGTGATGGGAACTTCGTAAATACGTCTGATTTTTCCAAATCCAAACAAAGTTTACTCTTTATTGTTTGCAGTCCAATGAGAATCATTGAATCTTCGTAACTGCTCTTGTGACAGCCATCATCATAATCTCTCGACTTTCAGTTCGCCTTTTTAGAGCATGCGTGTTGATAAATACCGCTGAAACTTTGCTACTACTTACTCATCATAGCAGCATCATCCATAGTGCTATCTAATTGGTTATCACTTGTTGGCAATTGTTGTTCATATTGAGGAGCGACCTCCTGCGCAGGCGCCTCCATGTTATCATTCTGGTTCAAGAGTTCTAATGACACATCGCTCTTTTGTTGAGGGATGTTAGGGTTGAAGAGTGGTTGGGGTACTTCAAAACGAGCAGCGGGCGAGGCTTGGGGCATCTTTGGGGCTAAGACAAATAATTAGAACATTTTTACTATGTGTAGTATGATCAAGTCCACAAATATATGTGTAGTCGATTGCGAAGAGAGATAAGGTGGGACAGATTTTATCAGTACAGCTAAAAAAATAACTCGATAGAAAACTCTCGAATCAAGGGAAAGACCTAACAAACCTGAGAGGCGAGGTGAGAGACGAGTGCACTAGCGCTATAACAACCATGACCTCTCAGCGGTGTATTTCTTTATCTGTCTTACGAGTTTTTTCTTGGTAGAAACATGTAACGACTTACCTTTAGGAATAGCATTCTTCTTGGCTGCCTCATTAGATATCTGTGAGTTCTTGAACAAGATAATTGGATTGGAATGAGAGCGTGGTGCAAGTGATGCTCCAGGTCTGGACTCAATGGGCTGCATAGACTGCCCAGCCTTCATGTGACGAACATACTGGAATGGATCCTTAACATCAGACTTCTTGTCCTCATCATCATCTTCATCCTCTTTCTTGGGTTTGTCTTCTTTTTTTGGTTCTTCTTTTGCCTTTGGTTTGGGCTTTTGGACTTCGGACTTGGCAACACCGCTTTGTTGTACAGGGTAGTAGTTCTACAGTAAATGAATCAAAGTATTGCAATTGGTGTTTATCTTTCCTCAATCTGCTAATATACATAATTAAAACTATTTGCTTTAGGTAAAGAAGATCTGTATTCTTGTATTCCGTTTTTGCGTCCGAAAGTTTTAATGCCACTTCTGACACCATTACAATCACCCACCCAATCCTCAATAAACCTTTATTTTAAAATCTAGTTATTTACCTGTGGATAGTTGTAAGCAGGTTGTTGATAATACTGTGCATATGGAGTAGTTCCTGGCTGTGGCAGTGGTGGGACTTCACTTCTTGGCTCCTCCATTGGGAAACCCATCTTTTCCAGCAAGTCATTTGCCGGGGGCATTGGGATGTTTGTTCGCTTGGTAGCTTTGTACTCAGCATCTTGAGCAGCATCTCTGATAGCCTCACCAAGCATTCGCAAGGCAGTGGACTTGTAGGCATCGACGGCTTTAGCAATTACCCTGAGGTCAATGCGTGGATATATTTGAGCGGCTGGCTGTTGTTGAACGATAACCCTCGGGACTGGGATTTCACTGTATTTTGCTTTAGGGGCAACAACCTCTGGTTTATCCTGCTCTGTCTTGCTAACAGTGCCTGTGGCCAGATCTATGTGTATAAATAAATATTAAGTCATTCTTGTAATATACCAATAGGAAAAGCACTATACATGTATATGGGGAGTTTCACAACGATCTGACTTCGGTCCACTTTCGTAAGGAATATTAGGACGATAAATATGAATCGATGCTTTCCAAAAAAAGATAAAATAATTAGGGAGTTCTCTAATGATCTACCTTTGGGCCACTTTCTTAAGAAATATTAGGAAGATAAATATAAGTTAATGCTTTCCATTTTTCCAAAAAGAGATAACATCATAATTAGGAAGTTATCTATTGATCTACCTTCGAACCACTTTCTTAAGAAATATAGAATTATATTTAGGGAGTCCTTCATTGATCTACCTTCAGACCACTTTCTTAAGAAATATTAGGAAGATAAATATGAGTTAATGCTTTCCATTTTTCGAAAAAGAGATAACATCATAATTAGGAAGTTATCTATTGATCTACCTTCGAACCACTTTCTTAAGAAATATGGAATTATATTTAGGGAGTCCTTCAATGATCTACCTTCGGACCACTTTCTGAAGAAAATTTAGGAGGTATAGAGTTTACTCTTGTTTATTATCCATCATCATATAGATTTTTACCTTCAGCGAGGTTAGCACCCGAGGCAGATCCAAAGTCCTCTGAGGCCTGACCAGATCCAGACTCAACCATTTCAGGGGTCTGTTCCTTCTTAGCTGGGGGAACCACTGGAAGGCTGTCAGATGGTGTGTCTGATTCTCCCTTGATCATATTAGCACCGGAAGCAGAGACAGACCATAAGTCACTTGCACTTGCTAAGCCAGAGCCTGATTCACCCACGACCTTGTCACCTGGTGAAGGAATACCAGACTTTCTCCAGATAGGCAGTTCGTTATCTTACGAGGAGCATGCAAAGATTACAGAGAGAATATACAGCATTAGTTAAGACTTAGATTAACATAGGCTTTGAAATTTTAGCTCGTTATCTTACGAGGGGCATGCAAAGATTACAGAGAGAACATACAGCATTAGTTAAGAATTAGTTAGATTATCATGCTGCTTTGACTTTTTATTTTTTTAGTTTAGTTTTTATTTTTTATTTTTAAGAGGTTAATCTGAGCGATAAAGCGATTCTCTCCACACGCTAAACACATTAAATAAATTATTAGTATTAACACTTCTTTGAATCGTTCTTGCTTGTTCTTCGGCTATTTTTTCCTTTATCACTCTCTCTCTCTCTTACTTTTTTGTTTGTTTGCTTTTATTAACTATTTCTTTCTGAATTCCTTAATAGCAACATATAGAAAACAATTAAGCTGAAAGATTTAGTAGATGTCAGAATTACATATTATTCCCAATAATTAACAGTCAAAATTACTTTGAAATTTAAAATTCATAAAAGTCATTATATTGGACAGTTGGATGGCTATTTTGAATATCAAAGGAGTTCAATTTGGAAGACAAAAATGCAATCTCCTGAGAATTGGAAACCTATTGCTTTGTCCTCCAAATTGAGCTAGTCAAAGTGCTGCAAGTTGTTTATTACGTTATGTAAGGACGTCATCATTAGAGAGTTTATGCATCTCGTTTATGGCAAAGGCGTAATGAAAAGTTATTCTCTAATGATTGAATCAACAGTCAGAATCAGAATGAATCTCTAATGCATTACATAGCACTAAAGATGTGTTTATAAAATAAGCCTTGCAGTGATTGGTTAATATAGTGGTGAAATCTTTTTCAACACGAGAAGATAAACTTCATATCTTCAAGCCAATGCGTAATTATCTTTTTATTACATAGACACATTCACAAACAAAAACTTGTTGAAAAAATTGGCAAAGTCGTCGTTGATATCTTCACTAGTGAGGATATGGAAAATATAAGAGGTCCATGTAGTTGGTATGAGAAATACGAGTGGCGTATTTCCAAGTAAAACACAATGTCTTTTATAATAAAAGTATGCATGAAATAAAAGTGTTACCTTCGTCATTCCACATAGCCGAACCAGAGGCCGATGAATCAGCCAATGATGAACCAGAACTCTCAGACGAGCTACCGGATGCTGAACCTTCATCTTTAACTTCTACAAATATCATAACACAAAAACAAGAATCACAAGAATGTTCTCAAGTAATATAAATATTGAAATGTAATATGCTACTTACTGCAGAATCCACAAGACTTTTTGCATTGCACCTTCATGAGTTCAACGTAATTCTCGCAGTATTTGTTCTTAGCCATGTCCGGGCATGAGTCGTACATGTCGTCACATTCGTCTGGATTAAGAAAGAGGATTTCATGATATGTTATTATTAACTTGATATGATCTGTGTTTGTGGTGACCCTGATTTTGATTTTTTACCTTCCTTGAGGGTGACCTTCTTGGCCTTAAGTCCCTGGAAAACCGGCACGCTTTGCATTCCTGCAATTGGCATTCCCGTTTGTGGATCCACTGGCTGACCTACCATGGAAGGATCTAGAAAATCATAAAATATGTATAAGAAAAGCGACAAATTTCCCTTAGTTGACCATAGTATCTTTCAGATCCAATTGAAAGAGCAGAAAATACATTGATATGGGAAATTACGTATCAAATAATAATAAATAAATAACTTTATTTAAGTGTCGATGAATTTATGCAACTAATTGGGTACAGAAATTAAACTGAAATGAAGAAATAATCAAAATAAATAAATAAAGTGTTTTAAGAATCCCAACTGGCAAAGAGGCAAACCAGTTAGCTATTTACAAGCAAGGTCGAGAAACTAAATTTGAACTAATCAGGAACCAGGACAAATACCGTTTCAACTAGTGGCTACAGCAGGCCTCGAACCCGGCACCAAGACTGACGCTATGACCACACGACCATGTTGCCTCCTTAACACAAAACCTTGGGTCATTGTTCGAGTTCTCAGTAGATCAGTGGCTAGAGGGACTGAAGACCGGACGGTCGTGGGTTCGATTCCCATATGGAGCTCAGAATTTTCTCTGCCTTACATCTTTGGAATAAAGCCTATTAAAACATCCTTGTAGAACTTTCTAGAACAATCCAGAAGTTTCCTAAGTGATGTATACAAGATAAAGCTAGATGTGTTGGCATGCATACCTCCATAAGGATTAGCAGAGGCATAAGGCTGTTGTTGACCTTGCGTCATGGCTTGGTCCGTGGCAGGAGGAATCTGATCTTGGTAAGCCCCAGCTGCAGCCTGCTGTTGCGAAGGGTCCTGGTACTGACCAGTATAAGCTTGTGCCTGGCCCTGCATGGAAGTGTCTGATGTATAAGGCTGCGGTGCCTCTGCAGGTTGTTGTGGTGCCTGTGCCTGTGCCATGTCTTGTTGTGGTTGCATTGCAAATTGAGATATATCTGGCTGTGGTTGCTGTATTGCTGGTTGTGGCATGTCTTGTTGAGGCTGCATAGCCATCTGGGCTGCCATGTCTTGTTGTGGTTGCTGCACTAGTTGTGCTTGGTCTAACTGTTGTGGTTGATCGTTCTGTGGTGTATTCATATTTGTTGTCAAGGGGGCAAGACCATCCTGTTCGTCTGGTGAGGGTACTATCACTGATTTGGCTGTAGCTGCGACAAAAAATGAAAATATTTCCTCAAAAAATATTTCAGCTTATATATGGCTATACGGTTCTTTAAAAAAAGTTGTCACTATTTTGAAAAGGAGTGTGGGTAGAAAAATTAACTGAAGCGTTAGCTGCAAATACTATTAGCCACGTCTTACATTTTATAAGCACGTACTCTAGCATTGTTATAGTAACATTTCGATATGCTGTCTTTTTCACACTGATGTTCCAAACCACTGCTCGCTATCCCATACCGATCTCTTGTGCCATATCGGCGAACTTGCAAGGGTTAATAGCGTTTTTATATTGCTTAACTCAAAGAAAACCAGGACTTTCAAGCAGTTTAGTTGTCGTACTTTTGTTTACCAATAAATAAATGCATAAACACATCTAATTATAGCATTTGCAATATAGAATATACATCACTTAATGTACAGCATTGCGCCATGCATAAGCCACATTATTTTTTACATTTTTTTACTCAGTGCATTTACGGCTCTTATTTCCAGCTTCGTTATGCGCAATACATATCAGGTTGAGCATAGGGAATGATAGATAAACAATCAATTGCTAGACCTTTTTTTCAAGGTTGCACACTCTTTCAAATTTAAGAAACTTGACGGGTCATGATACCAGGACAGGAGCTTTATAACTGATGAGATTTATCATACATTTCTATGAGAGTTTTCGATAAGATTTCACAACATCGATTATTTCGTGGCTCGTCAAGATTGGAAGCGCACGCAACCTTGTGAAAACGGTCTATCGTTTTGGACTGTCTAGCCTCGCGTTCACGTGGAAACATGTATTCAAAACATGCGTTTTCACATGTATGAGAGGCTAGTCAGTTTAGAATAATAGTTATTTTAATTGGTTGCCATATTTCGATTCGGTGCATAATCTTGCAATACTTTTACCAGCTATTCACAGTACAACTTATTTTCGTATGCAGGTTATGAATGTTGTGTGATGTGACGCTCAGCTGATGTGACGCTCAATGATGTTTGCTGCACGTAAAGCGCTATAGTCTATGGTATTCATTGGTTCATCAGCAACAGGTATGATATATGTATAACCTTAGGTTTTTCATATTTCCATTTTCTTTATGTAGCCTCCAGATTCTCGAGTCCTCAAACAACCTCTAGGCTGATTAATGTAGTACAGTGTTTAGGGCTGTTGTACGTATTATCGAAGTGTGTGTCAGTAGTGCTTGATTTCACTAGACGTTATTTACTATATCGTGCGCAATATTAATTAGATGGACGTTTTCAATAAGATTCTTCCTGGCTGACAGCCGCATGGTGGTCAGTTTGTAACCACGCAGTAGGAGAAAATAATGAGATTGAAAAACTCATATCAGCTGATTGCAATACGGCAATTCGTTCACCAAATGCAAATAACACAGGCATCAACCCCCTCACCTGTGACGTCGTTCGGTTTGGGCACATCGTCCTTCTTGACAATAGTCGCGTCATACATGTTCTTCTCGTCAAAAGCTTTGGCCTTGGGCGCCGCTGTTGAATCACGAACATCATTACCACCCTCTTCTGCTTGGTCTGTCACGGTCTGCGTTTCCGCAGGTATAAACGAGGATTTTTTCGCGTTCTCGTCTTCGTGTGTTATGCTGTCATCTTTGGTCTCTACGGTCTCGTCCTCAGTCTTCGTCTGCGTCTTCGTTGGCGCAGCAGTCTGGGCGCTAGGCTCAGCACTAGAGCCAGATCCAGATCCAACGTCTGCGGTGGACTGGTCGGTTGCTAATTCGACAGCAGTGGCGGTATCGCTACTAGATGGTGCGTTTTGTTTCGTATCAGTCTTAATCGTATTGTCGCTGTTGAGCGTATTCGGTCCGTCTCCGGACATCGACCACATGCCGGACCCGGAAGCCGAAGCATCGTCGGAATCGTCAAGCGTTTGTTTATTTAAGCTAGTCACAGTCGGGTCATTGAATAGTTGGACTAGGAGTGGATCTGGCGCTGTTCGGCGGTTAGCTCTTGTTGCAGTTCGTAAGTCTGAAATTTGTCGCGTCAGTCAAAGTTTAATTAGTATAATTAGCATAATATATGTAAAAATCAGCATTATTAGGTGAATAAAAATGATTAGCTTATTAATAAAGCCCCCTTATTATTTACTAGTTAGATCGATTTTTGGTTTAGTCAACTACTCAGGTTAATATGTTAGTCGTTTCCATTGATTCATTAGCTTGGTTAATGTTAGTTCTAAATATTCATTTTTTTCCCGAAAAATATTGCTCAACCACGATGTCAAAATATTGGAAAACCGTGTCTTTCCTTTTCAATATGCATAACGCAAAATGGATTACTAGGGGTCTTTGTCTCGCAACGAAGCGTTACTATAGTATAGAGCCATTAGATGCAACGTCGGCGTGCTGTAATGTTATGCACTATAGATAGTAACAGTTGTAGTACTTTGCATCTCGTAACGATAAGTGTGTCACGTAGAGTGTTTTGTTGCGTGTCCCGTTAGTTATTCTTAAATTAGAATAATAACGCAATAATGAAGCAAGTCACACGTCACAGGTCAGGTCACGCACTTCAAGGCTAGTAAATAAGTTGTCAGTTAAGAAAACCAGTATAAACCTGATAAAATAATCATGCAACTACAAAATAAGCAGCAATTTCGTATATTTCCACTTAAAATATCAAAAGAAGACAGACAAAGATTAACCTTCGGAAAGAATTGTGGTTTAGATTCATGGAATCAAGATGGCGGTCTATATCCCATAACTCATTGCTGTCTTGTTGCCAGATTTCCTTAGAACTTTCGGCAAATTAAGCAAATTAAATTAAATTTGATAAGGGGAGATCGCTAAAATCCAGGCATTTACGATGCAAAAAATAAATAAAAACGAAGCTATTTCTCTTTAAAATCAATTTGTAATAATCAGATATGCCATGATAGACCTTTCCCTAACCTTTTCCTTTGTCTTTTGATTGTTTGTTTTTTTTTTTCCTTGCCTACCTTGTTCTCATTGGTTTCTTTTTTCTTATTCTATCTTAAATACACTCTTTCTACCACCTCTTTTTTCTTTTACTTCGACGAAGGACTAGCGTTCGAAACGTCAGTAACCAGTTTTTTTATCTTTTTCACGGTGTATAATTTACCTTTTTATCATTACTGTTTCATTAGAAACACCGACGCAGCTCACACTAGTTTTTAGCTAGTTTTATCTTATTTCCCTAATTCGCTTGGATGACCACGAAATAATGTTTTGAAGTCGAGACTAAGCTTGAATCTTTTATTCATCAAGTCCTAGCTCGACTAAAACCATTGTTTCGTGATCAGTCAAGCTAATTCGGGAAAGGCCTATTTGATGTCATTCTGCGAGTTAGATTTCATTTAGTATTTTGTTGTTTTGATAAGTACCAGTATCACACAATAACCAAAACAACACCCATCAATAGGTAAATAACATGCTTATTGACTTCGAACATGAACAACATCGAAAATAATTCACTTGATATCATTCAAACAAGTAAACTTTCTCCGTAGCGCCGGAAATTCGAATATGAATATTCTATCTTTAAAGAACAAAAACTTCATAAAATGAATAAAATATTTAAAGTTGATGATAACTATACGCCGTTATCATAATGGCTGACGAACGCGCAAAAACCAAGTGACCCAGTCATCTTCCAATTTTGAGCAAGGCTGCTCGTTGAAAATAAAGGTGAATAGCACGAGTTCAGGTCAAAGCAAAAGCTCAATTTCTATTCTTTTCTTCTATGAACGCATTTCATACATTAATAAGATATATAAATCACTTTATTTAAGCGTCTAGTCGTTCTACAATTTCGCACTAATTGGAAACACTTTTCGCTCACACGCACTACCACTACATTTAATATTCTATGCACACAACGCTCAACTCACATGTTGATTTTTACGGAGGGAGGAAACCGGAGAACCCGGAGAAAACCCACGTAGCATAGGAGAGAACAACATCAAACAAACTCAATTCACATGTGGCGACCGCAGGGCTCGAACCAGCGACCCGACCCGTTGGACTCACAGCGGTGAAAGACGACGTGTAAGCCGCGAACATGCTAACCATAATGAAGCTGCTTTTATATCTTTTATTGTGAACTAATGCAAGTAAGCTTGTGACTGGTTGACCTCGTTTTCGTGCACGTGTCAGCCATTATGGAGTGGCGTATACTAATGCGAGTTGTCAAAGAACAAAAGAGGTGACCTTTCATCCCTCCCCCCTGGGAAGTAAATGATATTTTTTTATGAATCCGATACGATGCCCTGATTTAGGATCTGATCCTTGTCTAACATAGATATATTCATACTACAGAATATTAATATGAATTGCGATACACTCACCTCGAGAACTTGCAAAAGGGACAAGCGCTACGAGCAATAATAAAAAACCAACACCCATTTTCTGTAAAAAAGAAGCCTGAAAAACACAATATTTGTTTTATTCATTTTTAAAAGGAAACTCTTTTAAATTTAACAACAGTTGATTTTTCTCTTGCAACAGCAATGTTTGTTGAATGGAACAAGTTGGTACAGGTTTAAATTAAATTCAAAGACAAGCTTTTATCTCTATGTGAGAAAAGTCCATTGAATCAATTAGTTTCGATAACCAAAATCAAATAAATAAATAAATTAGTAAGTACAGGATTTGGAATATTATGGAGTCGCATCAAAGAATTGGACAAAACCCTTTTGTGGAAGCCATACTGAATCCGTGAAATAGTACGTACTATGGATCTAGCGTATAGTGTAGGGAATGACTCATTTGTTCCGTGCTTTCGGCACTTCATGCGTGGTTTATTACTGATCAGAGCACGGAAAAGCTGTTTTAAAACTTGGCTTCTTCTATATTCCACCCTGTCTTGTTATTTGAAGGAATATTATTGCTACAGAAAAATGTTGTATAAAAATGAGGATCCAGGGTTATCACAGCATGCGTAGTATTTTCCATACACCGCTATAAATTAATATTTTGAAGTTGAAAAAGTCAATTGTACTTAAGTAGTATCTAAATTCTACAATAATAAATTCAGAAAGATACTAGTAAAAATACTGGAGTATTTTTGGAGCACGATCAGGTTCAGCACAGATCCTCCAACTGGATACTTTTCTCTGCCAGATATATCAAACAAAACTTCCTTAAATGCTTATTAGTAGAGTACAAATACTATAAGTGTGTAACATAAATACCACTAAATTATGCTAATCCTTTTGTTTTCTATTGTTTAATTAGCACTGTTTACTACTAGATAGTGCAAAGTGTTGCACACTTTTAGTGTTCGTACTCTACTGATGTTATTAGTACTAGAAGTTTACAAAACAAGAACAAAAGCAGATAAGCACATAAACCAGTCGAAACCAAAGAAAACGATAATAAGCACGCAAAGGCGCTTGGGATAGCCCTGGATCATCTTTGGGATAAGATATCATGATGATGATAATGCTAATTATGGATCTTTATTTCATCTTGATTTAACCGCGGTAAAATATTCTAATGACAACAAATGGCTTTAAAATATATTTAAAAAAAATATAGATTGTACTTTAAAGCAAAATCTATAGAAACTCAGTAGTACACTATGTACAAGTAACAGAGAAAGCTCTTTCACGAACCAATGATATTGTCTATCCATGAGTAGATGAAGTAGATTATAGAAAAGGCTAGTATTTCATTATATTCGCAATATAAGAGAATAAGAAAAATATCAGCCTTTAAAATGAGATGTAAAGTCTCGATCTGCAGGAGATATCAAAATATCTTATCAAGAAGGTTTAAAAATACGACACTAAACAAAGCAAAAATACGAAACGAATAAAAATTGAGCGGAAAAACTACAAATTTTCAACCTTTTGTTACGCCATTTTGCAATAAGTGAAGTTAAAACTGACCTACAACATAGATTCTCTCCCTAAATTGACTGGTGTATTAGATACCACTATTGGTATGTAATAACAGTTGCCCAAAGCATTTCCAAAACTGAATTCCTAAAGATATCCGTCTAATGAACTGCATAAAAAATTTCATCCGGGACCGAAAAGGACTAAAGATATAAATTATGATTTTTTTTTTTCATCTGCGATTTCCCCCTCTACTTATGATAGACTCTTGGCGAGCTTTGCTGGCATTTCATTCCGCGCTTGTTTAAACTTTGAAATGACAGGAGTTTCCGTCCACTTCGAAGTCACCGTCAGACGTTCATGGATAAAGGTTCTGTTCTGGAGCGGAGATCAGTGTTTGGGATTTGTTTTTTTTTATCAGGTTATTTGTCGTTTTTCGAGGCTTCAAACACGATCTTCTATCCCGGGACAGACGGAGCAAACATTATCGACACTTACCCGTTGATCGGGGCAAACTGCAGGAATCTCAGGCGGGTACGTCAATTCACACAAGCACAGAAACGATTTTTATCTGTCGATATTCATGTGATTTTCTCGTTTGGTCAAACTTAGGGAGAAATTCTCCCAGTTCCTTTGGTATTTTTCCTTCGCTTCGCCACCGAGGGAATTACGAATCTTCTTGGCTTAGGGTGCATTACCACATCGGGAATGCATGTGATGAGATAATGCTATCGCCTTGGATTGCTGGTACAATAAATCATGCATGACACTTAGTTTTGTCCTACGATAGGGTTCACTGGGCCCTTGATTCTCGCATTAACAGCTTCTCCAGGGTTCTAACAAATTCTCTACCAGAAAAAAAAAAAAGAAAAAAAGAAAAATCGTATTTCTCAAGCTTAATTATTAACCACCTGTTGAACCACCTTCCCGGAGAACAAAATGAAATGCAAAAGTACAAGGACCGAATCTTGTCATTTATGATATCACAGTTTTATTTTCGTAAATAAACTTTGAATCAATTTTAAAAATCTAGCAAGTTGTTACGCTATTAAGCTATCATTATGCCAAATGCAAATCCCTTTTTCGCAGATTATTTTTTTTTCTTTTCTAGAGTCGTTTTAATAACGGTTTTTGTTTTCTGATTTGCAAGGTATTTCCAACGTGTTTAATCTTTCATACCGTTACCTAAACAATCTAGAATTCTAAACAATGGACCACAAGCTATTTGACACTAGAAAACCATCCCAGCCAATCACAAAACAGGAAAATAAACGGTGTTTTGATTTGTCAAAAGGGGGCAAGAGAAACATAGCTCTTGTATTATGAACGGCTTGAAACTAAATCGAAGATTTCTTTTGGCACGAATTGAAATTTTGATGTATTTTTAAAGTTATGTAAAATTTAGCTAACTTTGGGCTGGGATTAATACAAATAATTAAAACGCCGTCATTTCTTCTCTGGCACATGTGCCTAAATTTGAAATTCCATCGTCCACAAGCAAATTTTGATGACATTTTTGATAGAGTAATTAATCGTTTGACCTTTATTTGTCTACTCTTCCCTCTCTCTCTCTCTCTCTCTCTCTCTCTCATACGCCGCCTCAGCTCTGCGGATGTCTCGGGGGTATGGCAAAGTGGAATCGAAGTTGTGTGTGTGTGTTTTTTGTTTGTTTAAACGAATTCAAGCAAAAATTCAAAAATAGCTGGAATCATTTTTGCTAACGTTTACTTGAACAAATTGACGACATACTTTGTTACTTTATTCGGGTTATTTTTAATATAATTTATTTACAAATAAACTAATACTTTAGTTATATTCTCCTTCCGTTTGAGAGCTAGGTTAGCAATGTTTTAGCTAGCGACCTCCACAACTTCTACTCTAAAGGCCTTTAGCTTTCTTTAGGTAGGGTATTGGTACAAGTAGCATCCTTCAAAAGTCGCTCTAACGGACTCAACAGATAACGTTGATTCTATAGATGAGTAATTTTCAGGAAATCTTTTTTTTCCTTCCTTTTTCTTACAGAAAATGTAGACTAAAAAGGTCAGGGTCCTCTTTACAGCATAAATAGGTCAGTTCGATCGCCTGCGGTTGCTTTATCATTTTCTAAAATCATAACAAGCTAGACTGGACAGGAAATACGTCTTTCCACGTTCCTGAAGTCATTATCACAAGTATTTGAAATGGAAGAAAAGTTTTCAATGTCAGAAGAAAACGTTTTGGTTTGAACCCCAGTTTTGGAATTTACAAAAGGGGTCTGTTTTCACATGGTTTGTAACATCTTTAAAGATCAAGTCTTATTATCAATACCGTAGTTATTTCAGATCTTCTGACCGTTTCTCAGTCTTGGCTTGCAGTTATTTTTCAGATCATCTTACGATTCATGGCTAAAAGTCAGAGATCTGCTAATAAAAGCTTTGAAATTTGTCGCTCAATTCTTATCCATTCCACTGGCACGTCTTTTCCCATTCCACTAAGCTTGGCGTGAGTTAGTTAACATTGTTCGGAATGATAGTTTTTTCATAGTTTTAAGTTGATAATTAAACAAATCGTTCAATCGCCCTTCACAAGGTTCTTGCAAGATTCTTGGACCAATGATTCAAGTTCCAAAATTTAAAAAACTTTTTGAAGCACAAGATGGTACAGTAGCACAAAAATCAAGTTTCACACAATTTCCACTATGTCCATAAATATCTTTCTATTGATTCCTCCTAATTTGGACATCATCTCCAAAACCAGTAGTATTTTGATTCTATTTAGAATCATTGCACTGCGTCCGGCACTTGCATTCTTGTTTCACTGCAAAGCTGAAAGTAATAATATAAGATATTGATGATAACGCACTATCATGAGTTGATTGTACAATCGGAAGATCGTCAGAGATCAATCCTCTATTTAGCGGCCAGTTGTCAAAGTCCCAACGAGGGTTTTTGCACTAATTTATTCATCTGTTAAGCGGCCAACTTCTATTTAGCGACCCGTTGTCAACTAGTCCCAATGAAAGCTTCATCGACAATAGATAGAAAAATAGTCTTAGAAAATTTATAAAATAAAATAAAATAAAATAGGGAATACTCCACTCACATCTAAGCTCTAAGACTCTTTTCCTCTTCTTCGCCTCTTCAATTTTCTCCCGCTTGAAAACTCTACTTTGTTTTAGGTAAGGAAACCGCTTGTGTAAGACTATGGGAAAAGATGTCTTCTGTGGAACAGGGCCAATCTCCCAGCCTCTACTTAGATCAGGAGAAGTGGACAGTGGGTCGTTGGATTGCACGGCTTGTGACTGAGGATTGACTGTGGTTTGCCCATTAATTACTGCCATATAAGATCCATCGGTAGCTTGGAGAGCAGAGGGATTTGCAGAGAGTAAGTTGTTATAGTCGTAGGAGGTATGTCCCTGTATTGTAATTGGCTGAGTTGGTTGTGGTGGTGGTGATGGTGGTGGAGGGGGTGGTGGGGGTGGTGGTGGTGGTGGTGGTGGTGGTGGTGGTGGTGGAGGAGGGGGTGGTGGTGGTGGTGGTGGTGGTGGTGGTGGTGGTGGTGGAGGAGGGGGTGGTGGTGGTGGTGGTGGCGGAGGGGGTGGTGGTGGTAGTGGTGGAGGTGCAGGTGCAGGTTGTGGTGCAGGTAGAGGTGCAAGTTGAGGTGCAAGTGGTTGTGGTTGTGGTTGTGGTTGTGGTTGTGGTTGTGGTTGTGGTTGTGGTTGTGGTTGTGGTTGTGGTTGTGGTTGTGGTTGTGGTTGCGTTTGCGTTTGCGTTGGTGTCTGTGTCTGTAGTGGATAATCGTTATATGGCTGAAGATAATTGCCCTTAGGTGCTTGTGTCGTGGGAACATCAGCTTTAACATATGTTGCAGCCAGTGTAGGCGAAGATCCCGCGTTTTGCCTTGAAGTAGATACAAGAGTCACAGGAGGTCCTGTATTCGTAGGATTTTCAATCGCCGAATCTAAAAATGTATTCAACAATGGATCACCACTGGAATTAACTGGTACACCTGTAGGCATCACAAACGATGCTGTTGATTGTTTATTAGAAATCTTATACGTATTGACAGATGTTGGTTGGGGATTATTTGACGATGTCTTTGTCTGAGAACCTGTTGGTTTAGCATTGACCACATCGTGATAAATCTGAGCGTAATAGCTGTAATTCGATTGCTTCGCTGGCGTGGTTCGATCCGTAACAGCACCCGTTGGCTTCCCTGCAAGAATAATGTAATCTGCATGTTGATCATTTAAAGTAGATTGTATGTTGGCACCGTGTTGCAAAGAAGCTGTGGACTGAGGAGAAAGCTGACGCGAGGTCTGTTGCTGTGGCAAACGTGTGGTAGGCTGCTGCTGCTGCTGCATTTGATTGACTGGCTGATTTGGGTCACTTTGAGCCTGTTGCTGTGGCAACTGGCCCTGGGACTGTTGGTGTGGTGACTGGCCCTGGGTCTGTTGCTGTGATGATTGGCCAGATGTCTGTTGCTGTTGCAACTGGCCAGGTGTTTGTTGCTGTGGCAACTGGCCCTGGGACTGTTGGTGTGGTGACTGGCCCTGGGTCTGTTGCTGTGATGATTGGCCAGGTGTCTGTTGCTGTTGCAACTGGCCAGGTGTTTGTTGCTGTGGTGACTGGCCCTGGGTCTGTTGCTGTGGTGACTGTCCTTGGGTCTGTTGCTGTGGCGACTGGCCTTGGGTCTGTTGCTGTGGCAACTGGCCAGGTTTCTGTTGCTGTGGCGACTGGCCAAGTGTCTGTTGCTGTGGCGACTGGCCCTGGGTGTGTTGCTGTGGTGACTGGCCCTGGGTTGGTTGCTGTGGCAACTGGTTTTGGATCTGTTGCTGTGGCGACTGGTTTTGGACCTGTGGCTGTGTCTGTGTCTGCTGTTGTCTTGGTGACGGGTTCTGTGATGCTGATTGGGTTGGTTGTTGTTGTGTCAGCTGACTAACTCTAGTAGGTACTCGAGTAGTGGGAGTAGTAACATCATTACGTGATTGATACCCGGCATCTTGTTGTTGCTGTGGTGCATACTCTACCCCTCCTAGTGGGTTATTCCACCTGTACCTCGTATGATATGGTTGTATTGTTGTTGTCTGTGTCTGGAGCGTAACCCCCGCAGCTGACGAAGTAGTCTTATACCAGGATGGATTCTGATAAAGGTTACGATCTTGTTGAAAAACCTGTTGATTGCTACCTTGATTGACAGCTGCCACTACTTGCTGCTGTTGAACATTTGTTAGATCCCTAACTTGTGGATTCATAGGAGGTCTTGTAATCGAGTCTTTTTTTACATCAGCATGAGGAACGTCAGACCTGGCATAGGGAGGGAATAGCATACCTCCAAAACTCAACACAGGCATATTCTCGCTTTCATTGGATGCTTTGTTGATTATGGTGGCTCCTGTTGGACGCAAGGATCGTTTCTGGTTAAGCTCCCGCAGCTCATCACGAAGTTTTTCTAACCTCAACATCGGATCTTTTTCGTTGGTTTTAAAAGACTGTTTGTGGAATTTAATTTTCACTTCTTTTGAATGCCCTAAAGTTTTATTTTCTAGACTTTCCTTCGGAGGTTTGAGATCGTTGACTCCTTTAGAATTTTGCTCCAGTTTTTGCTTTTCCGCCTCGTTTCTCTCTTTTATCTTCGCGAGCTTTTCTTCTGGGTTGACCTTACTGTGAAGTAATAAGTTCTGGATGCGTTTTCCAGCCGAATTTCCACCAAGGTAAAATACCTTTCCATTCAGAAGTGACTGAAGCATTGCCTCGCTCTTGGAGAGCGTAGGAGTAGAATTGAGAGCTTCCTTTGGTGAAGATAAGAACCCTCTTGTCAACGTTGTCGGTGTTTGTTTTAAAGATGCTGGATTCAAATTCTTAGGTCCACTTCCAATTCCAATTTTTCTTCCTTCAAAGTGTGGCCTCACATTCCCTAGATATAAAGGCTTTCCACCAATAGCAGGTCGGGCTACTGTCTGCCGGGTACTATGTGGGCTGACTAGGTTACCGTTGCCATAGAAACCTTTAGCATAGAAACTGTTGCTAGGGCGAGGTCTCACAAATTTTGTATTTTTGCGAACTATTTCTTTAGCCTTTTCCAAACGCCTTCTTGACGCCATAACACTTGTTTGTTTTGCAATAATTCCCTTACGGGACCAATCTCGATAGTGATACGCTTTCGCTTGCAGATACTGTTTAGTACCTACGGATGTGGCTGGTAAATACCAACCCCTAGGCATTCCAGGTACTGGCACAAGGTTTCTCATACCAATATTATTCATTCCTTGGTACACACTGTTTGGATATGCATTGTAATATGGCCTTTGATAAAGCTGATTCCTTGCGAACGCATTCGGGTATGATCTAGGAATGAATGACCTTCGGGTATTCCCGTACACATTACGAACCGGAAATTGATAAGACCGAACGCCCCCGACAGTGTTCCGACCGTTTCCGTAGAGTGTGTTGGTTCTTGTTTTATCCTTTGAAGGTATAGCGCTAAACGCAGAGCTAGGAAATTTTCCAAAAACCTTTGATTTAACTTCACCACTGTTCGTCTTTAAAGGGACATTCTGTGACTTCCTCGCAGATGGAATAAAGAACCTCGGCACGTTATTATGTGGGGGACCAGATGGTCTCGGGTTTGCTCCCACACGATAATGCGCCTTCTTTCCCTTATTGAATTTTGATATTTGTAGAGCTTTCAGTCTTAAGAAATTCAATCGATTATCAATCGTCTTTTGATTAATCTGTCCCTTAACGTTACTTTGTTTCGTATATGACACTTTTACCTTTGGCTTTAGTTGCTTTTTTCCCTCTATATATAATTTCTCTGAATCATGCGCATGCGTAACTTCACTTAGAAAACGAGCTGCTTTGGATAAAATCTTGAAATCCTTTTTGAAGTCTGATATTCCTTGTGATTGACGTTTGATCTTACCTAAAATAGACAAAATAAGAAGGTAAGCTACGAATGTGCGCTCCTGAGATATTTGTGTCTGTATGGCTATCGTGTGTTTTGACGTAATTTGGGGAATAAAGGTTGGCATAACAGTAGTGCCTACTGGGGTCTCGGGCTCCTGGACTCAGCATCACGTGTAAGTAGAGTTCTTTGGGTCTCTCCCTTGATTCAAGGTTTTTTCTCTGGGTTTTCTCGGTTTTCCTCCCTCAGCAATAACTTGCATATTAAATTCGAAATTAATTTTTGAGTTAGCCAGGATATCTCCTAACTTAGATCAGCTCAGAGGTTGTTACAGGGTTCAATCTGTGAGTTAGCCATGCCTTGACTTAGATCAGCCCAGAGGTTGTTTCAGGGTTCAATCTGTGAGTTAGCCATGCCCTGACTTAGATCAGCTCAGAGGTTGTTACAGGGTTTGATCTGTGAGTTAGCCATGCCCTGACTTAGATCAGCTCAGAGGTTGTTTCAGGGTTCGATCTGTGAGTAAGCCATGCCCTGACTTACATCAGCTCAGAGGTTGTTTCAGGGTTCGATCTGTGAGTTAGCCATGCCCTGACGTATATCAGTCCAGAGGTTGTTTAAGGGTTTGATCTGTGAGTTAGCCATGCCCTGACTTAGATCAGCTCAGAGGTTGTTTCAGGGTTCGATCTGTGAGTTAGCCATGCCCTGACTTATATCAGTCCAGAGGTTGTTTAAGGGTTCTATCTGTGAGTTAGCCATGCCCTGACTTAGATCAGCCCAGAGGTTGTTTCAGGGTTCGATCTGTGAGTTAGTCGTGACCTGACTAAGATCGTTAAAGTTTGTACTTGTAAGGCTGTCTCGATGTTTTAGCTTCATCAACAGACCACAACATTCTGTCTCATTATTGGGCGTCTTCGTGAAATCTATAGTAATTCTTCCCACCTTTTGATGTGGTGTTGACGAGTCCCACATAAAAGCAGAGCACAAGGAGTGCAATCCTAGTGGCCAGCATCGCAAGGCCTCTGTGTCAGCCAGCTTAAGCCTGCGAAGAAAGATAATATCGTTTTCAGTGACAAAACAAACAAGGCCGCTTGAAACAGTTTAGCAAGATTATCTATTCTTTTCTTTTTGTATTGCATTCTTGTAGCGTAGCGCAAACACATGCAATCGTTCTCTTGTGCGAGCGAGGATTTCATAAAAAAGCCATCAACTTTGTGTTGGTATGTCTTTGCGGTTGTGTTGCGCTGCGCAGTACTCTATGTTTGCGCTAGCTCGTGCTTGCGCGCTAATGAGGGCAAGGCACGCTGGCCCGCCTGGGATGAATTTCAAAATATAATCGCCCACCATCGATCATCGTCATAATCACCATCATCACCATCATCACTATCATCAACATCTTCATCATCAAGTTATTATATTGAAATAATAGCAAACTGCACGACTAAAGAGCACTATCGAGCACTATATACTATCAGTATACATTTATTTTGACTTTTTTTAAGCGACCAATTGAAAACGCCAGAACATAGCTTTCATTTTTTTGGATATGTATCTCAAGCTCTTTCCCAACTTTTTAACCAATCAGATTGCACGTAATTCAACTAATAATTTCTGTCATTTTTAAAATAATATTCACAGGTTATGAAGGTCGCATTCCATTTACAGGTCATTAATTTGGCTATTGATTAGTGTGGTTCCTGTTATATAATGGCCTTCTATTCTACCAACAGGTATGTCGGTGATCAGCTGGCAGGTACGTACTGGTAGGTCATAAGATTATTATCAATATTGTCTCTGTTTGATCGTCAACTGATCTTACTAAAAATCAAAGCTCAAAAATACCTCTTTATTCCCTGTATTTTCAATAAAATGTATACAAATTAGAATTAATTTTTCTGTCAGGAATTGATAACTATGTTAACTATTATAATATTGAGTGGAAAAAAATGTTGTTCAAAAAATAAGGATTATCCATTAGCCTTTCCCACAACAGCCATAAACTTTCCCAAGCCCCAACGACACTAAAACCATTCAAAATTCTACGATTTAATCAGTGTATTCTTTCGCTTAAAAACAACCAAAAAGAGAGTACTTAAACTTTCGACTTCGGTTATTCGTTCGGATCTTCAACGATAACGGAGAGAATAAAATTCACCACTAATCTTCAATCTTCAATATTCTTGTCGCATTTCTTTACATAAAAACGTAACGTTCGCCAATCTGGCTATATGTTTCAATTAGTGGCTAGAAAAAGGGTCTTCTCTAATTATCCTCGATGTTTATATTTGTAGTTATTGCTACATTAATCGAACAGGTTGGAGAATTATAATCAAGACAGCGGTAATGGTATTTGGTTTGTTAAGAGAAAATAAAAACCACTTTTTAATTTACAACAAAATACAATTCATAACTAAAAATTCCTAGTCCAATACCGATAAAATTATAGAGTAACTTTATGACAGACAAGACAGCTATGATTTTAATTCGAGGGATTGATTTTGAGAAACATGAAATTTCATGAAAGATTACAAGTGCATGACCGAAACTTTTTCATTTGGAATTTCTTGTTTCAGGGGTAAAAAATAGTTGTTTTTCATGTTGATTAATTATATTTTCCTTACCTTCATCACAGTTTCCTTTCAGTTTGATTGTAGGCTTTCTTCCATTTGGAGATTTTAGTCCATTTTCCAGCCCGTTTGAAAGCCGAACATTCTTTTCCAGCGACGTTCAATTTTTTCATATGGTCACGTGATTAACATAGATTACTAGTTCTAATGCATCATTAAAGAGGTTGACCTAGAATCACTGAAGATGGATACTTGTAAACCAGTTACTTAATTAAGATAGAGATTTAAGTCAGAAACCTCCATTTTCCGCTGGCCATGGCATCCTCTAAATTCACTCATTTTAAAACTATCTTTTATTATCCCAAGTATTCTTGTACTCAGTTAACCAGTCTACAGAACCAATAAACAGCGGTAACTGATGGTAGCTTAAGTAGTTTAACAATTATTCGCCGAAGGCGAAGTGATTATCGGCGGTAGACTCACCGATAATCATTGGGCCTGAGGGGGAATGGTTTTAGTATAATTTTAGACTTGAAAATCAGGACAAACACGAAATTCAGTATTGAAAAAAACGTTTACGTATTACTTCCCATCTGGAAAACTTTGGACAACTTCATAATCACCGCTCTAGCATTGATTATAGTCTGGGAATCACGTGACTGCTCCACCAATCACAGCCGACGCGAGTAGCCTGTTAACGAGGCTCTCCGAGAGCCTTGTTCACAGGCTACAGTGCGAGAAACCCTATATTCAAGCAGGACGGCCGAGACATGTCACAAAAGAGTCATACATATACTCAGTCCTTTGAAAAAACGTTGTCGTTTAATCGGCTTCATCCCTACGCGCCTAGGCCAAACAGGGTCATGGAAATAATTAATTCACAGTTGCTAGCTGCCGCATACATATTATCTAACACGTCTTGAGCTCGCTTTTTTCGATCCTATTTAATTTGCTGAAGCCATTCCTTGAGCACACGGCGAAGATTTAAATTGGCGAGCAGTTTGGATGACGCAAGTTCTGGGTAATTTACCCATTATCCTTTTCGTTCTAGGCGCGTAGGGATGATCCGAACAACGACAACGTTTAGTCAAAGGACTGTAACTGAAGATTAAAAAATATTTCATACTATATTCTATGGATATTTTGGACCACGCGATATTATATCTAGAGGAGAGGTTAGAAGAGGAGAAGTAGGAGACGGCTGGTTGTATATATATGTATATTTACACGAAATTATATCGCGATCTCTTGTAGCACATTACTTCCAGTAATTATTAAGAGGCGTAAACCGTTTTACGTGACTGTCTCCCTGTTGCTTTGTGGTTATTATCACTCTCAACCTTGATCTTCTCGGCTTAATATATTCTTACAAAAAGTTACAAAAAAAAAACTAATTTCAAGAATTACAGGAAATCACTTTGTATATTTCCACGATTTCAACGAAAAAAAAAAGAGTAATCGTAGTCTACTGTTAAAGCATTTTTATAGCAATAAAAATTCCAATAATATCTTCATAGAAACCAAAATTTAAAAATAAACGCAATTCTAAGATAGGTTTGAGCAAAAGGCTTGCAAGTAAGATCTCGTAGACGTTGTAACATCATCCTTACCCCTCCCTCCACAGTAGTGTTGATCGGTGACGTCATCATAACTCTTCCGTTTACTTGGCCCTAAAGAACAAGGCGTTCAGTTGAAAACGAACCAAGTTGTTCAAAAGAGTTAAAAACTCAAGCCAGAAGGATATAATTTGTGTACAGATCACCAGAAGGGTTATTTGGCTCGTGGATTATAACCGTGGTTGAGTCTGACAGAGTTTAGATGAGGAGATTTGATAGTTTGAAAGGTTAGTCTTGAATTTGATTCATGTAAATATTCTATAGACCGGTCATTTATTGGAATATTTTACATCCTAAATCGATCTTGTCTTATTAGACAAGAACTTGTGATATACAAAAGTGTCTAAACATTCATAATTTGGGGTTATTCGAGGCAAAACAAGACAAATTACAAGTGTTTATTCCTCATTAAATGTTCACCGCGAAAACTTCGCGACGCGCGTGGTCCGTCAGTCGTTTTTCGATGTTCATATTCTAAGTTCCAACACGATTCTTCCAAAATACTTCAACTTGTTGATTAAAGTTTATCTTCTAGTATAAAGGAATGTCGTTTCTAAGGACTTTAGTGAATTGTTTTAACCACATTCTCTACTGAAGTATTATTTGTGTTTGGAAGTATGCTATTAAACGGTGGTTTCGTGGTATATCGCATTTGTGTGAGTCAGTCTTACAGAATTTTATTCTTTTGTCATGAATTATAAAAGAAAGTTTAGATTACTATACCTTGAGATCAAAATATAGTTTTCAAACGCTAGAATTCCATTCATTTATAATATTCGTAAGTAAAATTAAGACATACACGAAGCATTCTTATATTTAAACCTGAAAGCGTCGTATTCCAGAGTTTACTATTAACTTGTTTACGTTGAATATAAATGATTTGAAATTTCCCCTCAATTCAGCTGATATATTCATCTAAAATCCACTCCATATCGTATTTAATTCATTTTAAGTTTCATTAATTATACTATAGCCTTCAATATGTATTATTCTATTGAAATATCATAGCTCTAGTATGTTGGGTTTTTTTTTTTGATGAACAACGTGTGAACTATGGCATGGGATTAATCTCACGATATGCGATACTCTATACATATCGCTTCTACCGACTTCTAAATAAACCCACGGCCTTATCTTACAACATTTCGGTCAATAGTTGATATGCTATTTAATTACACTGTAGGCGACTGAAGGATTTATAGCCTCCAAAGGTATATCCTTGTAAACCAAATGCTGACAAGAAAGGTTTTCCCGGAGCTATGGAATGTTTGTGTTCCTATAACTAAATCATCACCTCAATCGCTTTAACAAAATAAAGAAAATTCGTACTTCTTATTTAGCAATATAATTAAGACACGATGTTCTATATTGCTCTGCAGGTGCGAGTTGATCAAAAGAATTTAGGACTTTCTAGTTTATTTTCTTTATATCACTGCTCTTTCTTCTCGAATAATCACAGTCCAAACAACTCTCACTAAAACCAATTTCAGTTTAATAATCTGTTTTTAGGACGAAATATAACTATCGTTTGCTCCTCCCATACATTTATTATTAAAGCAAAAAGTTGATAAAATAAGAAAACATATTATGGTTTTTCGGTGCCTGGAATGTGTTGTTTTTACGATCTTTATCAAGTTACTCTGAATCGCTCTGGTGAAAAGGTTCTTTTCACGCTTCTTAGCTCTAGATCATCATAATGGGCTAATTAGAAGAGGAGAAAGCATATTTTATTTGCCTAAACTTGTATCCTAAAGTTCTACGAAATATTTCGTTTACGTAGGAAGAATAAGCTTGCATCGAAAAGGTTTTCCCTCGACACTCAAATGGTTTTTCATTAAGACGTTTCAAGCCTGGGAATATCTCAAAATATCATCTCATTCTTTGAACAAAATCACGACATTTTTTCTTTGTCTTATGAACAATAACAAAGCCCTCTTGCAAAAAAGCTTTTTTGTTTTCTTTTTGGCTCTTATGATTTCAATGAAACTATCTAGAAGAAATCCACACGTTGTTGAACGTCGTTGTACGTTTGAAGTTTTAATGAAATCGAGCACATTGACCGGAAAGCGAACGCTTTCAAGGAAGACATTTCGACAACTCATTCTCCGGCTTAAATCCTGTCTTAAATTCAAATTTGAAGCCTGTGTGTGGTCGAAATCAAACAAACAAAAATTGCCCTCTTTACAAAGATAAACATATGCATTGTAAATATTTTTTTGGATTTCACTTTGACTTGCAAATTTTACACTCGTTTTAGTACTAATTAATGTGAATGTTATGGGCAAGAAGTGATAACATTAGGACACTTTTGGCGTCGGCAAACTCTGTTTCCTGATTCATGATAAGAGAGAATATGATAGGGGATTGGGAGATTAACTTACAGTTTACTTGAAGCTCATACCGAGACTTTTGTATGACATTGATAAGTTGTTCCTAGTTAATCCAGGATTTTAACAAGATTTGGCAAAGACTTGACTCTATATTGTGCATCAGTCATTTTTTATATATAGAATCATGTTTCTTAAGGTGTTTCCAAATTTAGGAATGTAGTTCTCGACCAAGAATAATCCAAACTTCCCTGTGAATGATAAAGTAATATAAAACTTTGACTAATTGAATTCTGTTGAATGTTTGTTTCTTATTGGGAACTGTGGTTGTAATATTGCTTTGCTAATATAGTATACACAGCTATAACACATTAGGATTATTAGTAGTTATCAGAGCAATTTACCGGAAAGTGGCCCATGGTTTTATTACTAAAACTGTGATTTTCACTTGAGAATAAACACGAAATATATGCACAACCTTGTGAAGTACATCCGTGACTTTCTGTGGAATAAGAAAGCAAGAGTCATTATGGATTGAACATTTCTCAAGTCATTAGTCAACACCAATATTAAAAGATCAAAGGCCATGATCCAGAAGCATAACCAGTTAAAATGTAACTTAAAATCAGGTTTTTTCAATCATTAGATTCTCATATATGTATATCTCTTTGTTTGTCTTGCAACTATCGAAAAATAAAGCTTGAGCTTTGGCAATGATATTAGTGGATAAAGATAATCTTTCTTTTAGACCAAGATTAAAGGTTTAACTCAAGATGTATTTGTGTTGCTGTACATTTGTAGATTGAGAAAATAGTATTACATTACTAATTTAGCCTTTCATTGATTGACCTGTTTATTTAAAAAAAAAGGTTAAAAGATGAACAAAAATGAATATACTTTTTATATTTTCTCTCCATGTAATTCTTTACATCTCAAAGATGTAAGATTTATAGTTACAGTACAATACAATCTGCAACAAAATTTGTAATTATGTGATCTGAAAATGAGAGGCAAAGCTTAAATGTGCTCTGTATAGTATTATCTATACTGTATATTTACTACCAAGCTCACACATCAATGGTTATTCCATGTGGAATGATAGTAAGTGCACAAGTATTTCAAGAATGTGAAGTACAATTTGACTTGGGCAACAATCAGACATTGAGAAACTCCACCCTAATCACTTACTATTAATGGTATTCTTGTGGTCAAGGACTAGTATGTTGCAATTCCATTTAGTCGCTTCAGTGCACGCTATCTACTTTTTGCATCTCAGTTCCTTTCATGTTACATCCAGGTAGAGACTGTTGCAGCGAAACTTTAGAGGGTCATGTTATCTCAAACTTCCTGAAAACCAGAAAAGAAAAGGTGTGAAATAACGGGGCTTTATGATATACATTCAGGATATTTAGCTATTTCTTGAACCTTTTTTTGAGAACTACAAATTGCTTGTTACAATATATTTTTTCACTGCTGCCACTCCAAAAATTGTAAAAGGTGCCAATAGCCCATTTGCATTATGGCATCATTTTACTACCACTACCAAAATGCTTCGTGAATTTTCTTTCTTATTCAAATTTGTAGTTCCTCATGGGAATAGTGGGACAATTGGTGCTAATTAACAGAACAAAAGACAGTGTGCATTGGAGTCTGTTAGTGGTAGTAAATGATGCCATAATGCAAATGACCTATTAATTATTTTGATCAGATTGAAGCAAAATGAAAAAAAATTTAAAAAAATCATTTTGCAGCTCAAAACTACCTAATGTAGTTTGCATGATAATGAAAACTGCTATATAAACCAAAAAAATTACACTAGCCAATCACAAGCAATCTTGAGGTCACATGACTATTTTTGAACCATTTTTGAGAGACACACACCAAGAATCATGGAAGGAGTAAACAAGTAATAATGTCTATAGGTATAAAATGCGGCCATGATGTGTAGTTGTACATGGAAATCATTACCAGATATCATTGCATGACATTGATTTATTTGTTTAATATTTTTTCCATATCCTGAGGGTAGGCTTCTTATAACACCCAGGAAGTGTCCCAGCAGGGGATGTATTTACAACTGAAATGATGATTATCAATTTCATTAAAGATCATGAGTTGATTATGAGATAAAGAGAAACTCATAATGGACCCACCATGACTTTTACTGTGTAAGGTTATGTAATTAGCATCCTGCAGCTGTTTCAGTGTACTTTGTTAATTAACAGATGGTAGATTAGGATACACATGTTTGCACATTTGGCTTATTGCAGTCATAAATTATATGGACACAAATGCCTGCATGTAGGCCATGAATGAATGGTTGGCCTCCAGACTTAGATAATAATGTGAATGATAAAAACCACACAACATAGCATTGTCATATATTATGTTGGAGCTCAATTTCTTAGTTTTATACCCACTACTCTGCTACTTTTGTTTTGAAATCTAAGCCCTCAACTTTCAAGATTGCTTAGTAGTACTTGAAATAGATTAACTTTATATAATGCTTAGCAGATTTTCCCCTCTAGTTTGTCTGAAGACCTTTGCATGTGTATAAGGTTTACTGTTGTTGAAGAGATCACCAAAAGCAAATCCAATCAGGGACCATGGAGCTAAGAGGCTGGGAGGCTATAGCATTATAATAATTTTCCTGTCAATTTGATTTATTTTCTAGTGATTGTCTTTTCTGGAATAGTGTTTCAGTTCAGACTATATTTTAATGCAATTTCTTTTAGCTGCTTTCCCCCAATCCAGTCTGCAGTCCAATCTGCGGTTCCTGACAAAAAGGATGGAAGGGGGGTAGCTGCTAGGCCCCTCATAATTTTTTAAAATAAAATTTGATTTTATCTAATGCTCAGCAGATTTTCCCCTCTAGTTTGTCTGAAGAGCTTTGCATGTGTTGTAAGATAGCTCGGTCCATTTAAAATCCAATCAGGGACCATGGAGCTAAGAGGCTAGGAGGCTATAGCATCCTAATAGTTTTTCTGCCAATTTGATTAATTTTCTAGTAAATAGAGTTACAGCTCAGACTATATTTAAATGCAATTTCTTTAAGCTGCCCTCCCCGAATCCAATCTGCAGTAGGAGTGGAGCAACTAGGGCCCTCATAGTTTTCTCAAATAAAATTTGAAAATATTTATGACTAATGTATAGTTAATGTAAGGAAAACATGTTGTGGTCATCCTTGTCAGCAGCTGTTCTTAGTGTAGTCAAGCTGCAGGGGAGACTATGACACACTCTTAGACCCTCGCTCTCCAGGGGCCTTGAAAATGACAGCAAGTTTTGGCCTAGTTTGATATCAACTGCATTATTATAAGATCATACACTAGGTAATGCAATATACCATCCTTTTGGAAAAACCTACTTTATTAATTTTTTACGCCTATAATCCCACTTTATTTAATTAGATGGAATGCACTATAAATGGAAATTCTTTTTCTTGCTTTTGGCTGGCTTTGAGTGTGTTAAATATTCTCTTCACATTCTCTTGATGTTAGTACCCCCATTGCTTCCTGCTTTAGAAGGGCTTCTAGGAATGTCATGTATATCACTCAACGTCATGCTCCTTGTTCACCTTCCATGGACCTCCAGATAAGACAAAAAGAAGAGGGTTCCGAAACACTCATAGTTCCAGGGTTAACAGGAAACCACTTGAGATTCAACAGGATAGACTTACAAGAGTTGGGCCTAAGTAATTATTAGTGTTGATGTCACCTTTGACAAAAATAAGGTTAGGGATGGTCCATTAGATAAAAGAGGGGGAGGTAAATCCCCTGCCCCCCCTCCCCCCCCAAACAAATGGAAGGAAGCACTTTACCTATGAAAAACATCGAGCAACCACTCCTTTCAGTGAAGAAATATTGTGCAAACCAAAAAAAAAAAGCTTAAAGGGGTTAATAAAAAATTAGTGCACCATAAATTCCTGCAACCGCACTAGCTACTTCAATTGTCTAATATCCTTTCCTCAAGACTGCAAACTGATTGGATCACGTGATTTGCTTAGCAGAACTTATTATAGAATCTCGTGACTTGAATTTAAAACTCGCGTAAAACACGGTACAAGAAAACAAAATCATTTAGAAGAAATGAAGGGCTTGTTACCATGGAAATTTAGTTTTTTTTTATATATTTGCATAACCAATAAATGTTACATCTCACTAGGGACAAATAAAAGGTGCTATGTAAACTCTGTGTTGCCAGCAAAAAAGTGCCTGGAGGTAAGAATAGAGAGTTTGAATTCCTTTTCGCAACTCAAAGGAAAAGTTATTCCTTAATTGCAATATAATTGACAAAAGTATTGTGTTGAATGACGTTCAGAATGACTCTCTCACGCCTGAACAAATATACTCAAAACTCTAGAATATTCTAACATTTACATATCATAAGCGAGCAGCCCTGTTTTGCCTCAAGGATTATAAGTAAAGAACTTCTTAGCTGATGTATTTAATGCACATCCACTCTTGTAATTTACCTTCAAAGTTAGCTTCTGTAAGTAAATTTTCAATTTGTACTAGTATTTGTACTCTTTGTGCTCTCTTTCAAGTTGTAATCTCGGAAATCTTGTTTTGAGATCAACTCGTTGTTTTGTGCTTGAATAATTGTCGCGGCGTCGTAACACTAGGGTTTTCATTCGATACTTGTCGTAAGTTGAGGATTATGTGTGTTTACTTATAAATTACCTAATTTAGCAGGATTAAATTGTAGCTATGTAACACTTTGATAAGCCAATAAGTCATATTTGTCTAGCGACTCGCTCGCTTCCTGACTTCCCAAATGTCGATGGTGACGCCAAAATATTAAAGTCACTTTTATTCAGTGCTGCAGAGTGAACGTTTATGCTTTTATTAATGTAGAATAATAGAATGGCATGCAATATTGAAAGTAGCTAAAGGTTTTTCTCAGATGTCGAAAGATTTTAAATATTACCACTGCAATTGCCCCCAACGTTCAAGTCGGAAGGGCATGCAAATGAAGCGTTTTGTGCAAGAGTGTAATTGAATTTTCATATAAAGTCCTGTATATTCTTCTCATTGGTAATAATAAAATTCCAACTCCATTTAACTACAAGGTTCTGTCCGGCTTTACGATGAAGGGCAGTTCAGTAATCTATTGTTAGTACGCAATTGATCATTTCTCGCGTGTTAAGGTATATTTATCACTTCAGGTAACCATCTGTCTATACAGATAATTAAATAAGTGCAATATTTAGAAGTAAAGTTCTTAGCTTTTATGTTACTTTAAGTATCGACAATTCTTAGGACTTTTGCTTATAAATATAAACTTCAACTTTTTAGACAAACAAAAATCAATTTACTTCGAATTCCTGAAATTTCAGATTCTCTTAGTTTTGATTACATTTTGATATTGCACAACTGAATGTATCACATTTTTGAATGACCAACGAGAACTCGACTGTAGCTCAAAATGATCTTCTAAAAATAATCATGTCAATGTCGATGGAATCCACTTTTTCTGCCTTGATTTCGGCGTTATCTCAAGTAGTTGTTGTCTCGTTATTGTGGACTTTAGTACTACTTTTCAATTAAAAACACTTATGTTATTCAGTTAAGTTGTGTTATTTTTGTGGCTATCAAGGGTGTTTTTCCGGATTCAAATGTCACTTTTTTCTGATAGTTTCTTTTTTAGGAAAAGAAAAGTTTGATGTTTTTTTTTTCTTTAAAAAAACTTGGCAACTTTTTCCTGTCACGAATCGTTTTGCAAGAAAAGAATTCTAATTTTCAAGCTTCTTCCAAAAACGGCAATCCAACCGGCAGGTTTCTTTTTTTTTTTCTTGACACGTTATCCTAATTGGGTTGAGTCCAATTGCAATGACAAGCAACAAGCACCAGATTATCATGTCAATACTTGTCATATCAGAATGTAACACACTAGAGGTCTGATCAATATGCAAAACATTCAAATTGTATCGATATCCTGAAACAACTTATAAGCTGATCAAATTCAGGGCACGAATAAATCACGCAGATCGAATTGGAATTAAGTTCGTTTGGGTTCAGTTTCGCTGAGGGAGGAAAAATTTCGATTCAAGGGAGAGAGACCTATGTAAGCGAAAGTTTCTCATTGTATGCGATGCAAGTTCGGGAATCAAACGCAAGACCTTTCCTGTGGTGACAGGCGAGTGTCTACAGCTACGCCACCCTTGATTCCCCAAAACCAAACTAGCTCAACTCCAGAACTGTTGATGTAACAAATAACCGATCCAAAAAGATATTTGAACAGCTGATGAAATACCCTTTGGCGCACGTTATATTTATATTTATAACCCATTAGTCCTAATTTATGTTACTTTGAATCTTTTTCAGGTTTCTTCCAGTAGACTTTAAATGAATACTTTGGTATGGTCAGTGTTTCAATCATGGAGTTCAGTTGGATTTGGGTACCTCTTTTAACCTACAATGGCAAGTAAAGTAAATGTCATTCATCGATCTAGTCGAGGAAGAACTGGAGTTGATGTCAAAGCGAAAACGGATTCCGGGTGTTTTGTTGATGATGAATTAGAAAAACAAAGTCAAGGAGAAAAATCGCCACCACGTAAAAAGGATGATTTAAAAATTACTAAAACCAATACTCAAGATACAAATTTCCTGAGATTCGGTTCTTCTAAGAAAAGTACACAAATCGAAAATTCTTCGGCGCCACAAAATGTGGTCGAAGGCGAAGAGATGAGTCGAGGGAGCGAAAGTCCCAAGAACAAGGAGATTCAAGATGATTTGCAAAGCGAAATAGACTTTGAAAGATCGGTCGAAAATACCGAACCAAGAGAAGATTTCTATTGTTTGTACTATAGTAATTCGCCAAATGGAAGTTTGACAAGGCCTAAAGACAAAAGCTTTAATGTCAGCTACGACCAAGAAGGTGATAACATTGGTGCAACAGCTGAAGAGCTTTTGAAGAAAATAAAAGAGGATGCTCTTAAGGGTAGTCCAAATGTCCAAGAAGTTGAGGCACAAAAATTTGGGTTCGACCAACCGCCTCCTATTGCCCCTAAACCAAAGCGATCTTCCAAGCAACAAAATAATTCTAATATCAGTGATCCTATCCTTGCCGAGTTAGAAATGCTTGGGTCGGTAGTTGGAAGAGATTTTACAAGCATGGAGTCAGATGACAAGGACGAGGGTCTGCTTTCAAATGCAGTGAGAGGACTGCATGTTGCAGAAACTCGCGAGGAATGTTTTGATAAGTTCGATGCCATTCAAACAGCATTGAACGAAAACGTCCCAGATACTTTGGAGAGGAGTAAGGCAAGAAGCAAGAAAGATGCACTAAGACGAAAAAGTCTTCCAGAAGATAATAAACCAGAACGTCCTAGTGAATCCAGAAAGGGCGAAGAAAAAGGAAGCAGTCAGAATGGCAAAATAGCTGAGTCACCAAAACTTGGGAAAAAGAAATTACAGCCAAAAAAAATTTCGAGATCAGAAATTCAGTCATTGAATTCCATGAGAGAAGATTCGCATCACAAGCGTAGCCACTTGAATGCTGATAACACTAAACCAGTTCCTACCAGATCTGAAACTTATAAACTTAACAGACCTGACGTGTCTAAACAGTTATCAGAGAGAGGTGACTCCAACAAAGCAAACGTAAGAAAAGATCCGAAACTGACTTCTCCAAAAGTAGGAAAGCCATCTCCCAAGAAAGCAGGATCAAAAGATGTCGCAAAGAAGCGGGAACGGCTTGAACTTCGTTCTGGTAGGAGAAAGAGAAGTGGAGACTTGGTTTCTATACCTGAGAATGCTGTGATGGATGATGGGAAGGAAAGACGAAAAAGTGATGCGGCCATTCCATTAGCTAAGGGAGAAGAAGATCTTTCGTCCGAAGAGGAAGATCTTAAAAATGATGAAGACACACCTTCAGAGAGGACCATCGAGGAAAAGTTACTTCCACCGTCGTCATATCTGTCACCTGCGTGTAATGGAGAAACAAGTGTTGTATCTACATCTAGAACCATTTTTTCCTATTCAACCACAACATCTACCAATACTCGTACAAACATTGAGGGAATGACTCGTTCGTTACCCTCTCAAAGAGAAGAAAAGACTGTGACGTCAAACACGTCATTCACACCACGTCCTTTCAAGCAACCAGGTCGCTTTTACAATTATCGAAGTCGTGATCATCTTTCCGACGGATGGACTTCTGAATCCACCGCAGGTAATTCGAGCGAGTGTTCCGCTAATGATGCTGATGATGAGGGCGATAAACAAGTTGAACTTGAACTAACCGAGAACCTACAGGCGCATGACGATCCAAACGACATTGTTGACATGACTTTTGGATCACAGATGGACGACCAGCCTGAAATCGGAGAACCCTATGTCTTTGGTGAAGAACCTTTTCAACAGGCGGAAAGAAATGATTTTGTTGACGCTACGGACGCAGCTCCGATGTACTATTATCCAGAAGGACCCCAAGAGGAAATTGGAGATAGCGAATTTGCTTTTCCAGGAGTTTTTTCGATGCAAGATACGGTTGGCATTCCTGACTTGTATGAACATTACCAAAGCGAAGATGGGGCTCACCCTGGAACCAGTCATTCCGACTTGGTGTTTCCATGTGCTGATAATAACCTACGAAGGCAGACTGTTAGAAAAAGCACAAGTGAAGAGCACGTCCAACCCAGTGCTGCCAAGAAACCAAACAAATTCCAGAAAGAGGAAGGTCCAGACCCAAGCGGATTCATGACAGTTGAAGATATAAAAAGGTTAATTTTCCAAGGAGCAAAGCCCTCGATACCAAGATCAACATCCTGTTATGGAATCTCAAGTTCTCGGAGACAATCACAAGAGCAGGAAGTATTCCAACGGCGATCCTGGTCTGGGTACGGCTCGCAACAACAGCAGGAGCCGGGTATCGATCCCCTGGTCAGAAACTTTCCTCAGAAATCCCTGTCATCTCAAAGATTACCTAAGGGACAGACGACAAAATCTCCTTACGTAAGGACAATTCAGCCACAGAGGCCAACGCCCCAGTTTGGCTACTATAGCGATACCCAGTTGAACACTGTCGATCAGGAAGAAGAAAGATTTCTAGAACCTTCTAGGTCATTCCATAGAACACCTCTTCAACGCCGAGCATATTCTTTGGAAACGTACCACTCTGATAATAGTATACCAGATGAAGTAACTTCTCCTGTTGTACGACAGTCCGATAGATCTCACTTACTCGTCAGAAGTGCATCTGACTGTTCTGCTAATTATAACCAAAGACAGCCTTATGGTCAACTGCAGAGTCCACCAAGTAACAGGTCACCAATGTCACAATACATTGACACTAAAGAACTGGCAAAACTCGTTTCTTCTCGTTCTTCTTATGCAAGTGGCCGATGCAACGTCTTCACACCACCTCAGCGGCCATACATGAATCCTCATGGCGTACAATATCAGATACCACAAAGTCAACTTAAACTCAAAGTTAACTCAAAGTCCTCGGAAGAACTTCGCATTCAGGCTCTTCGGCGAGCTTCTCAACGAAGCAGTGACAGTGATTCAGAAGTTTCTGTCCACATTGGTCTTTCTGCGAGATCAAATGTGGACCCTCCTAGCCACCAGTTGAAATTAAGTGCTGTGAACTCACCTACGCAAAAGACTCTAACCGAGAGATTTTCCGAAGTTCCTCAAAGAGTTACTTTCGAGGAGTTAGCGGAAAAGCTCAATCTTAGTTCTGATTCGTCTGAGGAAGATGAGGTTGATTATGGAAGCGTGAATGACAGGGCAGATTCTGAGTTTGGTGCTGATTTAGAGTTTGATAATGGGGATTACTTTGACGACAAGAACATGATCGTCGGTGAAGCTTTGAGACTCAAGAAAGTACTTGGTTCTGTACCTGAACAAGATCCTGAATTAGAGACCTTAGTGACAGCTACCACAGATCCAAAATTGCCTGAACCCCCCCAATCCGTCTACGAAGCGACATCTCCCAAGAGTTCGGTTAGGCAACCAAGTGATGCGTTAGTTTTTGAAAGTCCACCGCCTTACCATGAAGTAAGACGAAAGACATCAGAAACATCGGGATCAGAATCATCCGGTATTACATTAGTATACGATGTACCACCTCTTTATGAGTCAGAGACTGAAAGTCACTCAGAGAGCACCAAGATGAAGGAGAAACTGAGGGTAGATTTGAGGGATGAAACGAAAGAACATCTTGAGTTACTTGAGCGAAGAGACTCAGAGACTCAGACAAATGGCGGACAGCAACCAACTGAAAAGGCCATCTCAGCAGAGGAACTCCTCAAATTGCTTCTGAACGCCAGTCAAGGTAATTTGGAGAAAACAAATGCACCCCCTCCTTCACAAGCTAAATCTCAGCAACTGGTTCAAAATCTTTATTTCCCAAAGCCTCAAACTAAGGCCGCAAGCACGGGGAATATCCATTCCGAAGAAAAGTTTCCTGGTCACGTTGCACAGCTCTATGGGAACTCGGATTTAAACAGTGCCAGGAGCTCCCTAAGTCGACGGCGACCAGAGCCACAGCGACCTACTTGTCATAAAAGTCAAGAATGTATAAGATACAAGCACAGGCTGAACAGACCGGCTGATGGAGTTCTGCAAGCAAAAATGATAGGGTCTGAGGCAAACACAAAGAAACAATCGAAACGCATCTTTGAAGAGGAAGTCGATTGTATGAAGACCAAAGGCGCTTTCGATTTTAGTTCCGGGGAGATATCTACGTCAGGCTCATCGATAGACGAGGTGGAAAACAAAAAGAACAGAGAAACAAGTGTCTCCTTTGTTGGTTGCGAAGATACCAAAGAGATTGAGACTTTGCCAAAAGTGAAATTTTCTTCTCAGCGAAAGAGAACAAAAGCAAGAACTGGGTATTTGTCAGATCAAGATATCCCTACTGCTGTTCAAAATGGCGGCGATAAGGAGATCAGATTCGAAAGATCATCAGAGGGTTTGAATGGTGAAAATATTAAGCACATTAAGCAGGCTTTGGTTCAGAAACCAAGTGAAAACAAATACCTGGACTCTAATTATGAAAAACAATCTTTACGTAAAGAAATGCACTGCTCCGAGGACAAGGATTTGCAGCAGATCAAAAATCAAAATAGACCTGAAATCATTGACCTGAGATCTTACAATGATAAAGAAAACGAAAGCCAGGAAAAATGCGACAATTCTGACTACGCTGTACGTGAATTTCCTCATGACGATCGTCCAAGTCCAAACAGTGTGAATGTTTTCATTGACTACAACAAGAAAAATGTGATGAAGATCACTACAAGTACACCCAAGGTTCACCATGCAAAACTTGTCACTCCAACACCACAAGGGATTAGTCCTGTTTCAAATGCAACAAACGGTAAAGCATCTTCTCCGCATGAGAACGGCTGTAGTTACGGCGAAGAAGAGTTTCCACCAAGGTATGAAACTAGTCCACCAAGTGACCGGTCGTCATCGGTTTATTCATCCGATGAAGAAAAGTTCTTTGGAAGTAGTGACACAGTAGTATTTGTGGGCAAAACTGCTGAGAAACCTAGTGTTAAGCCAAATGTGGATAACACAACGGTTCTAGTCCAAGATCAGGGAACTTCGTCCAGTAATGGTGAATCCAGTGTCCCGAATGATGAAGCTGCCAAAGCTAAAGAGTATTGCGATCGTGTGGATTTCCTTCTGCAAGAAGTCAGGTCTTCACTTGACCTTGACTCTATTGGGTCGGATTTGTTGGATCAAGCCATGGAACGTGTGAAAGACAAGTTGTCACCTCGTTCCTCCCAAAACCAGGTAATCTCTCTTGAACTCTTATCTATTAGATCCTCCATTAAGCGATCATCCTTGGGGAACAGTCAAGTGGTCGGTAAATAGAAGTTGGTCGCTTAATAGAGGTTCTATTGTTATAATTAATAAAATGAGTAATGTTTTCAGATCGACCACGTGTCATTCTCTAGAGATTAGAATCCTTGTTTAAGTTGTATCCAAATTCATGAGTATTCTTGTCCGATAAACAAAGAAATGGTATTCAGGAAATGACTCGTGGTCTGAAACGAGAAAACATTACCTCCAAGCTCTTTTTACCACTTCAGTAAGTGATTTTTCTTCGGGTTTTTCACTTAAGTGGCAAGATTATCTAAACTTTAGAGATCTTTGATGGTGGCTCGTCTGGCTCTGTTTTTATTTTTTGGCTCACTGATAAAAGCCAGGGCACAAGTCAAAACTATTTTTGGCAGTCTCCCATTAGCAAACTAGAGAATACAAGCCGAACACAAGTCAGGATAATTTAAGAGAGCTCTCCATTGACTTTGCTCATGTTGGTCTCAGACGGAGATGCATTAGACACAAAATCCTTGATAACCCCACGGCTAACATCATCCTGTATTAGTCAAGTACAAGCATTAATGGGGCAGACTTTTAATTACTTTCTGTATAACATATCCGTTACGTTCTAGTGCTTTCGTCGGACAATGTAATTTTACACTGTTTAAAATCGTAATTGTTGAAGTTGGAATCGATTTGAAATGAAAGACCCTTGAGAACTCCCCTGGGCTATTTAAGGCCAACTGCTTAAGTTCGGTCTGGAAATACCACAGTGGTCGCGCCACCTTGGAGCTAGTCATTTTGGTTTTTTTTAGTTCTTTGTATAGCTACGTCAATCTTGCGTGCGAGTAACAAATGATGCACTTTTTATTAGAACATGAGTTTGCAACTCCATTTGGTCATTCCTTCACTTGTCCCAATTCTTTCTAAAAATGAAATCATTTGTCATATTTTGCTTCGCCATTTGCCTTTATCTTTGTTGTTTTTATAATTTATAGTTATATAATTTTCATTTCGACACTAAGATATCCAAGTCAACTCTCCACTTCTCATGTTTTCATTCATCTGGTCTATTTTTAAGATGGTCTATATATAAAAATCAAAAAACCTTCTTCAAAACAGCTGCACAGTCACTAGCTTTATATCCATCGCTATCATTTATCTTCGTTGGTACCATCAAGTAACATTCTATCTATCTATTTATCTTGCTCTGATAAATGTGTTCTGGCCTATATTCAGAATCGTATTTTGGGGTCTCGGCAATCAGGGCATAATCTTTCTGTAACTTTGAATATCAAATAACCACGGCCTAGGTGATCGAACCTCTTACTCTACATTGCTCGGGGAAACTACAGAGAAAACTAATTTGAATCTTCGAGGCCATTTCAGACTTTCAATGGTTAAACCTTACTGTCTGTTAAGCTATTGAAGGTTAGTCTTGAATTTTCAATGTTTACATCTTGACAGTATTTTAATAAGTTGACTTTATTACAAACAGCCTAAAGCCTAACGTTAACCTTAATCTCCTGAGACGTTTTTTAGTATTGTTTATTTGATGGTAACATCTATTTTCATCAGTCTGTTAGTTTCTATCCTCTTTTCTAAGGTGATAGTTTCCATTAATTTCTAAGTTGTCTTATTACGAAACACTTCAATTAGTGTAATTTAGAGTGTGTTTGTGGTTTTTTAAGGTTGGTTGTTATGACCTGACCTTATTCCGCACACCGTAGCAGTATCAATAACGTTACAATACAACTAGAAGCACGTCTCCATAATCGTACCACGACAAAGCTAAATACAGTATCTATTTCGTTATCTCTATTCAGTTTTATATAATTGGACAGCCAATTATAGAAGCGAGGCAATTCCATCTTCTTCGACAAGAGTTCCTTTACTCGTACAATATTAGCTATCCTTTTGCGAAGTGGGTTGCTTTCACGAGAAAAAGATAAGTCCCAACCAAGAATTGTAAGCAGAAATAGCAAAATAATAATAAAATGTGGTAAACGAGGTTCAATTAAAAAAACTAAAAATTCCACATCATAATCAGCTAATCGAGTGATTTATCTTATGGCTATTTTTAGAAGATCTGATAGATAATAACATACACCAGTGGTTTCATATTTCATAACATGTTATGTAGACAGATCGTAGAATGCTTGCTTGACTAACAGTCCAATATTCAGTTGCTTGCTGACAATGACTTGGGTCTTCTACATGTAAAGTGAAGGTTTTTTTCCTTTCGTGAGAGTTTGGGTAATTAACTAAATAAATACATCAACGTTAGGAAGTATTAAGTCATTGAAGAAGGGTTTTAATGGTTATCTGTCATCAGGTACTTCTTGCCTGCTTGCATCTTTGCAGGACACTTTCTGACGTGCTATTATATAACGTGCTATTATATAACGTGCTATTATATAACGTGCTATGCTGACGTGCTATTATATAACTTGTCTATCTTTGCAGAACACTTTCTATCGTGCTATTCTATAACTTAGAGATAATTCACTACCTATTTTATAAATATTGGCTGCCAATTTTTGCTGTCAACACTGTTATTTAGCCTGCGTAACGGCGCTCTAGGGGATTCGGGAAGGGGGATGGAGGGAGAAAGAGAGAGAGCTTCTCCTCCCTCGCCCTCCCCAATCCCCTAGAGCGCCGCTACACAGGCTAACTGCTGTGACAGTACTGTTGATATAATCCTAACATCTTCATAAAACGTTTAAACATTTGCCTCATTATTACTACCAATATTAATATTAACGATTGACTTTATTTATAGTTGCAAATTACCATTGATAAACTTGTGGTCCTCTATGTTTAACGTCTTTGAATGAGGCGAGACCGCCATTTTACATGGGCAATCGAGCCACAACAGTATTCATTGCACATGGTAGCCGTTAAGCTATTTCTTTATGTGTGCAAAAAAATTCTTACATTCTGTTTATATATTTAATCTTTCAGGGCAGAGGAAGCATTACAATGGAAGCATTCGTTGCCTTACACCAAGCTGATGAACTGCAAGCGATAATAAATGAAATCAAGGTATCAAGCAGTTCTTCTTTTTCTCTTTCTACTTTCTTGATTTGATTATTATTAACTCTTCATATTCCCAGAATCCCCTTCTCACCAAAGAATGGGATGTCCTTTCTTTTGTGCATTCGTTTTCTTTATTCTCGGGAGCAGGACGACAAATCTTTTTAGAGGAATGACTGAATATTCTGCTGTTAAAAATCTGGTATCATTAATTTGATGTATCAAATCATACTCTATTTAACCATACGTAGTGGAGTCTTGTTACCTCATAGGGGCGATTCAGAATAATGAGAGTTTGAAATATTCAGGTCATCTGGACACTTATGGACGTCTACAGGGCGTCAGATAGTAACAACTATCGCCATCCATCAACGATAACCACGAGTAATATCGTTTGGCCCTTCCTCAGGACATGCCTAAACACTTGTAATTCAGATTATTGCTTTACTCCAGGGTGAACTTTGGATTCTACAGCAAGAAAACACTCTTCTCAAAGAGAAGGTTGTCTCACTTCAACATGGGGAAGCACGCAGTTCTAGTGAGTCCACAGAGGACAGTTTGACAGAGTCCGCTGAAAGAATCGATTCAATAAGAAGGCAGATCGCTGCTGTTGCTGCTAGCAAGAAGAGAGGTGAATATAAAACGAAATGTCAGAGGTCCCGGTATAGATCTCTGTGGTATCATCCCATTTGGTTCTTTAGTCTTATTTCTTTTTTTAAACCATTTTTTCCAATCCTTTTTCCTTTACCTGATTGTCTATAGCTTCTGAAAGTGAGGATACTGAGCTCATATCTGTAGACGTCTTCTTGAAGGGATTTGGATGCGCACTTGCTGTGAGACATTCCAAGGTAAGACGTCCTACTCATCATCGAAGAGCAAAAACACAAGTCGTCTGCTTCTTGTCCAATAGACCCCTTGCAACACTTAGGAATGCAGCTCAATCTGGGGGACAAAACAATAGGTTCTGATTCTTACGAGATTTGAACTCTTTTGTTTTGTGTCTAAGATCGAGATTTGACGTCACATGCAATATTTTCAACGACCAAACATTGGCGCCATTGATGTATTTGACCGTCTTAATGTGAATTTCTACAATAAAATTTCACACTCGACTCCTCTATTTTGTCTAGAAACTTTGAACTTTCACTCATGCTATAAAGTGCAAAGTCCCAAATGTTTAACACAGTTTTCAGTGATTTGGGCTGATCGAGACAACAGTCGCGACAAGAAAATCAGGCAATACACTGCCGTGAATCAAATAAATCGTTAGAATTCTTAAAGGTACATGTTGACGGTGAAAAGGTACATGGGAGACTATTCTAACGATTTATTTTTGTCCAATTGCCCTTTAGCTGCTGCTAGCTCGATCAGGGCAAAGCAATGAAACCAATGGTAACACCTGCTCGTAAAATCCCTACTTCTTTTAGCTCAAACGCCTTAGAGAGCTCCGCATCAAATCTTATGCAAAATAAACCTGTGTGACGGAAATTGAATCTTCGGGTTTTTTTGTTTTTTGTTTGGTAGAAAATAAATGTTAAGTTGGGCACTGTCAAAGTGAGAGGAGGTACTGACTGGGGTGGAGTTTACGATGCTGCAAAAGCTACCTTTCTGGTGAGTCCACACACAAAAAATCATATGGATATTATTCCAATATCAATTCCTGGTAATTGAGCCAACTGATGGATCCTTTCTTGACCCAGGACCATGTAAAGCGTATCGATCCCTGCTCGTGTTTAGGACTGGGTCCTACCAGTATGTACGGCGCACAGATAGGAGCCACTATGTTGACCCCAGGTTTGTATTTACTCTTGTAACAGAAACTGACATTTTTGATTTTGCCACTTCAGAGGTGAAATATAGGAAAGTTTTCTCAAATTCGCACAAAAGCATGCGCATTCAATGCACCGCGTAGACTCTTCCATAGTCTCTCGCTCGTCCGTTCCATCTCCACGCTTAGAGACTGTAGCGGTACGATGACCGAAAGGACTTTATGGGTCCCGAAAACTTGGACCCAGCGTGCTTTGGGAACCAAAATACTCGTCCACAGTCTCTCTCGTTTCAATATTTTCAAGATTGCGGCGAAAGCACGCTGGGTCCAAGTTTTCGGGACCCATAAGTCCTTTCGGTCATTGTACCGTTCCAGTCTCTAAGCGTGGAGACGGAAGGGACGAGCGAGGGACTGTGAAAGAGTCTATGCACCATCACCATTAAAAGTCCATGGGACTTAAAACATTGTTATTGGTATTGTTTTTTGACAGAAACTTTGAGAAGGAAAGATCCACGTGTTGAAATCTCACGAAAATGCAATTCATGTGTTATTCAGCTTAAAGGTAGGACAATATTGATTACCACAGAAAAGGCTTACATCAAGAAGCGGCCTTCATTCATTAATGAAAATTCTTATTGATTGTTTGTGTTTCAGATGGAATGAGTGAGACATTCGATACCCTTGTCTACGAAACTCTTATTCCACGACATGTAGTCGAGGTAAATAAATCATTTTATTTAGTGTTTTCAAAGCATTATTTCAAAGCATTATTTCAAAGCATTATTTCAAAAGCATTATTTCAAAGCATTATTTCAAAAGCATTATTTCAAAGCATTATTTTAAAGCATTATTTCAAAGCATTATTTCAAAAGCATTATTTCAAAGCATTATTTCAAAAGCATTATTTCAAAGCATTATTTCAAAGCATTATTTCAAAAGCATTATTTCAAAAGCATTATTTCATTTAAAAGTGTCATTGTTTCTCTAGTCCACTTTTACTGCAGGTAACTATGCTTTGCAGGGCCGTAGCCATAAGATTTTGATTGGTTCGGTTTTGAAGGGAGGGGGAGGGGTAGGGGGTAGGTGGAGAGGAGCAAGGAAAAGTATAGGGAAGACCTCCTACAATTAATGTCTTTTCAAACCAATCCTAAAGTACTCAGATTTTGAATGTTGCGAAATTACTTTTTCTTGACTCGTTCTTGTTCTCGTTTAATCATTTTTTAAAAATTTTCAATGATTTTTATTTTTATTTTTTTCTTAAATTCAAAAACATTCCCCCCCCCCCCCCCCCCCGAAAGTTGGTTCGGTCGAAACCGCACCAACCGTACTGGTGGCTACGGCCCTGCTTTGTGATACTTCTAGTATCACCGATGTATACTCAATCTAACTTGCTTTGTTTGTTTTACTTATAGAGTTTCATTCATCAAATTCTTGAAAATCGTTTCATCGTCCTGTGTGGTGCTTCAGGTCTTGGAAAAACCTTCTTGGCAACAAAGCTTGCAGAACATTTAGCTCAAAGGTAACAACTTTGAGTACCTCTGCAAAAATGCTATAGTTTCGGTCAGGCATATTATGATTTATATTGTATGATTTGTATAAAAAATGACTCTGACTTAAAAGTTTAAAATATATAAACCTGCATAAGTCTTAAACTGGCAGTCTCAAGCCCCGTTCACACTAGCGATTTTTGCGGCGATTTTTTTGTGATTTTGTCCATAATAAATAATGTTAAAGAATTTACTTGTAAAGTTTTTTTACAGGATACCAAGATTGTCCTAGACGAATGTCTCTTTTGAATGATGAGACAAAATATTTCATATTTCCGAAATTTGTCACAAAACTTGCAGCAAAAATCGCCAGTGTAAACGGGGCTTCAGGGGGCTCAATATATATTCTCTCAGAAGCTCGTATGCATCGGGCATATCTTGCTTACGTTCAATGATCGAATGCCGCCTAGCATTGAAGTTGAAATGTAATCATATGGTTTCTCGTTTGTCTGATTCAGGTTTGGATCCAAAAATGAATCCCCAGTTTTGACGCTTGCAGTTGGGCAAACCAGTCGAAAGGTAATTAACAAAGACGATAGACAATCCTTGTATATGAAGGATAGTGTGCTCTCCTCTCACCTCTGGGGTGCTTCTTTACTTATTATTTAATACGTGTTTATTCAGAGACCGGTTTTGGTTTCCTTTGCAGGAGTTAAAGAAAACCCTTGCGGATCTCATGAAGTGTGACATCTCGTCGTAAGTGCCCACTATCTTTGTCATGTTTTTTAATGTCACCGAGACAGAACAAAAAGGCTCTGTCAACGTCAATACTTTTTTATTTTTGTACCTTTTCTAGTCTATTCTAACAGTCGTGGATTCAAGGGTGGTTCCTTGGGTTCCTTGGAATCCTCCTTTGTGAATGCGATCTCTAGCTTTTTCTGTGTGGTGGCCATTTTAGAATCCCCAACCTCACCCCACCCACTCTTAATATCCTTTATTACGACCACTGTCTGATATAGGTTGATATAGTTGAATACTGAGTTACTAACGCTAATGTCATCGTTTTCTTTGGATTTCTTTCACTTATAAGTCATCTCTAAAGGCCTATAATGGCATTCACTATTACCAAGAGAATATGAACTAAGAGAAGGAATCCTACCTATATAGCCTTGTAACCATCATGTGCACAGTTTGATGCTATTTTTAGCTTGGAGATATTTTGAGCGAAGAACCTGATTGGTTGATTTCTTGATGGTAGGCGGCTTCTAGTCTTGCAGTAAACAAACACCTGTGTTTTTGTCGCTTTTCGTGTCATAAAACGAGGCTTTAAAGGAAGCATGATTATCGCGCGGGCATGGTAACGAGCTAAAATAACATCAATGATTCTAAAAATAGCATCAAAGTGTGCACATGATGAGGCACGGGGATTCCTTCTCTTAGTTCATTTTCTCTTGCTATTACGCTTTAGTGACTAAGGTGGTATTAATGTTTTTTTTAATCGTTATTATCTAGACCGTCGCATAGGGTTCCTGTGGTGGTAGTCTTGGACCAACTTGACTGTCTAGCCTCACTTGCAGACATCTTCGACCCCAAGCAGCTAGAGGGCAATCGTAATAGGTAAGAATAAATGCTTAAAATTCCTTTAGGAAATAAGTGCGATCTTGCTTTCTTTAGTATTCCTAGCAGCTGTTTAGAAGAGTACCAGGGACTGCAGAGCGAAGTTTGGATTGGGGGAACGATTCTTTCAGAAATAACTTCCGAAAAGAGAGTTCTTGCCTGACGTCACAGCGGCCATGTTTGTGTACCAAAATATTCCTGTTTTTCGGGAATTGAACTCTATTTTTATGCAAAAAACTTTGCAAAAAGTTTCAATTGTTTGGTACACCAATATGGCTGCCTTGTCACGTGAGTGAAAACGCTCTATTCTGATATCCAAAAAATATAAAAACTTCATGATTATGCTACAAGACACTTGTATGATGATCTCATTTTACTATCTATTCCTATACCCCAAGCCTCTTTGGAAATGTTCTTTTCAAATCAGGCTCAGTTTTTATTTTATGAAATACTATGGAGCAGTTGGTGCTAATAAATAGAGAAATAATTGGAGGAAGTAAAATAACTCATGGCAACTATGCCACACACCCCATCCTGTCCCTATGCATCACCATTAGAATGTTCAAATGTTTTTTTCCCTCTCTTACCAGTCCCTTTATTATTGGAGTACGTAACAAGAGCAAAAAGGGACCTTTTTCTTCCAAAGATCTTGCTGTCTACAAATACTTTAGGTAAGATGGCGTTTTTTAAAGTGACGATATTCTATAGACCGTTTTGCCTTGGGTGTAAGGTTTTCTCATATCAGACCACGTGTCATCCTCTTCTGACATCCGACCACGTGTCATCCTCTTCTCATATCAGACCAAGTGTCATCCTCTTCTCATATCCGACCACCTGTCATCCTCTTCTCATATCGTTTTGGATCTATGCACAGTGTCATTAGATCAAGTCTTGCACCAATCGTCTCGGGTCTATGCAGTGTCATTCGATCAAGTCTTGCACCAATCGTCTCGGGTCTATGCACAGTGTCATGTGGTCAAGTCTTGCACCAATCGTCTCGGGTCTATGCACAGTGTCATTAGATCAAGTCTTGCACCAACCGTCTCGGGTCTATGCATCTTTGTGCCTGGTTATTTACTTTCATGTCATTTTGTCTTTGTTTAATACAGGTGGATTCAATTGGCTGTACACGATCATTTCGTACTTGGTTTACTGGAAAGATTTCTCAGACGGAAATTAAGCTGGGCGGATGATGTGTAAGTTGAAGAAAAATGAATAAGAACTGTTTTATATGTAAAGGTGGTCGACGGGTCGCCTTACTGTGGTCGGAATCCTGCAAGATTATTTTACTACTAACCTAAAACAACTCAATTAGCATCAGTCTCTCGGGACCTGACAATAAACCCCTTACATGTGACGTCAAAGATGCTCAATTTAAGAGAAGCGAAAGCACGTGGATCTGCTCATATACGCGATACTCAATGCCTTTTCTAATTGTTTTCAGCGAAGACGAGGAAGACTTGCTTGATCTTTTCTTGTGGTTGACACACGTCTGGCAGAGAATAAACCAAATCCTACGATCTTACGTTGACATCGATGTTACAATAGGTAAGATGAAATACCGACCAACATGACGGCCATGTCTTTTGTCCTTGTGCATGTGACGTCATAGCCGCCATGCTGGTTGACTTGAACAAAAGATTTGGTCTTGGTTTCTTTTGTCATGCCAACCAACGTAGCGACCATGACATATGTCATTTTGAAGGTTACGTCATTGCCGCCATGTTGGATGAGTGGAACAAAACATTTGGTCTTGGTTTCTTTAGTCAAGTCATCCAACATGGCGGCGACGACTTTCGTCCTTTTCTTCTGAAATACACGCCATCTGTAGTTGATGAAGTTGATTTTCTTTTATAGGTCCATCAGTGTTCTACTCGTGTCCTATGGACATGTGTGCTGCTGAAGGATGGTTCGCTAACGTTTGGAACTACACTATTATTCCCTACCTGCACCAAAACCTAAGAAACTCAAGCAAGGTAAACTAGAAAATACATTACTAACTGAATACCAAATCTCGTTGAAGTTGAAAGTTCGCCTAATTGAGTCGTATTACCACTGCTACATCAAAAGCTTTTGTGGGGTTAAAACCCAGGTCTTAAGACAGTAAATTTGAGTTTGTTTAATGCGTAGTTCTCTCTCCCTTGCGACGAGGGTTTTTCTGCGGATTTTCCACCCGTATAAATTTAATTAGTAAATGTTGCGTATTGTACATAGTGAACGTATTGGTAGTGTCTGTAGAGCAAACCTCACGGAAGAGCCCCTTACGGAGAGTGACGCTTGTAAGATATGTTTTTTAAGTTGCGCTCATAACTATAGTGACGAGGGTCACGTCCAGTCATCGTCCAGTAGCTTTTGCTTGCAAAAGTTGCCATTTTGTTGAGAATAATACAATGGCTCCCAGATATCACTGTGTGTCGAGAAAGGCTGGAACGCGCAACTTTTTCGTTTCTTCTTTTTAACCAGATTTATGAGCGCAATGAACCCTGGGAGTGCCCCACTAAGTGGGTCATAATGAGATGGCCCTGGAACCGAGATAAGAGCAAAGTTCTTGGCTCGTTAAAGAAACTGAGACAAGTCGATATCGTATTAAACAGAAATCTGCAATCACCTAAAGGTAAGAAACAATACGAGTATAATAAAAAGTTATTGCCCGATATTCACTGAGCCTGAGGCGAATAATTGTTTTAGCATATACCAACTTGTGTGCAGAGTAGCTTATTTTTATATACAATAATTCAATAAAAACAAACAGAATTTTTTAGTTTGTGTGATAAATTCACGCAAAACGTTTAGCAAAACGTTTAGGCCATACTTCGTTGCCTTTTTAGTACTGATAGGAATGACATTCACTTTCATTTTTTCAATTTCCTCATCGGAAATCGTAGCAAAACAATTGCCGGCAGATGCCATTTTGTTGCCGACTCAATACTCCAAGATTCAGAGGTGAATATCGCACAATATTCACCTCCAATTAACCAATGAGCGCGCTTGTTCTTAGGAAGTACACAATATACACCTTCTTGACTTGAAGCTTAATGATTATAATGTACTTTTTGTTCTCAGGAAACACAAAGGAATCGCATTCAAAAATGCGCAAGGTAACTGGGTTTTTTTTGTTTTTTTGTTTTGTTTTCTTTCTTTTTCTTTTTTCTTTCTTTTTTTTTTTTTGTAATTAGATGCGTAAGCTAGAGTTGTAAAGCTGATGAACTTGTTCTAACCAAAGCCCGCTTAAACTAGTTTTGTACACTTATTAAATGGGAATAGACCCATCGCAGCACTTTGGAATGCATTTCAATCTTGGGGACAAAACAATAGGTTGGAATTCTTTTGTTTTGTTCCCCAGATCGAGCTACTTTGACGACACAAGGGGTGTGATAATATGATTATGTACGTTGAATATTAATGCTGATATAGCGTCTATATCAGTTTAGAACTTCATCCAGGGCCGTAACTAGGGGGAAGCACAAGGTGCAAGTCCCCCCCCCCCCCCCCCCCCACAAAAAGCTTAGTCCGCTCATCCATCTCCTCTTAGGGGGGGGTCTGCTTTCTTTCGGTTACCTTTTTTTTTGGGTCTCCGTTCTTAAAAGAAACGTTCAATGATCAGATTTTATTCAATGTACACCATCCCTGTAAAAGTTCTGGTTGCGGCCCTGTCATCCATCATAACTTGATGATCGTTTTTCTATGTTCTCCGTATTAGTGAATTACTGTTTAATCCAATAAGATACCTTCGTATGACTTTAATGTTTTGTACATGTTATTGATACGCATGATATATTGCAGTTTTCGAATGATTGTGAAAAGCTCAGTGCCATAAGCGTGACGTGCCGTGACCGTGATACTTTCTAGAATTTTAATTGGCTGATTTTTTTCACGCGCAATATGATTGGTCTAAAAGTGCCGTGATCTTGGTGTGACCGTGTCCGCGCCGTGTTCATGCCGTGTTTCCGAGTATTTGATTGGTTGGAGAGTAAATTCTCGTGCAATGTGATTGGTGGCGTATCCCTTGCTGTGTCACGACCGTGCTCGTGCCGTGAACTTTTCACAGTCATAAAAAACTGCACTATGATGCAGATAGAGCGCGAACTTCATCCATCATAACTTTATTTTTTAAGGATTCTTCATGATCATGATTCTCTGTTCTTGATATAAATAAGAAAATGTTCAAGAAAATCCGATACCCTCATATGTCATAATGTTCTGTTGAAACGTGTGCTTTTTCCAACAGTTGTTGTCATTTAAACTCGCGAAGAACCAATCCCCAAGCAAAGCTGGTAGTCTAGAGTCCTGGTCTACAGCCGACTGGGATGCAGTGTCAATGACATCTGATGTGGAGAGCATTGCTTCATCAACCCTCTAGGCTGCATCACCCAGTGCATTCAGCCACTAGTATTCAATCGTCCTGTTCGAAACACTAGTGCCACATCTTTGAATCGTTTCACGATAGGATTAAGTTTCGCAAATACGGGCTACAAAATCGCGCGAATTCCATCGACCTTGTTGCATGCTTAAGGAATGTTGCTATAATCGCGCGCGGAGTGCCGACTTGTGCACGATTTATTTCCAATAGCGGTGAACGTATGTATCGGGTAATAGCAAAATCCCTTGTGCATTCGTAGACAAGGGTTTGTTTTATATTACATTTATACCAACATATTAAAACTATCCAATGGAATGTTTCCATCCAAGTTAAAATAATTCAAACTTAAGGATGTATTCTTAACTTATTATCTGTAGAAAGGCAATCAATCCCAGACAAAGGAAAATAACTGGTAATTTCCCCTTGATCCCAGGAGAATTATATACAAAGATAGAAAACTGTCCTTAAACTAAAATCAAATCTGCACACAAAAAAAAGAGCTAGATTTTTTAAATGGATTGGGACTGTGGTTATGTCATCAAGTAGTTTATAGAGCCCCATCTACTAAATATATAAAGTCTTTTGTAATATTCGTGATGCTCGTTTAAACAGACCTGTCTCATCACTGTTGTCATGACGTTTCAGAATACTGAAATACCTAATTCACCATTTTCCATACATCGGTTCACTGGTCAAACACAAAGCGCTCAAGCGAGGCACCAAGGTGTTTTCAAAGGATTATTCGAATTTGAACCTTTCCACCTCGACTGAATGCTTTGTGTTTGACCAGTGAACCGACGTATGGAAAATGGTGAATCAATCGGTACCTTTCATATTTTTGATTGTCGGCAGCGAAAACCCGAATTTCAGCGTGCAGCTTGCAGACACAGAGTTCGCATGTTTTTGAAAATTGCAGTAAAAGCTCCGAGCAATTCTTTGAAGTCTAAAATTTGACAACATTGAGGCAAAATTGGGTCAATCGCATAAATTGTTTATATCTCATAACCCATCTATATATTTTAGCTATATATTGTAATATTTGATGTTAATACATAACCAATATATTTCTCTTATAACATTTCTAATAATAAACAATAAGTTTTAATATTTTTGGACAAGAACTCTCATAATCGATATCCAACAAAAATGACAAATATCATATGTTTTATTTCTTTTGTAGAATCTACTGAGCCAAGCATTGAGCTAAGCTTGGTGTAAAATAGGGCGAAGATGCCATTGACTGTAGATTAATAACAAGTAGAAAATCATGACGGCGAAACATTGAACCAAAATTCATAAATTTTATATTCGAACGTGACTTGCATCCATTTATGTAATACATCTTACATTATTTTAATAATCTTTAAAATGCTAATAAAAAAACCATTATTCCTGTTATTTGTTGGTTTCATTTCAGGAAACTAGGTTACTATGACTACGTAGAAAGCATTGTCATCGAAAAAGGCGATAGGCGCGGATAGGCGATAGGCATATGGAAGCTGAAATTGAGCCCGCGGTGGATTTTTAGCCTTCCCGCCATGTTCCCATGACAATCATGACGTCATCGCATTCAAAAAATTTCGGATACGAAATGTTCTCTGTCCACGCTAATACGGCTAGCCGGCGTTTTCAAATTGTTACATCCTGGAGACCGTATTCGAAAAATTTCGTTTTGTTGCTACTCTCACTCTATTATAGGCCCCGTCCAAACTATGCCGGATAAATTTAAATCCGAATTTTTATTTATTCGGTTAGGCCTACCGTCCACACTAGCCCGGGCGAATGTAGTCCAGGCGCTGTACCTTCTCCTTGCCGCTCCGCTTTTGGGCGTCCTGTGTCGCGGAAGGGGAGCGATCCTCCCCTTCCGCGACACAGGAGGCCTAAAACCAAAAGAGAGAGAGTGAGAGTAGCAACAGTCACGGCGGCTATGTTGGTCGATATAACAATTATAGAATTCATTGCAATTCTTTTGTTAAATAGATCTAATCGGCTAACGTGTTGCTATGTACGTTACCACCCAACTCAAACCTTCTGGGAATAGAAGCGTTTGTCTCAACGAATTCAACTGTAACCAAAATATAACGAACAAGAAACTTAGTCCCATGAGGTTGGAATTGGGTGGAAACGTTTATAGCAACACGTTTAAATGCCCAGACGTTAGCCGATTAAAAGTCTATTTAAACCAAGATGGCGGCCAAGACGTTATGTGCAAACGAAGAATGAGTGGGTTATTGCGGTTATTGCACTATTGATTTTTACCATGCCATGAAACTAAACTTAATATAATGACAACTAAAAACAACTTGCTATCGAAATTACCTTTTTTCCATTATCAAAAAAAGAATTTATTTTTAAAACCAGATTTACATCCCGAGTACTTTTTTCCATTCACAGCACTCCACAGACACATGCGCAGGCGATTGATTACCTATCAACAGCAGACCACGTGTTATATACATATATCATATTTTACCTTAATAAGATAATGTATGAACGCTAAAAACTACATTGATTTTATTAGCTACGTTTAAAAAGTGACCTCGAAATTATTATGGATGCGTGGCTAACATGGAACTTCGAAAGAATGCTAAATTCTATTGAGAAAAGTTTGATTTTTTTCTCTTTTTTGCTTTATTTTATGTTAACTTTCCATCAGAGATAATTTCGAGAAGAGTCCATTGTTCTGAATAAGAAAATTGGCCACAGACAAATAATGGTGCCCACTGGCTTCGACCATTTTGTGTGAGTACGTGATTAGAAGTTACTGCTGTTGTTTTGAAAGTTCCTAAATTGTACTCCATACCTAATAAGGACTTTTGCAATTGTTGTGTGACTTTCTATACAAATAGTTTGAATGTTCTGTAGCATTAATGTGTTTTACAATTTTATCATAAACAAGAGAAGCTGCATCAAGGCCCCAAATAAAATCTAAATGCTGCCATGCTTTTATGTATTCATGATACACAACAGTCTTTGTTATGGCTTTGCAAAGCAGACTGACATCCTTTGGGTCAGCAAGCCAGTCCTCACCGCCAGAGTAAAGTTCAGTTGGTACGTGAAAGTAGATAGGTTATACTGTGGTGGTGTGTCCTGAAATTGAGAAAACATGTTCATTTGTTACCTGTACATGGAGGAATTTAGAAAACATAATGCTATTGGATCAGAATGCCCAATGTAACACATGCAAACAAAATGTCTAAATTAGTTAGCTAATTATATCATCACTCTATAATCCCCCATAAGCAACTATTGTATTATTTTCAAATTCTCTTTCTTGTTCAAATTAAAGATTAATTTGGATCGTTTCCATTTGCATTCTTTCGAGGGAAAACTATGACTTATAGAATCAGTCTAGTATAGTTTGGGATGATACAATTAACCTACGATAGGACTACATGCCTGTACAAGTTGGACTTGGTCTATTGGCCTCTTTAAATTTTGTCAGTCCTCAGAAATTTTTTTAATCAAATTATTTCCAAATTGGACAGCATGTAGTCCTATTACCTATACTAATAGCTGTAAGTGCAGAACATCTATCTCTGAAATAATATGGCCAATAAAATGACTGGGAATCACAGTTTTTCTCCCTCCTCAAACATTAACTTCTAAAAATAACAATTTCATCATAGTTGATCATCTATGACAGTCTAAAAAAACAGCATGGGATGCATTATTTCTACTGTGTAATAAATCTGTTTAAACAATGCAAGGATAATTGTTTTTATTACCTGTCCATATTTTATCCTGTTACCAACTGTTCCATAATCAAATTTTTGAAACTTCTTTGAACGATAGCTCTGTCAAAAAACATCATCAGAGTTAAAGATAAAAAGAACAGGAGAAACTAGGTAGCAGATCACTTGCTCATGATCAAGGTGTGTGGCAGTGAATCTCAAATATTTTAGTAGAACGTAAAATGGACCTTTCCTGAATTCATGAAGATATAGAAATATAGATAAGTTATAGTGCTTGGGAATGAGGTTATTCTGGACAAAAGCCCTTGGAATTAAATTCAGAAAAATTAGTTTCCGACCTGGCTGGGAATCGTACCCATGACCTTCGGAATTGTACTACCGATGCTCTACCAGCTGAGCTAGAGGTCAGACTGAGAGCAGGCTGGGGGAAATAGATGTTAGGTCGGGGTAATTAAATATAAATAGTTATAGTGCTTGGAAAACATATTCTTTCCAAAATAAATTTTGCTCAATTCATTAATCAGTTACTTAATTACCTGTGCATAATGGTACATATTCTTGACGGATGTTCCTGCAGGTGTATGGGCAATATACACAGGTAGCCTTGTCTATGACATACAATTAAATATATAAAATTTTAACAAGAGTCAGTTTTCTTCCTTTAGCTTGTTAGTTAGCTTATTTGATTTTTGTTGAGGAAAAAAACCAGCAAAAATTCTTCAAACATAGGAGAGAATAATGTACTGGATGTAACACAGCCAGCCCAGCTTTGGAATTTGTACATGAATAAATAAATCAATAAAGTGCTTTGGGTTTCCTGTGTTTAGATTTGAATCAAGACAATTCTAATTTCAAACAGCTTTAGAGTTTTATTATTTTATCCTATTACACTGAACTTTTGAGAGATCACTAATTCTAAAATGCAATAATCTCCATATTATTACCTTATAGATGAGGCAATGTGCCATGTGGGATGGGCTCGGATATCAAATAAGAACATACGTAATAGGTAATTTACAAGCCTTAGATGAAACGACTGAAGAAGAGTGCCATACAAGCCTTTCACAACTTCAAGTCGCGTAAAAATGAGCCAGCTCAACTAGAAACTGTGGACAGCTGTTTCGGCCTGTATTGGGCCTCGTCAGCACAGTGTATCTAGTGAGCTGGCAATCCCATGAAAAAGTAGTTAATTACGAGCCTTAGATGAAATGACTTACCTTGTTTAGTTGTTTCTCATCAAACCCATCCAAAAGAAATATCACATCAGAACATAATTCTCTTGTATCTTTAGGTCCACAAAACAGGTCTGCAAGTATCTTCATGATTTCATTATTGGGAAGAAAATCGTATATCCCAAAGAATTTAAAAAAATCCTGTAAAAAGTAACGAAAAATCATGTATTGGAAAGGATGCTGATTATCCCTCTTAATTTACCACTATTTTCAGTGCTATGCGCTGATTGAGACAACACTCATGACAGGGAAATTGGGTAATACACTTCCGTCAATCAAAAAAATTGTTTGGCAAAATTGGTGGCGTCAGGATCAGTGCAGAGAAAAAAGTGGTAACAATGGTCATTTACAATTGAGCAAATGTGTAACAATTAGTTATCACAACGAGTTTACTTTATGTATGTCAGGATATGAAATGTATCCCATCAAAATTCCAAAGTTTAACTGTATCAAAATCAAATATATTTTAGAGCTTATTAGGGCTTTATGCTAATCTGTAACAGGCCCATTTTTTGACAGGTGCACCACTTTGTTTGTCAGAGCATCCATAATAAATATGTGAGCTCATCTAAGGGGAGAGGGAAGAAGTGTGCATAACCCCCCCCCCCCCCCCACCAATCCCTTAGATCTACCCCAGTCATTATATATGCATTCAGTGGCAATAAAATATACCTTGATTTCTGGGAGAAATGTTGCCAGTAACTTTATTGGACTTTCAATGTAACCTACTGTAGTAACAGGACCTAGTGCAAACATAGCTTTCACTTTTTTTGCAAGGTCCTTGTTATGAGAAAGCTCTGCAAATGCTACCATGGTTCCTTGTGAGTGGCCAGCATAGTACAATGTTGCTTGTCCAGTTTTCTTGAGAACAAAGTTTAACATTGCTGGAAGGTCATATTGTGCCATTTCATCCCAACTGTATACAAAAAAATATTAATTCATTAAGATTGTATACATACTGCAAAATAAGTCAACTATTAAATATTAAATAGCAGTTTTCAAGATGAACTACCCATGACTGCTACCCATGAACTTATAGCACAGTGAGTTGTATGCCAAAAATTGGTCTTCTGTTGCTAATCAATCAAAATTAATCATTCTGCCCCTTGCATGAAAAAACCATCAATTAATATTTGCAACTTCAAAACTACTTAGTTAATGGAGAATTAATACACCAGGAACAAAGTCTATGGTCCTAGCTAGTTAAGCTTTTTAGTTATTCTAGGCCACGCACTGTACCTTTGCTTAGTTAATTCCTTTCAATTAATACTTTGCTATGTCTGTTATATTTTTTGTGTATATATGTAAATGTCAGTTATATCGTTTGTACTATATATTTGGCATGTGAATATCAAATCACTACTGTAATCTTCAAATATATATTTATACACTGACTTATGTAAATATTTGGGTACTAAACAAACTATGTATGTAACTGTTTAATTCAAACTATCAATTCAAATTACATTGTAACTTTGATATTACATATTACTTACGTGAAGTTCCAGAATGCAGCAGAGCGAACAGAAAGATTAACATGCTTTAGACCGTATGTATTCCCTCGAGCATTCCCCAACCAAACATCATAACCATTATCTGCCAAAATAAACCCAAGACTCTGGTTGGGTAGATTAGACACCCAGTTTGTAGAGGAGCACAGCAGACCATGCTGAAGGAACATGATTGGCTTGGACGGTTTATCTTTCCATTTTCCATGTCTTCCATAAGGAATGCGTTGTATATTTATAATGTAACCATCTTGGGTTAAAACATCATAGTTTTCAGAAGGGTATCCATTGTATTCTATCATTTGGGTCTGTAAACACAAAATATGTTTGTAAATTAAGTTAAAAATATACAAGTTTGGCTTCGAATGGCAGTACGACCAACACACAGCATCAGTTGTTTCCATTTTCTTTTTAATTTTGTTATCTGGAATGAAGGATGTCTGTAAACATACATAGTTGTGCATGCCCCTTACAAGGGGTCTAGCTCATATAATGATTTGAGGGTACTGTATATCAATATCAAGGCCGACTTAGATCAGCTTAGACGATGTTTGGCAGTTCAACCTATGAGTTAGGATGTCCCAACATCATGTAATAAGAAATTAATATTGAAGGTTAATGTTAAATGTGCTGGCTTTCTACTCTCGGCGTCAAATTTTAATCTTGTCATGGAATGGCACAGTGGTGCATACTTCTTTTTATATAACTAATGGAGACTTTATTTGAAGTGCACCTAACCCCTGACACAATAGTTTCAGTATTGATTCTTTCAGTATTGATTCTACATAAAGTAAATTGTTGAATGGATAAATATTTCTTCATTTGAGTGTTGTGTCTTAAGTTATGAAGGTTTATACTTCCAATATGTTACTGACTGTGACGTACCCCTAGGCTTCATTAAATATACAAATTTTGACTGGTTCATATACAAACAGTTTTTGAAAAGAATCCTTATTATACTCAAGGTTTCCACAATGTTTATTGTAAGTCTCATGACTCATAATGGCTAGTGTTTGGTATTGCTTACTATCAATCATGTGACTTTTTGGAGTTGACTGGTGGGCAATGTGTACAGATGCTAAGTCAAAACATATCAAAATAAGTCCTCAAACTATTGTATTTGACTATTTTCACGACATCAAACCAGAAAACAGGAGATCAAAACAACCTCCAGGATTCTACAAGGCCATCAAAAAAGCTATTACCGTAAGTGACGTCTATTGATAGCAACCTATTGAAAATTAAAACAAATATTCTCAAAAGTCTGGGGTGATGGCACAGTCAGCAATGTAATGGAAGTGTAAGCCTTCATAACTTAAAAATTCAACATTCAAATGAAGAAATACTTCACCATTCAACTATTCACTTTATGCAGAATCAATACTGAAAGTATTGTATCAGGGGCTGGATGCAATTTAATTGTTTGAGAACTATAAAACACTTTAATATACTTGTGGTCACAGGCATAAATAACTTTATAGTAATGATTCATAATCCATAACGAATAGCCGATACAACCACGTGGGGGTGTGTATAGAGGTGTGTTTATAGTTTACGTTGTAGATGTCACATGTTAATATGTTAAAATCACATTGAAACATAAACTAGAATTCTTTTACTAGTAAACAACACTAGTCAAAATTCTTGCCTTGAATGTTCGTAGCATTTAATCATGTAATCTATTTTTCTAGAATATTTTGTATCAAAATTTGGTTCTTTAAAATATCCTAAAAAACAGATTGACGACTATATTTATTATATTTTCAAGCGAAATGTGAAGTCTTATATATGAAGCGATCACAGAGAACTGTTGTCCGAAGGAACAATTAGATCAGCTCTAGTCTTTTGACCACAATAAATCCCTTGGAGATCGTTAATATTACTCATCAGTAAACTTATCATCTACTAAATTTAGTCATCTTAACTATATCAGCTTATACCAGTGAAGGTATTTGAGATCAGGATAACACTACAAGTGTAAGCTTATGCAGATAGGAAAGCGTCACTTACCACATTCATGTTGACTTCAGGCAGTTCTCTATACAACGTAAAACCATCACAACTCCATAAACTCGCTAACAGAACTAGAAGAAGCATTATTGCTTGTTAAAAATAAAATCCTTGGGTAAAAATGTTTTAAAATTTGAAGCCTTGTAAAAGAAGTTTTTGAACGTCGTCCAATGTTTTCTTGGAAGGTTGCACAATAAACAGATCGTCCGACACGTGATTTGATGGTGGGGTTTGATTGGTTGAATGACATGGTTCGAGGCCATACCACCAGTTATTTGCTATCATCATGATTATCATCTCCATAGTCACCATCATCTTCAACATTATCATCATCAAGAACCACAAACTTATTTCATTTGCATTTTAGATTATTGAAAGAAATCATCATCGTCTGATTGAATTAAGTTTGTCAATCTCGTACCCAGAGCCTGCGTTTCATCTGGCCTGCGCTGAATTAATGAATGGGAAAATGATCAGTGTTTTAAGCCAAGCTGGAAACAGCTTGGCTTAGAGTTGGTCAGGCGGAATACGACCCATGTGAATCTGGAGGGAGGGCGGGTGGGCCGTTCCACCGACCAGTGTTCCGCTGGAACTGTGCAGGAAGGGATTATTCTCGGTCCATTTCTATTTATAGACATTCAGTTAGTGTTCCTCACGTGCAAATGTGCAATTAGCCAATTACAAAGTGGTATTGTAAGTTATTTCATCTTTGCATATCAAAGATTGGCTTATTGTTGGGTTGCAACTTTGAAGTGCCAATTCATGCACTAATATCCGCTATTGTTGAGTTCACTGAGATAATTTGGAATACATATTATCCAGTGTCGAGCCAATATTCCAAAGGCCGATTGTCATCCGAAAGAGCCCGTGCGTCGGATGAGTAGTGGTCTTCGATCAATCTTCGGACGGTCGATAATTACTGTGGGGGTCCCGCTAAAGCCAATGTTGGCGTGCTGTGGTGTTTTTCCTAAAGCATATATAGATCGGTTTCAACCTAGCTCATTGACAACCGCCTTGACAACCGAACTCCGAGAAATTGGTATAGAAATCTCACATTCTTTGTTAATAAACCTTTACTTTTACTTTTTACTGAATCTAAGCTTTCCAATGAAGTCAATTTTGTTTCCAAAAAATATCTAGAACAGAAATTAAGGGAAGCCATTTTGGCGTTACTCGACTTATAAACAAACCTCGGCATCATTCCACTTCATGTATCAGTGATCACTAAAATCAGTTTTTCCAACTTTTTTCGAAGCACCAGAAATATCATATTCTTTTTAAATTAAACTTAAGCATTCCAATGAAGTCAATTTCTAATTCAAGACGTTAGAACTAGAACTGAAATAAAGAGAAGTCATTTTCAGCATGGTACTTTGATCTGTGGCGTTACAACTGATTGACTTCGGCATGATTTTCATCGATTATATTTCATTTCTGGAAAATTGCGCATGCGCCATGGATTATGCTAGAGCCCTCGTTCTTCGCCACAGGCCAGAAGAAACGCAGGCTCTGGGTACGAGATTGGTTTATTGTACGAAACATCCCTATGAATGCGCATGCGCAGCATTACGGATCAGAATTATTTTATTTCATTTTATTCAACTTTGCCATTAAAAAAAATACTACGAACAAAAATCCGAGGAAATAGCTTTTATTAAAATTTAAAAATGTTGGATCATAGGAGAGACTCCCAGCTGATCTCGGTTCTATGAAGCAGAACGAGTTAGCCAATCAGCAAACGTTTTGTTCGTAGTTCAAGATTTCCTAATTCCAAGTTTTCGGTTCAGATAAAACATCCGTGAAAATATTTACCAAATAACTTGTGGAAGTAGCATATTTTGTCAACATTGGTGGAAAAGATTTCGTTTTGTCAAGAGATGTAATAGAAAGCACTTGGAAACTTTCGCTGTGACAAACAACGCATTACGCGACTTGTTTTCAAGTCACCTGATTAGATTAAAATACAAAAAATGAAAAGAAAAAAAACAATTCTCGTCATCATCTGAATGATTGACAGATGACAAGGTGTGAATAGGTTCGGTTAGACTGCGGTTTATTCTTGAAAAGCTGTTTACAAACCGAGTTGTAAAACCCGTCATGAACTGGGTCTCCCGGCATGCAATGCAAACATTGCATTTTTCGAGGATACGGCGGCCATCTTGGATCGCAATGCATTATGGGGCGTCCAGGGGGACAAATAAAGCTTCGTTACATTAATGACGTCGATTGTTATATTAACAATTCTTTAAACAAAAACAAAAAAAGAATTAAGGCGGCACATCGATCGCCTTCATCCATAAAAGATAGACAAACACACGAAATGTTATAAATTTCCCGTCATCTTTGTTTTTGTTTAACGACCTAGCAAGATGGCCGCCGTATCGTTGTGATAGTTTTTTAAGGTGGCTGCCTACTTTTGAACGTTCGAATTGAGCCCACGATGAGCGCGCGCTCAAAAACCGCTGAAAAATCTACAATATTTTATTGAAGGACCATACGCGTTTTGAGCTTCAACAGGGCAAAACCCTCAAATTTTGCACGGGACTCTATATTTTTTAATGGCTCATTTGAAAAAACTCCCAAAAATCTATGTTATATCAACATTTAAGAAAAAGTTTAAATCAGCAACACATGAAAAAATAGATTTTCGTAAAGATTTTTGTTCGACTTTATGAGATTTTTAAGAGCACCGAAACTACAAAATATAAGAAAACAATTTATCTTTTTGTCTTTTTGTTGAAAATATCCATGTATTATTGTAGAATGATTGACTAGCCTTCATTTGTGCTATCATATAGTCTACAAATAACTTTGATCTTATGGATCTTATTTTTTTCCTAATCACTTCCGGTGGCGCAGATTTTACTCCAAAAGCTCGTGCGTAGGCTGCCATTAAATGCTGATTATCTCGAAAACAAGCTCGGGACACCCTATTTTTCTTTCCAGATTTGGAATCGATGTTTTAAAAAAAGTTTAAATCAATTTCCAAAAGTAAGCAGTCACCTTAATCATTTGGCTGATAATGATTATTACGAGAAGCTAATAATCCAAGCTTACGCATTGATTCGCTGTTGATCATTCTAGTAATTATTTTTTTCTTTAATGCGCTTAATGATATCCTGATAGACTTCAGTGGCCGCATCCAATCCCCATACGAAGTCCAAATGTTCCCATTCTTTTATATACTTGTTGCCAAGATATATCTTATGTGGTAGCTTTGCCATTAAAGATTTGACGTCTTTAGGATCAGCCAGTACATCGTTTCCTGCCCAGTAGAGAAATGTGGGGACGGCGAGTGATGACACGTTATACTCAGGAGGGGTACCCTAAAAAATATGCACAACATCAACAGTCATTGAAATTACTGACAGCTTACTGTCATTATTGGCACCGTCCATCCATCCATCCATCCATCCATCCATCCATCCATCCATCCATCCATCCATCCATCCATCCATCCATCCATCCATCTATCCATCTATCCATCCATCCATCCATCCATCCATCCATCCATCCATCCATCCATCCATCCATCCATCCATCTATCCATTTTGCTTTTACTGGAGCCTGGCTTTGGAATTCTCTGCCTCAGTCATTAAAAGAAGAACGATCCTTAAAAGTATTTAAAAAGAAAATAAAAAGTTATAGGTTTTGCACTGATGACAACTAATATTTAATCGTTTTAGTTCTACGAAACATATCTAATTAATCTATTATCTTATTTCAATTGTATATTTATTGTATCAGTGTAGCATTTGTATATTTTACATAATTATCATTTGTTAATATAGTTTTTACGGCCTCTAGGTAGAGCAACATTAAGTTTTTATCTTGATATTGATAGAGTTACCGTGCTTAAATAAAGATTATTATTATTATTATTATTATTATCCATCCGTCCGTCCGTCCGTCCGTCCGTCCGTCCGTCCGTCCGTCCGTCCGTCCGTCCATCCGTCCATCCATCTCATACATCAATTACATATTACATATCCATCCGTCCGTCCCATCCCATCCCATCCCAGCCATTCTTCCTCTCATTCCTTTGCCTCTAATTACCTGGCCATAATGTTTCTGGTTTTCTTCTTTGCTTCCATAGTCATACATCTGAAACCTCTTTGCTTGGTGCAGCTGAGCAAAGTGAATCACGTCCTTCACTGATGTTCCTGCAGGAGTGTGAGACACGTAGACTGGAACTCGCGTCTAAACAAGATAAAACTTGAGTACGTTATGCAGTTTTTTCATCTTTTATTTTATTCTTCATTTTCTTGGTATCTTTCTGATGTTCTTTTTCAGGGTTCAATCAGTGAGTTAGCCATGCCCTGACTTAGATCAACCCAGAGGTTGTTACAGGGTTCAATCTGTGAGTTAGCCATGCCCTGACTTAGATCAGCCCAGAGGTTGTTTCAGGGTTCAATCAGTAAGTTAGCCGTGCCCTGACTTAGATCAGGCCAGAGGTTGTTTCAGGGTTCGATCTGTGAGTTAGCCATGCCCTGACTTATATCAGCCCAGAGGTTGTTTCAGGGTTCAATCTGTGAGTCAGCCATGCCCTGACTTAGATCAGCCCAGAGGTTGTTTTAGAGTTCGATCTGTGAGTTAGCCATGCTCTGACTTAGATCTGCCCAGAGGTTGTTTCAGGGTTCAATCTGTGAGTTAGCCATGCTCTGACTTAGATCAGCCCAGAGGTTGTTTCAGGGTTGATCTGTGAGTTAGCCATGCCCTGACGTATTTCAACCCAGAGGTTGTTTCAGGGATCAATCAGTAAGTTAGCCGTGCCCTGACTTAGAGTACCCCAGAGGTTGATTTAGATCAGCCAAGAGGTTGTCAGTTTCAGGGTTTAATCTGTGAGTTATCCAAAACTAAAATCATCAGACGAAACAAATATTAAGTCCATTCAACTGACCTCGTTGAGCTGCTTCTTGTCGTAACCAGCAATCAAGAACAGAAAATCAGAGCAAGCCATTTCCAGCACAGTAGACGACTGGCAGAATCTTTTTGCGAACCACTTGATAAGAAAATCAGAAGGGAGAAACTCACGGACACCAAAGATCTTGAACAGAAACTAATAAACAAACAAACCAGATAAATAAGTATAGGAAATCCTAACGATCTTGAGTATAATTTGGAATTCAAAGGTATGAGTGAGGTTTTGAAAGCTTTCAAAATTGGACTAGCCTTTTGGGGAGTTCAATTTGAGAACTTTCAACATCACGAGTATAAATTCCGAATTATAATACGAGAAGGTTGTGCGATTTGGTTTAAAACTGAGCAATTTATAATTGGGACACTACAGAGTACAATTTGGGATTTAATTGTACTGCTCTTGTCCAATCAGAATCGAGTAATTTTGTTGAGTGTATTATAAAGTAAGTATTGCGAACAGGATTTTTTCTTATCCATCTCTCTGCTCTTTTCGATACATATTAGTTTCGTTCCATTTAGTAGGGTTTTTCACGGCACCTCTGTGTCCGTTTCGACACACATCAGTTTTAGATGACCTTCGTCTTTTTAGAAAATGTCAGTGTTGTGAAAATTGATGTTTAAGACTTAGGCACCCAGGAGTTATGTGATCTATTTCATAGTTCAAGTTCATAGGTGAACATCTATCGGACCCGCTTAGTTCATTTGGCTGAGCACAAGTCTGTTGTGCGGGAGATCTTGTGTCAAAGCCTCGGCCATACACACACCCAGGGTCTTATTTATCGTAGTAGAAGGTGCTGCCTTTCAGAGACTTCAAACTGAGAAGGCCACAAGTTTATCAGTTGTGACTTCCAAGTATCATCCTTTCTAGCTGTAGTTTAGTTATCTATTTCAATCATTTTGATAGGCGCAAGGATAGGACTTCAGTAAAAACTTGACTAAATCTACCCTTAACAGTTACCTTCAACTCTGGTGCTAAATAACTCAGATACTTCAAGGCCCCTCCCATGTAGGTCACTGTAGACACAGGTGCCAGAGCGTAAAAGGTCTCAACTTTCTTGATCAGCTCAGGATTTTGTCCAAATCCAATGAACCCGATCATGGTTCCTTGTGAATGACCTACGTAGTATAGGGTTGGTTGTCCTGTTACGTTGGTGACATAGTTGATCATGGCGGGCAGATCGTACTTGGCCATCTCATCAAAACTATAATCACAACAAAGAATAGAGTTATCAAACCGATTTGGACAAAGGGAGCTACCTCGATGTTTCTAATAATGAACGCGTTATTTGCTCATGCTTGTGGCAAAGAGCAGTTTTCGTATGACTGTGAAAACCTCAAGATATAGCTAGCTAAAAACTAGTGTGAGCTGCGTCGGTGTTTCTAATGAAACAGTAATGATGAAAAGGTGAATTATACACCGTGAAAAGATGAAAAAACTTACTGACGTTTCGGACGCTAGTCCTTCGTCGGAGTAAAAGAGCTCCGACGAAGGACTAGCGTCCGAAACGTCAGTAAGTTTTTTCATCTTTTCACGGTGTATAATTTACCTTTTCATCATTACTGTGAAAACCTCAGTGCCGTAAGCGTGACTCGGCTTGGCTGATTTCTTTTCGTGTTAAATGTGATTGGTGTTCAGTATTTACCTGAAGTCCCAGAATTCATCGGAGTCCACAGGATATTTAACATGGCGTCGGCAGTACGTATTTCCTCTCATGTTTCCAAGCCACACATCAAAACCTTGGTCAGCAAGAATGAAAGCAAAACTCTGATTGGGTAGATTTGTCACCCAATTAGTAGCAGAGGCCAGTAAGCCATGCTGTAAGAACACTACTTTCTTGGAAGGGACATCTTTGTACCTGTCTTGACGTCCATAGGGGATGTGTTGAATGGAGAGAATGTAGCCATCTTCGGTGGTGACCTCATGGTTTTCCACAGGGTACCCGTTGTATATTATCATTTGACTCTGGAACGACAACAAAAGGATATTGGTCTTGTGAACGACAGGAAGATGAGAAGAAGCAAGCAAGTATTTGATGTGAGATTTTCGGAAGACGAGGGAGAATACTCCCGTTTCGAGTTGCTGGCATTGTTTTTGAGCTTTTTAGCTGGTTTTTGCAATTTGATGCACGATATGTTTGACGATAGTAAAGAAGTATATTCAGGGAAGAATATTGTCTTCTGGAAAACTTCATTCTATCGAATTTACAAATAGCACTAACTAGAGACCACTCGAAAGCTAGATGGTTAATAATTTTACGAACACTAATTTTACAGTGTAGTTATTCTGTGTAATGATTGTTCAGCTCAAGAATAATCATGGATGATATGATATCCCGTGATCTCTGATTTCGATAACTATTCTGTTTGGATTGTATAGAACGGTCTGAACCCAGGTGAATGAATGTTAAACGAAGTATTATGATCATCCGGGTGGATGTAGTCCTGAGACTGGACTGTTTGATGTGACTGATGTTTCGACAATCTGAGCGGAAGTCATCTTCAGAGTCAAGTGATCGAAGAATAAAAGTTTTCTTTTTCTGTTTGGGGTCCAATGGTTTATAATGAGACATAATTATTATGAGATCACTTAAAAATATTATGACTGTCATAAGTATACATACAACATTCATGTTTTCTTCCGGTAGAGGGTCTCTCGAGGCCTTATCTAGAGTAGTATATAGATCTAAGCCTATCACACCAGTGATCGAGTTGGCTGCAAACACCATGGCAAGGAAAAACATAATAAACATCTTCATCATCTTTATGGCTGGCTTGAATGTCGTTGGATATAAGATTTATTCACCAGGGATGAAGAACGAGTAATGTATCTGATAAGCGATAGACGAAAGGGATAGCAAATGTCGAAACTAAAGCTCCTACCGCTCTGTAAATAAATTTTGATGTTACGTTAATATCGCCAACAAACGCCACAAGTTATGAACTTTGGAAGAGGTAGAACACTGGTGTATTTAAAGGAATGTGTCGTACGTCTCTGCGTGTTTGGTACAAATCACGCACATGTCAAGTACAGAACAAAATCACATGATACACCAATAGTCAATCTAGGTTCAGGGTACACGTGAGGTACGGTGAAAGAGACACTTCGGGATGCGGGACTTAACTACAACATACATTTTCGGGTTACAAACGGGTTTGAAGTATTTGGTAAACTTCTATTAACCGAGGCTGTGTGATGACAACTTTATCAATCTTATTGCAACAGATCGTTTGTCCGATCCTGCTCTTGATGTAATCTGAACGTGATGATGGTTCATGATGAGTAGATTGTTGTGTAATAGTCTTGGGGCCCCTGGTAAGGCCATCCTAAGATTCAAACGACTCTCAAAGTTCTTCACCTAGAATATAGAACTCATTATTTGTTTACCAGGTTATGCTAGATGTATGAAGGTAATCTAAGCCGAACTCAAACGCCACCAAATTTTACCCAATGAGGGTTGAAAAGAGAAAAAATAAAAATACGATAATAGAATAAAAACAAGATTGCGTCACGCGTTCCACCAAGATCACGTGTTTGTCATAAATGAAACGCGATCGGCTTCGAACTTTCCTCATAATATTACACAAGCCTGCAGAGTACGCAGTTTCGCAATGGGTATTTCAGCCCAATAACTCACGCTGTTACTGAGTACGTTGCTCTGTCACTGTGTGATTTAGTGGCCAAAAAATGAAGATGAACTCACACTCAGGTGCATTCAAAATGTACGCGCTTGTATTTCTGTGCTTGTATGGAATCGCTTCTGCGAGGCAAGTATACTTTCATGGGAGACCAAATCTGCAAGTAGGAAAAGAGTTACCGGAAGTGTCGATGAATGTGGTAAGACGAAAATATTTCAAACTTATTTTTAGGATTTTTCGGGATAGGCCTCAAATTTTTTATATGGTATATGGTTGCCCCAAACGTCTTCACAAATATTAGCGAACACATCATTATTTATTAGCAAAAATTAAAAATTTACTTGGGATATAAAATTATCGCTTACTATAGCCATTTATCGCTTAATATATCGAGATTTCGCGTATCAATTTTGAATAAAGTTCTTATTCTTTGTGATATTATTTGTTTTGATCAAAGAATCAAGCAGTGCGAGTTTTGATGCGTTCTTTCAAGTGTGCTAATGATATTTGAAAAAATGTAGTGAGAAAATGTAGCCTCGTCAATGTTATCAAATTACTTTATATCGTTCTATATTACAGGCTTGCTACTTTGGTTTGGGTAAAATAGTAGTAATAAGTCCTAATTATTGAAACCACGACTTTCGAAGTAAACTATTTGAACTCTCTGCTGACCAAATCTTGCATAAATCTGCTCAATTAGACCCACATTTGCGCCAACGAATATTATAATTTCTGACTCCCTTGCAAGGGCGATATTATATGTATCATCGTATCCATTTAGATAATTTTTCCTTAAAATAATCACCAAGGAAATAGAGTGTTCGTTAGTTTCGTTTTCAAGCTTGATCGTGAAAACGGAAGCTGAAAGGTGAAGTATCTGCGGGACAGGTCATGTTTTGTCACATAACGTCACGCGTAAATCATGAGTCAAATGGAGAGACTGAGCCAATGTGTTCTAGGGGGTATAGTTGTGATGGGGCCAATGAAATATCATGCCGTTTTCAACTCAACACGTTTTCAAGAAGCTGCTAAAAAAAAAAGATTGGCTGAAGGTATTTTTAGCAATCAATGAAGTATTAGATAAATGAACTAGATGTTTTAAAATTGAAATGAAAACCAAACACAATAGAACGTTACGTTTTCATGATGGCAACATTGACCTCAGACTCCCTTGCACACTTTCTTTTGTTCAGTTAATTAGCACCAATTGTCTTACTATTCTCACGAGGGAATACACATTCTGTGATCCCCTGTGTTCACCTGTATTCCCCTGTGATCCCCATCGTTCCCCTGTATTCCTCTGTGTTCCCCTGTGATCCCCTGCATTCCTCTGTGTTCCCCTGTGCTTCCCTGTGATCCCCTGTGTTCCCCTATGATCCCCTGTGTTCCCATGTCCTCCCCTGTGATCCCCTGTGATCCCCTGCATTCCCCAGGGGAACAAAGGGGAACACAGGGGATCACAGGGGATCACAGGGGATCACAGGGGATCACAGGGGAACACATGGGAATGCAGGGGAATGCAGGGGAACACTGGGGATAACAGGGGAATGCTTATGGAATCCTTATAATGCCGGGACAACTCATGGAGTCTTACATGAAGTAATAACCCACACGAGAGCCAGCCGCCATGTTTAATAGCTTGCAAAGAACTATGGATGCTAGACCATGGGAATCCCATAAAAAGTATTTTGGGTTCCCTCCCTGTGGATAGAGAAAACTCGTCGAGAAACAGAGAAATCTCGTCGAGAAACAGAGAAATCTTGTCGAGAAACAGAGAAATCTCGTCAAGAAACATAATTGTAAATGAGCGTAATGGTACTTCCATCCATTTCTGTATCTAGGTCTGTGGATCATTACCATCATCGTCATCATTAGCAAACATGTTTCAAACGTCGTCCAAACTTTACTTGACGGTACTGCATTCAAACTGATCAAGTACTCAGCTCCCCTTTTCTTTTCGAATGTTGAAGCGCTTGATCGCGGGATCACAGGGGAACACAGGGGAACAAAGGGGAACCCATGGGAATGCAGGGGAACACATGGGAATGCAGGGGAACACAGGGTATCACAGGGGAACACAGGAGATCACAGGGGAACACAGAAGAACACTGGGGATCACAGGGGAATACAGGGGATCACAGGGAAACACAGGTGAACACAGGGGATCACAGGGGATCACAGGGGAACACAGGGGAATGCAGGGGAAAACAGGGGAACACAGGGGATCACAGGGGAATACAGGGAAACACATGGGAATGCAGGGGATCGCATGGGAATACAGGGAAACACAGGGAACACAGGGGAATGCAGGGGAACACTGGGGATAACAGGGGAATGCTTATGGAATCCTTATAATGCCGGGACAACTCATGGAGTCTTACATGAAGTAGTGACCCTCGTGAGAAAGAACTTGAAATTTTTTCCCGTAATTTTGATAAGCTCTTGAATCAAGTGACGTCTGTATTATTTGGAATGATTTGTCAGTTAGAAGGTGGAAAGAGCAACGACAATGAACCGTTCAATGAACCAGAAAATAAGCTTATGCTCCAACTATAAGAAGAGCTTTTTACTCTTTCCTATGGGAAATGGGAAGTCAACTGACAAATCATTCCAAATAATACACTTATATAGACTTCTAGTTTCCTTTCAAGATATTCAAGAAGAAGGTGATCGGTTAAAGACGACACTTGATTCAAGAGCTTATCAAAATTACGGAAAAAAGTTTCAACTGAGTTCTTCCTCACGAGAGCCAGCCGCCATGTTTAATAGCTTGCAAAGAACTATGGATGCTAGACCACAGGAAACCCGTAAAAAGTATTTTGGCTTCCCTCCCTGTGGATAGAGAAACTCGTCGAGAAACAGAGAAATCTCGTCGAGAAACAGAGAAATCTCGTCGAGAAACAGAGAAATCTCGTCGAGAAACAGAGAAATCTCGTCGAGAAACAGAGAAATCTCGTCGAGAAACAGAGGAAATCTCGTCGAGAAACAGAGAAATCTCGTCGAGTTCTCGTCGACTTTTTGTCAAGAAACTAAAACTAAAAATATTTCTCGACATACTTGGAACTTGAAAGTACAATTAAGAAACTCAATCTATGGTGTGCATAATTCAATATCTAGTATGACCATTTGAACAAGGTGGTGAAAACTGAAAGGCTTTTGACAGTAACGGCATTCCATAAAATGACGCATCATGCAAAAGTCCTATTAGTTGTTTACTAATAGTCGACACGGCATAGTAAAGAGTGCTACCCCTTGTTTTCTTCATTAGGGCTACAGAAGCCTTTACTTTTTATTTAATTTCAATTTAACACAGCGCTAGCCTGAGTCAAAATTATTTAATTAACATCAGCATTTGTCATCTTTTGTCACAAGAGTCAAATTATAGCATACAACGGGTACCCTGTGGAAAACCATGACGTCACCACCGAGGATGGATACATTCTGTCCATTCAACATATTCCATATGGGCGACATGACAAATGTAAAGATGTACCATCCAAGCCAATCGTGTTCCTTCAGCATGGTCTACTCTGTTCGTCTTCAAACTGGGTCACCAATCTACCAAACGAGAGCTTTGCGTTCATTCTTGCTGACCAGTGTTTTGATGTTTGGCTTGGCAACATGAGAGGCAATACTTATGGAAAGCGTCACATAAAATACTCTGTGCACTCGGACGAGTTCTGGGACTTCAGGTAAGAAATTCTGGGAATTTACTATACGTATTTTCCTGTCTTTGTGGAAGGCTGAGGCATCAACTTAATATTACGGATCTCACCGAACAGTGGCGACACGTCAAAATTTTGAGTCTTCCATTTGGTCGAGGGTCGAGTCTCACGCGGAGGAGCGTGACGACCATTAACAACGTGAACGTGACCTTTGCCGAAGTGATGTCTGACAAACACAATATAACGCGCTACCTAGCAAGCCAAAACGATCATTATTTAAACATTTTAAAATATTATTTCTCAATATTTTTTAATAGAATTTCTTTGTTTATTTCTAATGGTACCCTCGACGTGGTACCCTCGACATGGTATCCTCGACTCTCGACGTCATTCCCCCGACACTCGACCCTCGACCAAAAGGAAGACTCCAAAATTTTGTCTCTCTACCACGTCCAAAGTTTTCTACTGACACGCCTACTTTTGCCTATCTCTGATCTAGCACATTAATTATTTACTGTAATACACGCACTGCTGTAACAAAAGTAGGCGTGTCAGTAGACGAATTAGGGTGTGGTAGGCTGACATTGCAAGATTGTCGGCGTTCGACTTTATCATTTGAAACAAATAATGAGATCTAAAGACTGTCATTAGCGGATATGAAATCCAGCAATTCCTTAGTTCTGTCCAAAGTGATCGATCGTGGCTAGTTAAATATTCAGTTCCGGTGAAATTGACCAATGTCGACATCCCTTATCGGCCAGATTGGGTGCTCTTCTCGACTCAGGAATGACATCGGTTTAACAACCATGCTAAGGTATGATTTTCTTGAACGCATGCTAAAATTAACTGCTATTTGGCAATGACTGTCCTATGAGTTCCGCAGGTAGTACAGTACGATCGTCAGTTTTTGTCGTATCCAAAATATCCTCCTTTTCAAAGGCTCTCTCGCTCCAGTGCTTCCCGGTCAAATGTTTCGTTATTTTACAAAGGTTTTCAAGGCATAGTTTGCTTCTTCTTAGTTTTGATGAGATGGCCAAGTACGATCTGCCCGCCATGATCAACTACGTCACCAAGGTAACAGGACAACCAACCCTATACTACGTAGGTCATTCACAAGGAACCATGATCGGGTTCATTGAATTTGGACGAAATCCTGAGCTGATCAAGAAAGTCAAGGCCTTCTACGCTCTGGCACCTGTGTCTACAGTGACCTACATGAAAGGGGCCCTGAAGGTCCTTTCTTATTTTGTACCAGAGTTAGAGGTAAGGAACTCTTTATCGGCTAACCAATCGCAATAGAGCACGTGCATTTTACGTCATGGCTGCCATCTTGGTTGACGGTAACAGAGCATTTTTGTTTGATCAACCAACATGGCGGTTGTTTCAATGATATTGATATCTCAAGGGATCGTGTGTCACATAAGTGCACACACTGTATAAATATCATTCATCCAACCGATAACGATAAATAAAAGCCTGGTTCATAAGGAGCCCTCGTGATTGAAATATTTTCGTTGTCACGTACAAAGTCGCGCACATTCCAACTTACAATATTTGTATATTATATTTTCTCTCTAAGGAATTCTTCAAGATTTTTGGCATTCGGGACTTCTTACCATCAAATGAAATACTTCGGATTCTGTCAGATCTTCTTTGTGGACATGACGTTGTAAGATATGTTTGCTCGGATATTCTATTCTTGATAGCAGGAATGGATACCAGACAACTCAATGAGGTAAGCGCTCATTTAACGCTCACCTAAAAGAGGAAAAGATGGCCACCCCCTTCCACCCTCACCCCCCCCCCCTCTCTTAAAAATACACCATAAGGTGTCGGACCAGAAAGGAGTTTTCCAAGGAGTTTTCTGTCTGTATTTCTGTCTGCCGATTTGTTCTTCTCACTGTCCGTACCTCTTGCTATGTCCATCCGTTCGTCTTACCGGCCTGTTTGTATGTCTGTCTATCCGTCCGTCTGTCTGTACGTGCATTCGTCCGTCCGTGTATGTCCTTCTATGTCCTTTCTACGTCCTTCGATCCGTTCGTTTGTCTGTTTTACTAAATCCGCTTGTTGCTTTTTTTTACATGGCAGACTCGTCTTCCTATTTACATCTCGCATACCCCAGCAGGAACATCAGTGAAGAACATAATACACTTTGCTCAGCTTCATCGTTCTGGTAAATTCCAGATGTACGACTACGGCAGCGAGGAAAAGAACCAAAAGCATTATGGGCAGGTTAGTTAAGAAATCCAAAGTAACACGATTGAATACTACGTGCGTGCAAAAATATAAAATTCCATCGATCTCTATTTTCCACATTCTTTTTTAGGGATACCCCTCCTGAGTACAACGTATCATCAGTGGCCGTCCCTACAGCTCTCTACTGGGGAGGAAAAGACGACTTAGCCGATCCGAAAGACGTCAAATCCTTGATGAAAAAGTTGCCGCACCAAATGTACAATAAGTTCATCCCTGAATGGAACCATCTGGACTTTATTTGGGCCCTTGATTCGGCGCCTCTCGTTTACGATGATGTTATTCAGCACATAAGATCAAAGGGAATGGAGGATATGTCGTGAAAAGGCATCTGCAAAATGTTTGGACCTCTAGTTATCGACTACTCGATATCACTACCACCTTACGTATCAACCAATAACGTCACCTGGTGCCAATGTCGATGTATAACATTAATTTTATTCCGAATCTGATTTGCCAAAAGAAGATATTTTTATTGCTCTCAGGATGATGGCCAATGCTGACTGTGTATTTATAGTTATATATATGATGACAATATTGCTTTTCTCGTCCAAAGTCAGTAATGAATAAAATTATTTTGTTTTTAAAGAAAACTATTTAATCTATGAATGGTTAAAAGGAATTTTAACCAGTACTTTAGTATCATTACTTACTGTTGATTGGTAAATTAATGACCAAAAACCTCTAGACGCATTGCTGAACTGAGCACAGTATGACAGCACGAAGCACTTACGGTTGTGCCGGATATTTCGGCCTCAATACCGCTAAATCGGATTTACAGACTGATCAGGAAACTCGGCGGAGAGGTTAGTCGGCTCGTAGAAGGGCACTAGGACACCGAATGTGGTTGGATTTCTACTGGGTTTTTTTACCTTTCGATTATCTGAAATTAAATTAACGTTAAACTTGTTGGGGCTCTATATGGAACTTAAGGCGAATTTGATTAACCACATTAACTCTGGACGGTTGAGTATTACTGACGTAAGGAGCATCGCGCGGTCGCGTTGTTGTTGTACAAACAGAGTCAAGTTTTCCTCATGAATATTTCTCCTACGGGACTCCATATGGAACTTAAGGTGAATTTGATTAACCATATTAACTCTGGATGGTTGAATATTACTGACGTAAGGAGCATCGCGCGGGTCGCGTTGTTGTTGTACAATTCAAACAGAGTCAAGTACGGAACGGCCGTTAAAGAAGTAACGCTCATAGGCTATTCAAACCGTTTGACCTTTGGAATGAAAACGCCTGCATTACAACAGCGAACGAAGGAACACGGACACAAGATAAGTAAACAAGTATAACGTTAATTTAATTCAAATAATCGAAAGGAAAAAAAAAATAGAAATCCAACCACATTCGGTGTCCTAGTGCCCTTGCCTAGAACATTTATTAATAATCTCTTGATATGAAAAGCAAACTCGATATTTTGATTGTTTCGGTGATTACTAACCACCAACGCTTTCTCTTTTTCATGTAAAACTTTTCGATTGTGACGCTGATGGCTTTGAAAGCATACTTTTGGTAAAGCTAATAACGCGGCACGTGAATCATATAGTACATTTGGTCTCTTTTAAAGTTCCTTTTCTAGTGAAATGATTAATTTTCTTAGGATTTTTACTTTTTGATTTTTTGAACTAGTTGTTTGGCAGCGTAAAGAATTTACGGCTATGCCAGAGATTTAAGTCTAATCCACATCCCAGCATAAGAAAAAGAGAAATAAAAATAAGAAATGGAATAGAAACGAGATTGCGTCAAGTGCTCCACAAGGATCACGTGTTTGTCATAGGTGAAACGCAAGTGGCTTTCAACTCGGTCTTTTAATATAACACTGAATTCCTAATATCGTCATCTAACGCTGTCAGTACGGTGCTGTTACAGTGTGATTTAGTGGAAAATGAAGTTGAACTCAGTAGGTACCAGTGCATTCAAAATGTACGCGCTTGTATTTCTGTGTCCGTCCCTACAGCTCTCTACTGTGGAGGAAAAGACGACTTAGCCGATCCGAAAGACGTCAAATCCTTGATGAAAAAGTTGTCGCACCAAATGTACAATAAGTTCATCCCTGAATGGAACCATCTGGACTTTATTTGGGCCCTTGATTCGGCGCCTCTCGTTTACGATGATGTTATTCAGCACATAAGATCAAAGGAAATGGAAGATTTGTCATGAAAAGTGATCTGTAAAATGTTTGGACCTCTAGTTATTGACTAATCGATATCAAAACCATCTCACGTATCGACCAATGTCACCTAGTGCACATCACCACCGATTTATAAAATGAATTTTATTCTCAATGTGATTTGCTAAGAATAGATATTTTTAATGCTCTGCCGGTGTGTTTAGTGAATCTGATAGCAAATACCTGACTCTGTATTTTTAGTGTAATGACATGATTACTTCGGAATCCATAGTTTCTCCAGAGGGTCAGAAGAACGTTTAATCACTAACATCTCTCTGGATGAATAGTGAGGTGGCAAATGTCTAAATATCCCCCATGAATAGCGCAGCGCAACCGTGACGTCATAACCGTGACGTCTACTTTCAGCAGATAATTTTCACAGCCGATCGCAGTTGATCTTAGTTTACATGAGTCATAATTGTAACTTAAGTAAAAGGTAATAAAATCGGTTCGTATAACCATAGCCCTCGTAGAGGTTAAACAGAATGCAATGTTTGTCCGAATCTTTAAGCTATTATTAGCATCAGTGCGCTTGCGCTATTTAAACATGATGGTCGATTAGAATATATATTAAAGAAGCCTAAGTGAGCGGTTATGGCGCCTAGACCATAGATGACCAACTCTTTGCTATGCCCAGCAAAGTCAAATTTTTCGATTGTGACACTGATGGCTTTGAAAGCATACTCACTCCTTTCCATGTGGGATGCGTTTAGTAAAAGTAAACGGAACTTGAATCATAGTAAACTTGCTCTTTTTTAAGGTTCATCTTAGCGTTGGTCTATGTGGATGATTCTTTTTGAAAATGTATCAAGACATTTGGATAGCACACTATTTATCGCTGTTCTTTAAAACAAAAACCGTTACCGCTATTCGAGTTGCGCTTCCTGTTCGAAAACTATTATACTTGGGCTCCCTGTGTTATACGCGGCAACAGTTACTTGACCAGCAGATATTCTTGTAATCAGCAAGCTACTTCATAGAATATCATAAAGGGCGTCTCTGTACTATAAGTTCTGGGAAAGGGTATGTATTTTGATTCATAAATGGAGTATATGCCTTATCCTCGCCACACAGAAGTTGTTTTTAAAAATTTTTACGCAAAAAATTGTATTTACGTTGATTAAGATGCGAAGAGAAATGCTAGGATTAAAGTAGACTTTATGGATAAGAGAAGGAGAAACCGTATTCAAGGTTCTTGGGCGTCACAAACAAGGATCAAATCGACTCCAAAACAAGCAGACAAACCAGAAGACAAACTAGAAGAAAGCTGTAAACCAGGCTGTAAACCACAAGCACAAACTCAACAGAAATTTGTCTTCCAAGCTGATGTTGTTAATAAAACGAAGCGAGCTCCACCAGAAAGGATAATTACAGAGGAAGGCAGTCATGGACTCAGTACAGGACCGACTGGGGAATCTGTTATAGAGTTCGTACCGAGCTTTATTAGTAAGGATGAACAGGAATGGATGTTTGAACAACTTGAAGCAGACATTCCTTGGGAAGAAAAGAAGATTAAGATCAAGGGTAAAAATATTAACTTATGTATCCACCATTCACTAATATGAAGATACAACTAGTTAAAAACTAGTGTGAGCTGCGTCGGTGTTTTAATGAAACAGTAATGATAAAAAGGTAAATTATACACCGTGAAAAAGATGGAAAAACGTACTGACGTTTCGGACGCTAGTCCTTCGTCTAATATGTTCACTAATATGTTCTTTAATACATTCAGTAATTTTGTTATAATGATGCAAAATGTGAACGTGTCTTCTCGCCTGCACAACTTTCCCATTGTATCCAAATAAAACTCACATCAAAACAAGATTTTCAAGCTGGGTTGACCAAGTTCCTCAAAAGGAATGATGGGTCATAGTTTTGGTTAGCATTTTCCTAGCAAGGACTGAATGTAGATTTTTTATTTAATCATATCTAATACTCATATTTATCCCAAGAGCACAAAAATCTATATAAATGTATGATGTAGATGTATGATTCTCTCCTATCAAAATGGAATTCCGCCTTGAGTTTGACTAGCACTTATAAATAAATTATTTTTAAAGAATGACAAATTCATATTTCATGGGATCTCTTGGCAGAATCGTGTGAAACACTAATCGACTATTTTCACTCATGGCTGCTTCTTGACTATGCATGCTTGACTTCTGTAGTATTCCTTGTGGTGTGCTCTTAGTTGTGAGAGTACTTATTTTTATTTGACTGCCTTAAAATCCTTCAATGCATATGATATTAAAGGAGAATATTTGTAAAAGATACATCTTGCTATGTCCTCTCATACTGCATGCAATAGAAAGTGCATGCACATGTGTGCTATGTACTCTCATACTGCATGCAATATAAAGTGCATGCACATGTGTGCTATGTGCTCTCATACTGCATGCAATAGAAAGTGCATGCACATGTGTGCTATGTACTCTCATACTGCATGCAATAGAAAGTGCATGCACATGTGTGCTATGTGCTCTCATACTGCATGCAATAGAAAGTGCATGCACGTGTGTGCTATGGGCTCTCATACTGCATGCAATAGAGAGTGCATGTACATGTGTGCTATGCATGCTCATACTGCATGCAGTCCAATTGCCCTATTTCACTATGACGTCACTGCTTGTTTATGGGGAATCGTCAAATCCAATAGAAAATTCAACAAAATTTGCTACTAGCAAAACAGTTTAATCTAAAATGGCCTAATATTCTGAGCGTTTGCTGGCTATTCTACTTCTCTTAGTGGATTGATACGGGTTTTAGAACAATTTTTGGTGAATTTTGATGTGACGTCATAGTGAAATAGGTCAATTAGAATGCAATCTTGATAACAATTCTTTAACGCTTAAAGTTAATATCTGTTTTATATTTGGTTCAGGTGAATTTCATACACAGCCTAGATTGACTGCTTGGTTTGGTGATTTCCCTTACACATATTCAGGTCTAACATTACAGCCATATCAGGTAATAAACAATAACCAATACCTAAAACCTAAAAATGTCTGCAAAAGTAGAGTAATAAATTACAAAGGTATAACTAGCTAAATCTAGTGTGAGCTGCGTCGGTGTTTCTAATGAAACAGTAATGATGAAAAGGTAAATTATACACCGTGAAAAAGATGAAAAAACTTACTGACGTTTCGGACGCTAGTCCTTCGTCAGTGTCACGGTGTATAATTTACCTTTTCATCATTACTGTAATAAATTACATTAAAGTACAAATTTTGAACATCACTTGGTGCAGACCCTTTACCCTGCGAGCAGAGTCTCCTTTTAACTCCTCTACGGGCGAGAGAAGGAAAGGAGACTCTGCAGAAATCGTGTAGAATGTTATTTGAGCATGCGCAGCGGTTGCTAAGAAACTAACTCATTCAAAAGATCATTTGTTTCATAAATGGTTTCCGGTCCGAACGCGTTTCCGCTTCATTACATGACCCCAGTGAAAGATGATCTCGTGTTCTACATTAAAACCAGTTTAAACTAGTATGAAACCTGAAATTATGCATCTAATTATCCAGATTCTTGGATAACGGCACTACAAAAGAAATACACGATTTCTGCAGAGTCTCCTTTCCTTCTCTCGCCCGTAGAGGAGTTAAAAGGAGACTCTGCTCGCAGGGTACAGACCCTTGTAACATGAGTGGCATTCACAGCTAGCGCATTGTCTTTCAACGCTGTGAGTCCAATGGGTCGAGTCCCTGGGTCAAGCCCTGCGGCTGCCACATGTGAATTGAGTTTGTTTGATGTGTTGTTCTCTCCTATGCTACAAGAGTTTTCTCCAGGTTCTCCGGTTTCCTCCATAAAAATCAACATGTGAGTTGAGCGTTGTGTGCATAGAATATTAAATGAAGTGGTAGTGAGTGTCAACGAAAAGTGTCCCCAATTAGTGCGAAAGCGCTAGAACAACTATAAGACACTTAATTAAAGTGATTTATTTTTTTTATTTTACTGTAATTTATTTGCATTTCAGTGGTCTCCTGTTCTCAACATTCTCAGAGACAAGATCTTCAACTATTCTGGCTTACAATTTAACTCTATGTTAGCAAACTTGTATAGAGATGACAAGGATAGTGTGGTAAGGAGTGCACAAGTTTTTTTTTCTTTATCTGAGAAAATAGATCTACTTATACCTTATTTCCTCTAGTATATATATATATATATATATATTTGTATGGGTAAAATTTGAGTCGATTAAAAAATGGATGAAACTCAAACGAAGAAGATAGAAGATAGATCAAAGATAGTTAACGCCCTGCAACCTGCAGTAATTATGTGATAAGCATCTCTAAAAAACATACTTCATTTTTTCTGTATGAGCATGTTTATTCCCCCACCCCTCCCCCACCAGCACCAGAAACTTGGACCTATATAAATTCAACATAAGAAATATTTGTGTCTGCAGGATTGGCATTCTGATGATGAACCATCTCTTGGATCACGACCAGTGATTGCATCATTGTCATTTGGTGATACAAGGAACTTTGAACTTAGAAAAAAGCCGGCTCAGGTGAGTGGACTTTACCATCACCCCTCATGAGATGCATTATGAGAAAAGTCAGGAAAACTTCCTCATTACTACCATCTATGAGCCTTTTCCATGCGGCACCCATGTTGGTTTGAACAATAGATTCTGTCATATGAAAATACGCATAGCCGCTGTGCGATAATAAATTGAATTAATAATAATGTATGAGAGATTGTAAGGGAACATTTATGGGCAGGGGGAGGTTGGGTTAATACCCATCCCACTTGAAAGTCCAAAAATAATAATAAAAAGAAATGACAGATGGATGCCACTTTAAAAAGGTGAGGCAGAAAAGCATTAAAAAGAATGAGATGACAATAAAATTGATACGTGGGAAGGAAAATGGAAGAATGAGAAGAGAGTGAAATAATTGTTAATCTTTTGACTCTAGGGTGAAGACTTTTCTCTTGTACAGCATATTAGGATTCCTCTACCAAGTGGAAGTCTCCTCATAATGAAAGGAGCAACACAAGATGATTGGCAGGTAGGGTTTGACTGTAGAAGGGAGGGGAGGGGTGGAGGATTAGAAAACGATATGATTGGCAGGTAGGGTTTGACTGTAGAAGGGAGGAGAGGGGTGGGGGATTAGAAAACGAGGTGATTGGCAGGTAGGGTTTGACTGTAGAAGGGAGGAGAGGGGTGGGGGATTAGAAAACAAGGTGATTGGCAGGTAGGGTTTGACTGTACAAGGGAGGGGAGGGGTGGGGGATTAGAAAACAAGATTAGAGACAAAGGTGAGCAATCAATTGCAGTCAAGAAAGAAATACAAGCATATATACAAATGAATTTATTTATAATCCTTTCACTTACTTATGGTATGAAATATGTTTGCGACGTGTTTAATTCTTAGGTCGCATATTTCGCCACACTTAAATTTCGCGATTTAGAGAAAAAATCATATCCTAAGTCACTTTGGAATAGATCATTCATTATTCGTTTCCAAATACGCAGAAATTCTTTCAAAAAATCTCTTATTGGGTCTAGAAACATAAACAATAACAACAAAGAGATCTTGAAACCCGCGAAATCAAAGTGTAGCGATATAACCCTCGTTATATTTGTTAATTAAGTCAAATGTTTCGTTTCAGCATCGAGTACCTAAAGAATATCACCATCGCGATCCAAGAGTAAACTTAACATTTCGAAACATCTTGCCATCTGAATCGCAAAAGACATTATGAGAATAATCAGAAATAAATAGTTTTGGGTACCCTTTAACATGTGAAAACGAGAGGAAACTGGAACAGTTGTAATTACAGAGTTATATTCTGCGACATGTCCTCGCATCTTTTATCTGACGTTAACACTTGCCATAGGGATTGTATGATTCATTTGCAGAAACGTCTAGAGAGAGACGTATCCTTGTCATACCTCTTGCTGTCGGCCATTTGGACCATTCGTTTGACGTGTTGGAAAGGAAGAAAGGAAGAAGGAAGGAAGGAATCCAATTCTTTTTTCATTTTATAAATAGCGCAAGGCTTTTCTTATAACATTCCGGTGGATGGACCATATTATTATTTTCTAATAAAGAACCACACGTTGGACATCGGGGATTTTGCGTCGACATTATTTTTCTAGTCCGCGGCGTGGAAGGCATTGATAAAAAAGATATACCATTTGTGTCTCGTGACTCTGCCCATACTGCCTTGATGTTTGTTGTCTGTGGTGGATTGGGATCGATTTTCCTTGACTTGAAGAAAGAGACAACCTGTCTTGAAATATGCGCCAACGCTTCGCGGGCCTGGAAGAAATGAAAAAATCGTTCTTTTTAGAAGCAATAGACGAGTAGTAAAAATAATGTCTCCAGATCTATGAATGTGCGTCCTTATATTCGTCAGTATATTAGAAGATTAATAATGAGCAGTTTTCGTATGGCTCACGGCACGAACACGGTCATGACACGGCAAGGGATACACCAGACCAATCACAGTGCTCGAGAATTTACTCTCCATCCAATCAAATACCCGGAACACGGCATAAACACGGCGCGGACACAGTCACGCTGAGGTCATTGCTCTGCCAGACCAATCAAATTGCTCGAAAAAATCAGCCAATTAAAACTCTACAAAACGTGATGGGCACGGCACGCTTGCGGCACCGCTATACTTACAGCCGAAACATTCCTCTCATGGTTGTGGTAGTGTTTTGGTAGTGCTATAAAATACGTGTTTTCTCTTTGAAGTTCCTTAGTATCGCGTGTTCGTAAGAATTTCCGTCTAGAATTGAACAGTTCTTCCTACAAAAAAAAAAAAAAAAAGAAAGAAAACGAGATGAAATGTGAGACGCATAAGAATCGTTTATTATTATGGCCGTTAAATAGACCCATTGCAGGTTCCCAATTCTCATAAGATTGAAATCTTTCGTTTTGTCCTCCAAATTAGCTCCTTTGACATCATACGCAAGGGGTCTACAATAACTTGTGTCTTGGAGAGATGCAACGATGTGTTTTGTCGTTTCTTCTTGTCACCCTTTATTCCTTTGCCATTAAAAAAAGGTCGCAGACATGCGCAAAGCTATTGCGTTCCTTGAAAGTAAGAAACAGAATATACCTTTCTCATAATGGCTGATGAGGTCACCCAGTTGTCTTGCACGGCTGAGCAAGGCTGCTCGTTCAAAATAAAGGTGGATAGCACGAATTCAGGTCAAAACAAAAGGTTAGTTTTTATACTACTTTCCAACCTTTTTTCCACAGGGTCCTCTCTCTCCTCAGCGTGAGAGGGCCCTGGGGACGAAGTTGCTTGTAATTGCATGTCATTTTATATTTATTGTGAACTAATGAATGGGTGACCTCGTATATTCGTGCACTTGTCAGCCATGAGAATGGTGTATTGACCTAATCCACTTAGGCGTAATAGCGCAGCGCAACCAGTGACGTCATAAAAACGAAGACAGGCGAAATTCGGACAACCAAACTTACAAGTTTACTTTCAGTAGATAATTTTCACAACCGATCGCAGTTGATCTTAGTTTACATGGGTTATTATTGTAACTTTAAGTAAAAATAATAAAATCGGTTCGTATATCCTAGTAGCGGTTAAACAGAATGCAATGTTTGTCCGAATCTTTAAGTTATTTTTAGAATCAGTGCGCTGCGCTACTTCCCCCCCATTTCAGACCACGTGTCATTCTCTTGAGAATAACGTTCATTATTTGAGTTGTATTCATGTTTCTTCTCATGTACAACCGTTAAACAAAATAATAATACTCTGAGAATGATACGTGGTCTGAAAACAAATAGGAAAACAGTGGATTAGGTCTATTCATTCTTACCATGCATCTAAAATCAGCTGGACCTACGCCTGCAACAATAATGGACAGCGGTAGTGTTGAGATTTCCGCGAGTTTATTTATGGTTGAGTCGATGTCATTTGCCACGCCATCCATAATCACCAAGGCAACTACATAATACTGAGATTCCTGGGATACATTTTTCTTGGCATAGTCCGCTATTCTTTCGATGACGGGCGCAAGGTAGGTTGGGCCTCCGAGTTTAATAGTGGATAACAGATCTGAATAAACGTTGATTAAAGCCTAAAAAGACAACATAGACTGGTTATTAGTACAATAGAATATTAGATGTCTTTTTTTCCTATCGATAGACCTCTGCCTTTGGCGTAATGTTTTACCACTTCAGACCACATGTCATTATCTTGAGAATAAAATTCTTTGTTTGAGTATTCATGTGTCTTCTCATGTGCGACCGTTAAACAAAGAAATGATACTCTAGGGAATGACACGTGGTCTTGAGAATAAACTTCTTTTTTTGAGTTGTATCCATATTACTCTGTCTTCTGATTTGCAACTGTTAAACAAAGAAATGATACTCTAGGGAATGACATGTGGTCTGAAATGGGAAAACATTACGCCCAAGGTAAAGAGGTCTATTACTCTGTCTTCTGATTTGCAACTGTTAAACAAAGAAATGATACTCTAGAGAATGACATGTGGCCTGAAATGGGAAAACATTACGCCCAAGGTAAAGAGGTCTATTACTCTGTCTTCTGATTTGCAACTGTTAAACAAAGAAATGATACTCTAGGGAATGACATTTGGTCTGAAATGGGAAAACATTACCCAGGTAAAGAAGTCTAGTTACTCTGTCTTCTGATTTACAACTGTTAAACAAAGAAATGATACTCTAGAGAATGACATGTGGTCTGAAATGGGAAAACATTACGCCCAAGGTAACGAGGTCTGTTACTCTGTCTTCTGATTTGCAACTATTAAACAAAGAAATGATACTCTAGAGAATGTCGTGTGGTCTGAAATGGGGAAGCACTACGCCAAAGGTATAAAAGGTCTATTACTCTGTCTTCTGATTTGTAACTGTAACCTTTGACTTTGTCCTGTCCCTCTTAATGATGGTTTTGCATGCATTCTTTCCTCCCACCCCCACCCCCAATGGAGCATAGATCTAGCTATGGTTCTTCTTACCTCGACCCCTACCACATCCGGGTCTTCTTCTTGTTGGTTCATCGCAAAGCAGTATGGGCCAGGCATGTTTTTGGCGCCAAATCCAAAGGAAGGGATTCTCTTCTCTTGGTCATAGTAGGTAAAGATTGGACCAAGGGCTTCGATTGTACGAATATATTGATTCTGAAAAAACATTGCACATCTAGTAAAATTCATCATCGAAAAATGCCTATAAATAGACTGACGAAATCAACGACCTGATGCAGCGACGATTTAAATACAAAGGTAAATTATGATATTAGAAGCTTTTGCTCAGGTAGTATACAGTTACCAATACTAGTAACGCATTGCTTTTGAAAAATAATAGATCATTTTAGATTTGGCGTAATGTTTTCCCATTTCTGACCAAGTGCCATTAATTCTCTTCAGAATAAGATTCTTTGTTTGAGTTGTATTTATATTCATTATCATATTTCTTCTCGTTCGCAACTGTTAAAAAACGAAATGATACTCTAGAGAATGACATGTGGTCTAAATGGGAAAACATTACGTCCCAAGGTAAAGAGGTCTATTACTCTGTCTTCTGATTTAGCAACTGTTAAACAAAGAAATGATACTCTAGGGAATGACAGTGTCGTCTGAAATGGGAAAACATTACACCCAAGGTAAAGAGGTCTATTACTCTATCTTCTGATTTGCAATCTGTTAAATAAAGAAATGATACTCTAGGGAATGACACGCGTCCAAGGTAAGAGATCTATTCATTGTAAATGTTCCTTCCAATGAAAGCTCTGAAAGCCTTGACAAATACGTACTTGCTCGTGCGCCATACAGTGTAAAGAGTTTGAGGAAGATGGCTCTCCATTCGATAAAGTAAAGTCCAAAGCACATGCCATTCGTATCTGGCATCCTCCACGAATGTAGTCCAGAAGACTAAAGATTCGATCAACATGGCAGTTAAGGACTCGTATTAAACCTGAACTGGATGGACGTTTGCTGTTTTTGCCTGGCTTCGTTGGTTTCATGAGGTTTAAAACTTTAACTTTTCTACAACAAGAAAACAAGACCAACAACGAGCTTCAGTATTTCTTGTATAGCTGAGCTACGTGGCAATCTTATCAAATCAATAAACTTTCTGCACTACAATTGTCCGTTTACTTCGAATTTCGATTTTGTCGTTATTCCTAACACGCATGCATTTGATTTAAAGATTCTCGGGGCGGTGCATGTTACGTCATTGCCGCCATGTTGGTTGATGATAACAAAACATTCCTCATTAGCTTCTCTTGTTAGATCGACCAACATGGCGGCTGTTTCCTTGTTATTCAAATCTCAAGGGATTTTAATTTGAGTCATGTGGTTGTACCTCCAAGAATACTTATTTACACAAAGATTATCATTAAGGACAGTAAAACTATTCCGATGTGTCGTTATCAACAAACGTTTTCGTTAATGAATGCTGCTTCCTACTTTAAAGAACATTTTATGAGGCGAAACGTCATACTAGCAATGAATTTACACCACAGCTCACAACGCCACAATCATATATTGCTCAGCATTGGTTGTATCGCATATCGTAACATCGCATAGTATTTGTATTCATGTCCTACAGCAACTTTACAATTTCAAATGAATATTAATTGGAGAGGGAGCGTTGTCTTTTACTCAAATACTGTTCCTTACGTACCTTCCTAAGACTTCACTGACTGTTAAACTTGCATCGTCCAATCAAAGTGTGTGCTCCGTTACTGGAATAATGCCAGCATGAGATTTGCGCTTCCTTTTTGACATCTTCGTTGCAAAGCTTTTGTAGATACAACTCGAATGGAGCCCATCTGTTCAAATAGACCAAGAAATTAGATATTGAATGCATGTTCAATGTACTGCTGCAAGAGCGCACTATAGCAGTTTTCGTATGACTGTGAAAAGCTAACGGCAGGAACACATTCGTGACACGGAAAGGGATATGCCAGACCAATGACATTGCTCTAATCATATAATTATATAATCGGAACACGGCATTAGCTGGCGGGGACACGGTCACGCCAAGGTCAAGGCACTGACAGACCAATCACATTAATTGCGCGAGAAGAAATCAGCCAAATATCACGGTCAGGGCATGGGACGCTTAGGGACGGACCATTAGATAGTTGATGGGAGGGTTGCAAAAAAATATCGTGCAACCTCTTGTGCTAGAAGAAAAATATCTAACTGTACCCCAAAAAAATAACGTGCAAGGGTTGAGCCAAAAAAATAAATATCACGCAGCCAAAATTCCTGCAACCCCACATCAATTATCTAATGGTCCATCCCTTACGGCACTTTCACAGTCATGCGAAAGGACTGGTGACGGAAAATGGAGGCGTGCATGGATGGATAAATATGATTTGTAACCTTATGTATCTGGCACAACTTACTTTGGATCCTGGGTTCGCGCGACTATCTCAGAGCGGTAAACAGGATGAAAATGGCCACTTTGAAGAAGGCGTTCTACCGCAAAAAATGCGTCGCATTTGCTTAGAAAACCTGGCCGTTGTAGATTCTCTCCTCTCATTTGAACCCTGACATTTGTCATGCTCGTCACGACATCCTCGAAAAAGATATTTATAAATCCACGTGTCGTGATATCTCCAGGGATTCTCAGTGTCCTAACGAGTGGTGATTCTGATGTCAGAAGAGTTTCAAAATCCACCTCGACTGAGCCAATGAAATCGTGCTTACGGAGGTCCTTTGATGTGAAGTTGGCCAAGTCGTAAAGAGAGAAACGCAGCCGTGGATACATAAGCGCACAGCCATCGATGATGAAAGATTCCACAAACTAAAAGAAAAATATTAGAGATCGGTTCATTCATTCTTCTGTGGCCACTTAAAGCTCACGGAAGAAAGAGTTGTGTAAATCACTAAGGTCAAGCGTTGAACTTCGCATATGAGCCGAACCTATTCGAGACAATGGATAACAAGGCGGTCTTCTTTGATGTAATTAGGTTCGGCTCATGTGAAGTTCGACGTTTGTCTATTGTAAATGCATGCTTAGTTTATTTTACTGGAATAATTCATGTACTGTGAATAGCACATATGATGCAGCTATCTGTGGTGTGCTTGCAGAGTTTACAGTGAGGACTCTCGAAGAACCATGAACACTTTTTTACCACTTTTTTAATATGCATCCCTTGAGTGAATCATTTTGAAATAAGTTGTCTTTTGATCACATAGAATATTTGAGTTCAATCCTACTTTCTTAGAGGATTTGAAGCAGGAAAAAGCTCAGAAAATTTGAATAAAGTCAAGTGTTAATGGTTCGAGTGTCTTCACTGTAAATTGTAATGAACAACCACAAATTGAAGGAAACCCACAACGACCTTTTTTTAATTTCTTTACATACACACTCGAGATCTGACAAAAACTCCTTATCCAAGGAAACGCATGTGTGTGTTTTTGCCGGCTGTTCGCCCTTCGCCTGTCGTGAACTCTTGTCGTTAGTCATCATTAATTAAGCAAACAAGACAATGTTTACGCAACACACGAGTTTCTCGAAAAAAATGACACCCGCTTTCTTGTATTATTATCTATAGAAAGGTTTTCTTTAAATTGTCAAATCTTAGTCTTTTGGGAACGTTAATGAATTGTTGGCCCTTCGGGCTGTCTTTGTCTTACTCAATGAAAAGAGGCGGGGAAAAAAAAGAAGCTAAAACGAGTACATTGATGATTAAAGGACTGATCGACTGAAAGGAAAGTAGAACTTTTTATCTTGTTCGTCATTAGATAATGCAAAACAGCATTAATTATGTACCCGCCACGCTTCACTGTGCCACTCGAGTTACTCTTCTACAAGTCACCATTTTTATCTCATTTTTGTTGGTTTTCTTTTGTTCAGGAGTGAAATTTTGTGCGACTTTTGATCAGTAGACCGCAACCTTGCACATCATGAAAACACGGCTCTTAATTAAAGTCTCTTCTAGAGTCATTCAAGCCTATTGTAATCGCTTCAAATCTTGCACATGACGTATTTTAGATTAGCGTGAATTTTATTGTACCAAATTACTATTAATAAACTTCGCTATAAAATGAAGCTATGGTGCTAATGGTTTAACTCTCGGAATAATTTCATCAATGGCAACAAGCCGTTTTTAGGGCCTCTAAAATAACTTAAGTAACTTTATGTTTATTTACTTTTCGAGTAATCTCTAGTTATGTCAGGCAGACAGGTGAAGAAAGCTTTCATTCATACTCTTAAAAACTAAAACCTTCGCGACATGTCGGCTTACTTACCTTTGGGTTCAAGTTATTTGGTAATGATTCTGTCCTTCCATATTCATGTGGTCCAGTTGCCAAGCTTCTTAACGTGAAGAACGCACAAGGGATCGCTCTTGGAGAACTTTTCCAATTGAATCAAATCATTACATTCAATAAAGATTTCTATTTTTCGTCTGTTTTGAAACGCGCTCGTGTTTTTGGAGAAACTACCTTGGTAGACTGAGTTTGGTACATGTCGGTCAACTGTTCCAACTTTTGCCATCGATCTACTTGTCAAGGATTGTTCTCGTGCTAAGGTGAACTACTTCGCAGTAGAGTACGTATACACGCAGTTTGATGTTGACTTTAACAAGGGGTTTATACGCCGAATATGTTTAAAATAATGATTTTGTAGCTATGTCGTCGCCTGGAAACACGTCACCACATGATGAAAATCATCAGAAAATAGAAGATTAATCGGGTTTTTGCATATATCCTCTGGGGTCTTTCTTATTCGTTCCGTTGTTAATATTTAATCTTGTTAGTTTGCGTATAATTACCCCTTAAGAAGTTTTCAAAACAAAAGTACGGTCAGTATATATTTTGGCTTCTCACACTCCATGTGGCAAGATCATGCCTGTGGTTTTAGACGTACCAACGGAATGCTGAAGGACTCACTTTATATTATATTTCAACGCGCCACAATCACCATCTCAGACACCAACAGGACCTACTTGATTATAAGTGATATATAAGTAGTACTAAAATTCTTGAGATGAGTCGGAGACTTAGATTTGCAAGTCAAATAACATGTTGTTATTAGCCGGCACTTTTGTATACTCTTCGTTACCATGACAACGTTCAATGGTCGTGATGGAGTACAGCGGTCGCATGCAAAAAAAAAAAAAAAGGAAGTTCGCAATAGCTTGTTATCTTGCTCTTGATTGCGACTAGCCTCCCTCCGGTCCGGTCCTGATCTTCATTGTTTTGGGTTGGGCTTTCTAATCTGAAACATGGTCACCACACACGTATTCAACATTCTCTTTTCTGCTTATCTTTAATAGTACACTTATATATCACCGCAGTCATCAATGCAATTTTTTTCTTCATTTTTTTTTTTGTAACATCGTGTGTGAAGAATTAATTCAAAGGTCTAAAGTCGTCTTTCAAGAATGACGTGTAGAATTTAGACTTTAAAAAGTCTACATTCTACACGCCATTCTTGAAAGACTACTGCCTTCATCACTCTACATACATGCATACATACATACATAGTTTATTTGTTAAAGCAGGTTAATAAAATTGGCAAGACTAGAGTCCTGATGTGGACCTGCATACTAATAAAATTTACAAATATAAAAATATATTATATATATAACTTACTATTATTATTACGAAACACATATATAAGCAATATCTAATAAAATTCATATAATAAATAAAATCATAAAGAATTTAAAGTTAATTTCAATTAATATCCTAGTGATATGACTAAAACATCTTAAACTGAATTTATAAATAATTTAAAAGTAGACAAAATCATCATTTTTACTCGCGATCATGCATGATTCCTTATTATACGTTATTATATTTAGGGTGTTCTTGTTTTTCTTTAGTTCATTTCTAAAACATGATACACTTGTTGCTCCCTTGATATGGTCCGGAAGAGAGTTCCAAGCTACTGCAGCTCTGTGCTTAAACGTTAGTCTTCCAACTTCAGTTTTAGGTATTGTAACTTTAAGATTAAGCGACTTTCTCAAGTTGTATTTATGGTCAGTCTTCTCAATTAAGTTGTTAAGGTGCTCATTGTTAAGTGCGTGATACGATTTATAAGTTATAGTCAGGATCCTTTTGGTGTAGAAATATGAGATTGGGGACCAGCCCTTTAACTTCTTGACATCATCTATGCTGGCATCCCTCTGCAGATTGTAGATTATCCTTGCAGCTCTTAGATGGATACGTTCTACTTCCTCCAACAAGGCTGGGGAGCATGAACCCCATATTGCAACCCCATATAGGACACTTGGAATAATAGTCTTGAAATAAATAGTTTCTTAAATGGATTTGGGAAGAAATTTGATCCGTTTCAATATAGCAAGTTTCTTGTTGAATGCGTTACAAACAGCTTTGATATGATCATTTCAAGATAATTTGTGATCAATAGTTAGACCAAGGCACTGCGATGTTGATTTGTACTTGATTATATTCTGCCCATACTTTAAGAGTGGCAAGGGACCAATAAAACTATGCTTTGATAACAGTAAAGCTTCAGATTTCGTCTCATGGGCAGTCAGCCTAATTGAAGTACACCAAGCATAGACCTGATCTAAGATTGATTGTAGAGCCAGGATAATGCTGTCTATGTCCTTGCCAATAGTAAAAATTGTAGTATCGTCAGCAAACATAAACAGTTCCCTATTAGTAATAGCTTCTGGAAAATCATTAACGTAAATAGAAAACAGTCTAGGGCCCAATATGGATCCTTGTGGTACCCCATATTTTATTATTCTTGACTCAGACTTTTCCCCACATAGCTGTACAAATTGGTGGCGACCAGATAGGTAGTCAGTAAACCAGGACAGCAAATTCACTCTGAGGTATCTTTTAAGGATAGGTTCTGCGTAGGACAATAGAATCAGCGAATATGAGCTCATATTCTAATCACGTTTTGTATGTTATAGTCATACGTTTTGTATGCTTTGTTTCTTTCTTTCTTTGCCTGTATCCGTCGTGTTTAAGACGTCCTTTACGTGATTTCCATTCAAGTGTCACGCGAACTGTTTTCTTTACTCATTCGGCGCATATAAAATAACATTTTCTAAAATCATTAGCTTTTCATCAAAATGTCAATACTCTGGTCTCCCTGTGTAATATCCACAATGCTTTGCAAGAAAACTCCTTCCCAGTTTCCTCGGTTTTTCAGATCACGTGATTAGTTCAGCCGCGCGAAGAGTATTATGGTCTATGGGCACTCATTTGCATATTTTGTCTCTCTTCGGTTGTTGCGCCATTTGACTTGAGTTGGACGTCTTTCCCGCTTTCAAAAATACTTAAAAACTCCTCAAAGACAAAATCTCAGAAGCAGTTTTTCCAGTACGGTAATACATGAACTCCATGTTGGCAGAGTTTGGGGTTTGTCGGATCAAATGCGGTCGAGTTTGAAGGCAATACATGTGGCTTTAATGCTCTCGTTTGAAGTGAAGAAATTTTCGTGTTTTTAATGGTACAGTAACTGCTGTTAAAGAGTATAATTTTTATCCTGGATATCACTAAGATGGAGAAAGATACGTGCGGATAGGAATGGTGGACTTCAACATAGGGAAACGACTTGACTATAAAAGCGAAAGTTCAGTTGGCCGACTGGATCGCTGCATGTGACTAGGCTAAATTTACCTCTGCAAACTCGCAAAAAAATTCAACACTTTACAGTGTTTCTTCGAATATTTTTATCTTTGAAAATCACAAGAAAGGTTATTCTTTCTTGCCCATTGGAACTTAACTAGTAAACTAGCAGTAATACAAGAGCAGAAAAAATGTTTTGGAAATTTGACTTGCATCCTTCCACTGCAATAGATTCTATTCTGGCAAAAGAGGTAAGAAATTGTACAGATCTGTAAAATAATTATCACTAAAGCCATGAAATTTGCTGATAATTTCAGCTGATAAGACATGATGAGGTAGTATTATTGCTCATTAATTCTATTATTTGAAATTTTAGGATTGCACTTTAAACGAAATACTTGATGAAGACGACGTTATTCAAGAGACCAAGTCGCAAAATAGAAAGCTGGTCGACTTGTGAGTACAATTTTCCCTGTGATAAAACTAATCGTAGCAGATCGACAGAATAACGACTGAAAAACATGATATTCCCTCGCTATATAACTTGAATCTTGATTAGCTTTTCAGGGGCCGACTTATAACAATAATATCAAAATATTACCCAACTTTGAATAATTTCGTCTAATTAATTTCACGTTGTTTAACGAAAATATTATTTGCAATCAGATTTTTCATAACTCAACAATTATAATAGTGCTGTCAATCGAAGTTTTCAAATTAATAATTTTTTTGTATGTGTTTTCTCAGTGTGTTATATGGTACTATGTGTTAAAGTGGTGTCAGCAATAAGTTTCCTTACGCTGTACGTCCAACTGGTATTGATTCAGAAAAAGTAAAAAGAAAAAATGTTAAAACTGTAATGTGAAGTTTATAGAGCCTAGATAGTGATAGTGCTTAAATTAAGAGTATTTATATGAAAATATTTTAAAAATAAAGTTCTGAGAAAGTGATTGTACAAGTTAACACCATAGAGACATTTCCTTGTTAAAATCAGCTGAGTTGACATCCATTACTTTGCACTTAAAATGTTTTCATTAGTAAGAGTTCCACAGAAGATTGCAATGAATGCCGGTTCTATTTTTTATTCCCAAGGTCTATTCATTCAAACAGAATTCATTCAAAACAAAATGACATTGAAAGACAACATTTCAAAATTTCCATTTGATGACAGAGTCCATAGTTTATTAGATGCAAGGCTGTTGTACATAATCCTTGCAATGACTACTGAGTTTAATGCATATCTTCTTTACTGGTCCCTTCAATTTATTTTACACATTTATTCGCAATTCGCACTTTTTACTTACAATACGAAGACTACTGACTTTAATGCATATCTTCTTTATTGGTCCCTTCAATTTATTATCCACATTTATTCACAATTTGCACATTTTACTTGCAATACGAAAACTACTGACTTTAATGTATATCTTCTTTACTGGTCCCTTCAATTTATTATCCACATTTATCCCCAGCAGTACACAGTTGTCTAAGCTGCACAAAAGTAACCTGTCGTATTAGCATATCATGTGTCATATTAGACTAGACAAGGACTTGTTTCCATTGCAGGCAGCAGATATAATTTTCATACAGGAAGTGAAAAAGTAGAAAATTTATTGTTGGTTCCTGGTCAAATACGACCCTAATAGTACTTGGAACATTTTTTAATTTTTTCTAAGCCTTACTAATAACAATATCCCACAATTATTACATTTTAGACCTATCAAGAATATTTTTTTCTTATAAGTGTACAATACCATGCTCATTAGTACATTTGTAGCTATTATAGATATCAAAAGAGACAAGACATAGAATTTATCATAACTTATTTACATAGACAATTAGCTCAGAGGTTGTTTCAGGCTCAACTAAAGTTGATGCTTTTTTTAAGCACCAATAATAATACCCAGATTTGATTCCTGGAATCAATGTCGTATGTGAATAGAGTTTTTAGTTGGTTCTATCCTGTGCTTTAAGGGTTTTCTCGTGTTTTAAATCCTTTTTTTTCATCACATGTGAATTGAGTTTGTTCGATGTGTTGTTCTCTCCCTATGCTACTAGGGTTTTCTCCAGGTTCTCTGGTTTCCTCCCTTCGTAAAAATCAACATGTGAGTTGAGCGTTTTGTGTGCATAGAACATTGAATGCAGTTGTAGTACATGTGAGTTTCCCAAATGAGTGTGAAAGCGCTAGAACGACTAGAAAAATAAAGTTATTTATTTATTTCTCTTTATTTCAAAAATTAACTTCTATATTCCAAGGGTCAGTTAGCCAATTCCAGGTTTGACATCCACTGGCTGTTAAGTGCTACTCATAAAATAGAGCATTTTTATTTATTTATATCTTTTTGGTTTCTAACTCAAAGAAAAAGACTAAGATGAGAAATGATGTTATATTAGCACTGTACCTATCTTTACTTGACTCTTTGCACTGTGGTTCTTTGATTCGTGTGAAAACATTGTGTCAGCATTACTGTACACTCTTTACTGTGCACTTAATATGTGCTGCCTACTTGAATGTGAAAATTTCTCTTATCAAGGAGAGGTACCCGGAAAGTACCAGGAAATGTTTTCCTTTCATTGTTGAATATTGATTTTAATGCAGATGTTTATGAAGTAGATTTAGAACTTGAATTTCATTAAAATTGATAAAACTTGTTTTTTTGCTTCGTATTATTTCTTAAAAAAATTTTTTTCTTACAAGCAATTATAGAACTACGGTGGCCAACAAGGGCAATACAAAGATATCAAACACAGTACGAATATATTAATGTCAGTACGAGATGCATATTTCAGCACACAGATATGTATGGGAAATAGTTTTGTACTGGGAAATATTTTTGTACTGAGAAATACTTTTGTACTGAGAATTATTTTTGTACTGTGAAATACTTTTGTACTGAGAAATACTTTTGTACTGTGAAATATTTTTGTGCTGGGATTTATTTTTGTACTGGGAAATACTTTTGTACTGGGAAATACTTTTGTACTGGGAAATACTTTTCTACTGGGAAATACTTTTGTATTGGAAACTATTTTTACTGTCTAGCATACATATCTGTGTGTACTGAAATACACATCTTGTACTGACATTAATTTATTGGTACTGTTTTTGATATTTTTGTATTGCCCTCGTGGGCCACCCATATAAATCAGTTCTTTTTTTCATTTTAATATTGAGGATTTTCATGTAAAACTGATAAAAAATATTAAATTCTTTTTTAAAATTACTTATCTTAATGATCAGCATAGATTTTTTGTTATTTTAGCATCTACATTGATCTCATTTGTTTTGAGTACAAAACAGCCACATGGTCGATCTCAGTCAGGGCATGACTAACATAAATTAACGCAATAGATTATTGAGAAATAATACGAGAGACTACCTAGAAAGCTTTGAAATAACAAAGGATTAGTAAGAATAACTTTTCTTTTAACACGTGATTGTCAAATAAATATGCTTTAGAAATAATTATACTATATAATGTATAAAAATGTATAGTTATATGTATAGTTATAATAACTGCCCTCAAGGCAGATATTCACACTAACAAAAGCTCTTGTTTTGATCATATCAGCATGCAATGAAATAAACAAATAATAAATTGATTACCCTATAGTGTATATATTTAAAACATTGTTTTGCGTGATCTGAAATTCCTGTAGCATTTGTATGCTAGGAGAATTAGATTAATTTAGCCAGGAGAGTCTTATGTAGATTTAAAACGTTTTTGACTAATGGATTAAATGAACAATGTCATGAACTGGTTAAAAATAGTCTATTCTTATGTGCTTTACATCATACATATGAATACAATTAGATGTTGATAGTAATCTTTATAGTCTTAATAAAAAATGAAAATATTTATAATGTGTTCTTTGCCTTTTATGTTTCAGTTTTGTTCGACCAGAGATATTGGAGGAGTTAGTAGATCTCATTATTACAGAGCCAGATGAAGACATTGATGAAAAACTAAGATACAAGTAGGTGCCATGTGAACATTATCACGACTCGTGATCCCTGTGAATTCATTCCTTTATGCTCTCATAACTACTCTCCCCCCAAGTTATCTAATAAACAATATTTGAAAACTGCTTGCAAATGCATGGGGGGGGGGGGGGTGAATAGATTTTTTGGTATCTCTGTGTCAATGTCCAGTCATGTATTTTCCCTTTTCTGATTCAATAAGCAATCATTTCCAATCAATTTCACTTCCCAAGCCAGTTTTCACTATTTAATGACAGAGTCCTGTTTGTTTGCTTAGTTTGGAGCTTTACGCATTTAAGTTTAAGAAATGAGTAGGAGTGTTTAATTGGGTTTAAAACAATGAGGCATAACTGAGTGGTTTTAGACCTGATAAAACATGATCTTCCCGTTTACTGAACGACTTCAAAAATTCATGAATAATTAAGAACACTTATGGTCCTTATTCCTTCCATGCTCTTGTACTCTTTTGGTCCTTTATAAAGATTTCAAAATCTCTATAATATAAAGATATCCATGTTGAACTATTTTCAGGCATAAAGATCAATCAATCAATCAGTTTATTCAATCTACCATTCTGGGAACATAGTGACAAGTATTTAAAATTGAATGAACAATAATCGTACAAATACATAATAAAAGAAATAGTATTGCAGATTTTATAATTGAATGTATTAATTTCTCCAGAAAGAAGACACCATAAGCTTATAACCTTGAGGTGTCTTACATAAGCTTGGTAATTGAAATATAATTATTTGATGAAGCATGAAGGGAGTATGTTGTCATATATAGAAATATTATATTGAAATAAATACATATTAGTAATAATATGCACATGTACGCACACACGCACACACAGCACACACACAATATATATACCTAGATAAATCATATACATACAATACACATAAATATTTACATAAGATAAAACATTTTAGAATTGTAATATTACAATGATCAGTAATTTTAAAGAGTTCATTTACAGTATAACTAAAAAAATATATATTAAACTCAATTAAGAATATAGATATATTGAACTCAATTGATAAAATTAATAAGCAATAAAGATCAGTGTTAAGATTTAGACATAACAGCTGATGAGATGATTTTTAGTGTAACTTTGAAAGCAGATTTTGAACTTGCTGACCTAATGTGATTGGGTAGCATGTTCCACAGTTTTGGCCCTTGACTTATTACTTTGAATTGTTTGATATTTGTTCTACCGAAAGCAGGTCTATAATTATTATTTGACTGTCTAGTTGGATAATTGTGGATTTGAGTTTTTATATCAATTTGTTTAGAAAGGAATTAGGCAAAATGTTATTTTCTATTGAATACATAAATAGCCCTAACTGAAGAGAGTGAATATCTTGCAGTTTTAATAAGTTATAATCCTGATTACGTGTTTTTAAAGTACAATGTATTTTCAAACGATTTAAATTACTTTCATAGGTAGAGCACCATATGATATTACCATAGTAAAGTTAAGGGTAAACCAAAGTATAATAAACCATAGTAAACCAATGACTGGAGCGAAAGCCATATTGTTGTGTTTGGTTATAAAAGCCACTAACCTATCATAAATGACCTTCAAGATCCATGCACGTGATGGATTTGAATGACCTGATAGGTCTAAATTCTCATTTATTATTCATGGGTTTTTGAAATCTTATCCAATATTCTAATGGTGGCTTTCAAGTCAGAAATGGTACTAGGACTTTTTTAATCTGCTCTGCTGGCTTTATGTAGCTGTCCTGTCACACTGTCTTGTGGTCTATTTTGACAGTCCTTATCAACCACTATACTGGAAGAAGTCAGAAATTTCTAAACTAACTTTCTTTTTTAATCTGTTCATCCAACATATTAATTCTGAATGGGCAAGTGGTCACCCATGGTTAACGAAGAGTGTCCAGTATTGGTCAACCCAAAATACACATTCATACAATACATATTAAATACAATATGTTTAGAATGGTTTGGTCAAAGTTTAATCTATATTTTGTGGTTGTAGGCATTCAAATGTGGCATGTGAAGTCCTTACTGCAGATGTTTATACTATCATTGATAAATTAGCAAGTAGTGAGGTAACAACAAATGGGCATTTTTGATTATAATCATGTTTTTTCTCTAATCAAAGCTGCTTATAATGCATTATGTCATTCTCTTTGGATATACAGGACCTTTTAAACAAATTGTGGTCGTTCTTGGAGGCTGATCCACCATTGAATCCACTACTAGCAAGGTACAATAAGAAATAAAATTAATTCATGATGAAGATGATGGTGATAATTCTAAGGGTTACTATTGTTCTACTCTAATTGTGAAAACTCGAGTTTATTTTAATTTTTTTTGTGTGACAAAATGTACTTCATTTTTTCATCATTTAATCTCCTGGAATAGCTTTCGATACATGTAACTGTTTTTTTCGATCCGTAATCTGATTGGTTGGCAAACTCATGTTCATGATTAGAGTTGAATGGGAGTAATTATGATGATGATTATGGTTGTGGTGCGGGTGGCGATGGTGATATTATGATGGTGATGATAGTGATGATGATAATGATGATTATGATGATGATTGTGGTGGTGATGATGGTGATGTCAGTAATGGTGATAATAACAACAAAAGATATTGTGTTAATAATATAACAGTGATTCTAACAAAAAATAACAATATTTTTCAATGTTTCATTTGACAGTTTCTTCAGTAAGGTCTTAGGAGTTTTAATATCAAGAAAAACATCATTAGTAAGTATTGCTTTAAATATAAGAAAAGTAATATTTATAAGAATTTAGTTAACGATATATAGAGGTTATCAGGCGGCTAATCATCTGATATGGCTGTGTATGTTATGCCAAAATATGAGTGACAAGTAAAGATGCACAGCCGTATCAGATGATTAGCTTACTGATAAGTTGGGTATCCGGTCATTTCAAGACACAGTCGTTTCGAGACCTTAACGTTTGGTCTGGTATCCTTGTATCTCAACATTGCAATAAATACTTATCTTTATAAGATCGTTTTGAACCTGTAATATCCTCTACATATGATATATTTTGAACGATGTATGATGTGTATCGAAACGGATACACTGTATATGCCTGTCTCGAACTTGTATCTTAGTGTCTCGAAACGACTGTGTCTCGAAATGACTGTGTCTCGAAATGACTGGCATTCATAAGTTGTTTATCATTTATTTCTGCAAAGAAAGACTCAAAGTCCCTCTAAACTCTATCGTACCAGATCGCGAGCAAATAAGCAGTGCTGATACAGTCTCATATCAGGCGTGGTCTTTTCCCGTATCACGCACGTTCTTTGCATAATTCAATGATAATACGTCTTACAGCACTGTATTATAATATATTGTTCATTTTAGAGTTGAATTTGAACAATATTCAAATATTTAAATCCCATGACGATGTACTCTTAGAACTGTTTTCTATGAATAGAACTTTACATGCTGCTCCACAGAATTCCTAGTTATTCATTTCTCACTAATTCCTTTTCCATTTTTTATTTGTACAGATGATAGATTACTTGAAAACAAAAGAAGATTTTGTATCCCTCCTAACAAAACATATGGGTACCTCAGCTATCATGGACTTATTGCTTCGATTTATAACCAGTGTTGAATCTCCTCAACTGAGATGTGATTTGATGGAGGTAAAGACAAATAATACATCTATTACATACTGTGATATGTGCCGTACTATGAACATTTCTGCAAGTTTTTGACTTCTTTTTGACAAATTTTTGAAGAGTTTTAATTTTGCTCTTTATCGCTAACCAATCAAATTAGACATCCACGCTTCACCTTGATATTTGGATATCGTTACATAGATGTTTAAACTCTGCCTATCAAAACACCAAAGAAAAGTGCCAATGTCTAATTATTGGTTAACAGATCAAAAACAGTTTGCCGTTTTTGATACTCTGATCAAAACATGCGGGATGTTGAGAGAACATGAGAGGAGCGTAAGCAAAACCACAACGCGTAGTAAAAAGGTGGAAGAAACCCAAAGCCTAAGTAAATTCTCCCTACGTGCCGTCTTTTTCAAACTGACCAATGAGCGCGTGCGATAGATTAAAATCTGACAGTTGCAATACTTGCGTGGGCTAAAATGACGATACTCTCATCAAACATGGTTTTCGACGAATCATAGTGCGCATAGTATATATATAATAAGCGATAAAGAGCTTGTCAAAAGTTGTCAAAGATGTCAAAAAAAATCAAAAGCTTGTATAAATGTTAATGATATTGTGCGTGGCATAGTAAAGTTACTGTTTTATGTTTTAGATTGCATGTTACTTCCTTGAGTATTAATTCTCTCTTCATCAGCAATACTTGAGTAAAAACATTTATAAGGATGAAACTTGAAGAACCTTATTCTTGAGGGAATAATATGTGATCTGAAATATCTGAAAAATTTCATATTATCTTTTAATAATGTAGTTCTTCATTTACGAAAAATCTTGTTTTTCTATGTATAAATAAATTGTTTTTACCCTATTTTTCAGTGGTTGAGTGAGCAAAAACTAATAGAAAGCCTGGTGTCATTGATTGATCCTGAAATTGATGAAGATGTAAGTTCATACAGCTGTTAGAAGACCTGGACAGTTGCACTTGCAAAAACTTAATGCTTAAAATCCATTTAATTAATAAAAAATCATTATTGTTATACAGAGAAATAGCAATGCCGCCCAGACTCTTAGTGACATCATCAGACTGAGCCGAGACCACCAATCACAGATGCAAGAGAGTGCCAGCCAAGATGTATTGCTAGAAACAATCCAAAAGTATGATCTCAACCAAATTGTATTTTCGATCCATACTGTCCTTTTATCCCATGCCCATTTTTTGGAAAAGCAGAATTATAGATAATAATAATGACTTTATTTGTCAGGGTTCGCACCTTACCATGACTGATAATTTTCAGGCGGTCCTCGATGCACTGTAACTATACCATACACTTTACATACACCATAGCACCCCACGGGAAACCAATACAACTCTTATCACATAGCACATTATTAAGCTTTTGCAGTGCAAAGCAAAAAACTATTGGCACCTAGAAATATTCCAGGAATGTTCTTTTGTTCTTTGGCCAATCAGAATTGACTTTGTAACCACAAGCTAAACGAAAGATAACAATAACGCTTCTGATTGGCTATTAAGCATTCTTGAAATATTTCTAGCTGCCCATGGTTTTTCAATTCACACTGTAACATGAAAGAAAGTTGGCATTAAAATATAACAAATGATTGCTTTACACTTTTTGAATTTGATTTTCAATTTGTCCACAAACTGCACCAGTACACCAAACTACACTGACAATAAAACACATAAAAGCATCCAATGTCAAACAGAACTTTAGGTCTTGCCAAGCCACAGACAATTTACCTATTCAGCGATAGCTGTCATGTTGTAAACACTTTGTTGGATTGTGTTACGGTCACCAAAAAGTTCAGACATTGTTCTTGGATTCCCATGCAAATTCACTGAGTTTAAAGAGAAAATTTAGATATGTTTCTTTAGTTAGTTCTTTTAACAGCAGTGAGAAAAGCTTCAATCAAGCTAGAAAAATGACATTTTACTTGTATTTAGAGAACTAACTAAACAAACCAAGAAAATAGTTCATTTAAACTCAGTACATTTGTACGGATATCCGAGAACAATGTCTGAACTTCTTGGTGACTGTAACACAATACAACACAATTTATACTATGTGACAGCTAGCGCCAAAAAGGTGAATTCATTATCAGTCATTCCCCCAGCCCCCCACATTTCTTATCACTAGTTGTATTCAGTTGACACTGTCATATTTCTTTGCTTTGGACCCTATAAGGATATGCACCATTCTTATTCTGTTACTTAACAAGTATTTGTATTCACAGAAGAGAGACCATTAGCAGTCTACTAGACCATATGCTACATGGAATCCATACTCATAATGACTCTGCTCTAGTCAACGGAATCTTTGTTCTTCTCACACTACTAGAAGTCAAGAAAGGACCGTAAGTATTACTATGACCACTAGTGTGAGTGGAAAACAGGATGATAACATGATATGATGTTGAAATGACTTTGTATTGTTTATATGCTTCATCCATTTACCAGGTCACATACTTTACTTTAATAGTTTTACAAGCTAAAAGAAACTAGTGAACCATAACCCAATATATGGTTCAAATGTTCTATTGCAATTTCACCTGTCATTTGGGAGCAGTAAATAAAGAAATGTTTTAATTTGCTAGGGGTGAAGGAGAGGAACCAATGACTGCATTGGATGCAGAAAGGCTTGCTCAAGGTATGCAAAAGACAGTACTTTGTCAGCTTTCTTCTGTGTATGCATGCCAAAAGTGATAATGATTTATTTAATTTGAATATTAGGTGTTAGTGCAACTTTGGCAGCATTGACTCCAAGACTTCAAGATTTCCATGACCTACTCACAGATCCTCCTCTGGTATGTTATTTTATTCTGATCTAAGATACAAGTCCAAGTCTAATTTTGCCCTAAGTTTTTTTAGTGGTAGATACTGTGGTTTTCAGAAATTTGAGTCAGAAATGCAGGCCTACAAAATAAAAGATGGTCAGTCTTCTGGCTGCATTTTTACTTGTGCTGACAATGTTACTAGCCAAAATGACTGGCAATGCAAAGATTCGAGTAAAAAACGTTCCAAATCTGGCCACCATTATTCAACCCTGTATTGTATTAGCTTGTTAGTCATCGTTATATGACAGTTTAAAATATGAGGATATTTAACGTAGATCAGTTGGTTTTAAAGCATTAATCTTTTATTTTTAGGTGCAATTGAGGAGAATATATTGCCTTAGCAATACCAGTAACTTGATTAAAATTAATGCAAACATATGTCATACACCTATCTAAAAAACGTTGTCATTACCAAAGGAAAGAGGTGATAGGTCATTCCGAGATGGAAATGGTTTTGTTGAATACAAACAACATTAAATCAGTCTCAGCACTTAGGTCCATATTCTTGACAAGAATAAGAAGCAGAAACACAAGCTATTCTTGGCTCTTGGAATGACCTATCTCCTATTGCTTTTGGCCTTTCCCTTTTGCCTTTGGCAATGACAATCATTTTTTAAAATAGGTTTATATGACCATGTCAAGCCAACAAAGACAAAGTTTTGATTTCTATTATTTTAAAACAGATGAATGCGATGCCAACAACGGTAGGAACATTAGACCCACCACTTGGCAATTCCAGGCTACAAATTGCTAAACTGATATCTTCTATACTTGCTACAAATGGCGATACTATAAACAATGAGTTAGCTAGTCAAGGAACTATCAAGGTTTTATGGGTAAGAGAGTCTGATTGGTTACTATTAGAATGAATGAGTGAGTGAGAGAGTCTGTGAGTGAATGAGTGAGTGAATGAATATGAATGAATGAATCAATATGAAGGAATGAATGAATGAATAAATGATTATATGTATGAATGAATGAATAATTAAATTAATTAAAAAAATAGGATTTAGCAGTGGCATTTCCACAGAGTGGCTGCTTCACCCACTGTAATTCCAATTGGAATTTTGAAGTTGATTCATACAGAGGGAGGAAAACCTGAGAACGCTAAGAAAAAAAACCCTCGAAGCACAAGAGAGAACCAACAAACAACTCACTCACATACGACAATGAGCCCAGAATATCCTTAATAGAATATCTTTGGGTTTTTTGCAGGATTTATTTTTCAAGTACTCTTGGAATAACTTTCTCCATACTCAAGTGGAGCGTTGCATATATACAATACTAAACAATCCCCCTACTGAAGAAGATGGGGAATTACATACTCCTCTAATAGACACAGTAAGTACAGTCTACACTAATTGTCGAGAGGCTCAAGTGTTACAGTAATTTTAAACTTTACACAAACTCTGTAATTTGTAAGTGACCTGTTTCAATTTGCTTTTCTTTGATGTCAGTCAAGGTTGGAAAAAGTTACATACATTATTTTTGATTGACAGCAGCGAAAAACAAATATTATCTAACAGTTTGCAAACTACATTTGCGTGATATTGAAAACTACTATCATGAAAATATATTATATAAACACAAGGGTGGATCCAGTCAAAAATTGTTTTTTTGGGGGAGGGGGGGCTTATTGAGATTCTTCTATCAATACAACCAAAAAAAATCATCTTATTTCTCAGGTTGGTTTTATTCCTGCTGAAGTGGGGCGTCAGCCCCCCTTTGCCCCCACCCCCCCCCCCCCCCCTGGATCCGCCTTTGAATCATGTATGATTATATGACATTGTGGGAATTCAAAGACCATACCTACCCTATCTAGCTGCACACCCCTGCATAGCAATAATACATGAGAGTACTGCTTCCCCAGGTATCATGTACAATGTTCATTCCTTTTTACTCTAGTTATTCAAAGAATGCAAGTGCATACAGAAGATACTAGAAAATTGGGAAGATTCAGATCCTGAAATGTAAGCTAACAAAATCACTCCAGTCTTGATTATAATCATGGGGAACACTTAAGTTAGACAGTGGCACCAAACCTGTGATCCACATACCATGATGAGTTAGAGGGAGGAATACCGGATCTTTGATGCAACTCTACTCACTTATGATGGCAAGTTTGAACCTAAGTGGTGCCTTAGCAGAATATTCCATATCTGCTTCCAAAAATCTTAGATTTGTTATAGCGGTTAGCAATATTCATTCCTAACATGAATCCTCATGAATAATTATATTGTTAATTTTACAGCTTCTCATTAATCCCACATAGGTAACTGTCCAATTATTTTCTTAATTGAACAGGTCTTGTTGATATGGGATTAATTAGGCAGCTATATAATTATTAGGTAATGGGATTTCATGCTCCCCAATCAAGAAATAATTAGACTCGAAAAATTCCTCTGACTGCCAAATTTTGAATTCAATTTTGAAAGTCCTCAGAATTTTCCTTGTCCAATTATTTCTTAATTGGACAGCATGGAGTCTATTACATATACTAATTTGACAGAAGTGATACATGGGGTGACGTAAATGCTCATTGATTTTTTTTTTTTTTTTGACAGAACCCAGTCGCAGGCACGGCATAGGGGATACATGGGACACCTCTCAAACATTGCTAATTACATAGTCTATGCGAGAGAGAAGGGCAAAAATAAGGACGTCATAGAAAGTGTTTTGAATGGTAAGAATTCTCATTCCCACTATGATCTAAGTCTGTAAGGCCAAACAAAAGAATAAGTGTGTTTCCTGTTGCATGAGAAAAAATAATTGGGGTCAGTAGGTCAGATTTTTTTGCCGAATACAACAGTAGAAATGAGCTTACTGGGAACCCTGTGGTGCATTTGGGAATAATAAAAAGATATTGGTGTCTGCAAAAAATGTCAAGAAAATTAGTCGGTCGCACAACAGGAAACACACTTATTTTTTTGTTTTGCCTAAACAAAGTATGCCAGAGCTAAAACTAATGTCATGTCTACAGGTGACTGACCAGCCTTATCTAATTATTTTTATCCCTGTGTTAAGGGCATTAAATATACTACTTTTATGTTCTGTAGAAATACCAGAAAAGGACAGAGAAAAATGGAATTCATTTGTGTCTGGTACACTGGCTGAGATAAACAAGACAAATTCTTCAGATTTGGTAAATAAAGAATTTTTTTTCTTGGGAATATTAAATTTTTGTCTGCAAATTGTTTGATTCTGTGATTTTTTTGAAGAGAACTTTTGTAAAATTGAGTCATTTCCTACTAGGTTGGTCATCATCCATTACAGTCATCATCAGATGATGATGATGATTATAAACCTGTACCATTTTTACACAGTGAAAACTCTCTCCAACAGGTGAGAGCACCATTTCTGTTCCATTCCTATTTTCCCATTTTATTTCTATTCCATTCCCATAACATCCCCATTCAATTCCCATTCCATTTCCAAAGCAATCCCATTTCCCATTCCCTTTCCCATTTTATTTCCTTAACATTCCCATTTTATTTCTATAACATTCCATTCCATTTCCATAGCAATCCCATCCCATTTCCATAGCAATCCCATTTCCATAGCAATCCCATTTCCATAGCAATCCCATTTCCATAGCAATCCCATTCCATTCTCTTTCACTTCCCCCAGTATTTACGAAGGGGTCTATAATGTTGAGAAGGATTGCAGGCTGTGTAGCCAGCAGGATTATGTTTTATCACACCCTTCAATAGGTCTTCTCCAACTATCAAATGCAGCAAATGACGACAGACTTTATGGACACGTTTGGCTTAGATGAAGATAATTACCAAGAGCCTGATGATTCTCTAACGTAAGTAAATTTGTGATTGCTGCTGGATTATTAGGGGGAATAAGGAAGGCATGGTGGTAAAACGCTCGCCTCTCACCTCTGAGGTCGGGATTCAAATCCCAGTCACCCCATGCAAGCTGATTGCTTGGTTCTCTTTCTGAGTATGACAGTTTTTCCGGTCCTTCAATTTTTCCTCCCTCCTCTCAAATCAACCCTAACTAATTCAAACTGGTTAGAGCTGTGCTCTGGGGTCATATGTGGACTGTATAATGGCTGCCAGAGGCACCTTCACATGCTTTGAGTTTGTCCTCATTGAGCTGCAGCCACTGCTGTACTTGCAGTGGTGATTAGCAATGATGAGATGCAAGAAATTGAACGGGGGGAATGTTAGTGATGAAAATGATGTTGGATGTGGTTGCAGAAGTTCATAAAATGATGTAAAAGATAATGTTTTGATCTCTATATTTTTAGTTCACAATTCAACAAGATTGGTGATATCAGTTTCAACATCAATGCAAATGAAGAAAATGTGAGTAAAATGTCTGGATTCAAAATTTCTTAATTTCATTTACCTTCTTTTCAATAATCTTTGGATTCTCGGCTGACCAAATTCAAATGGCGGTCCCATCTCTGCACACTAACCATTATTTGAGGGACGTAAAAGAACCACTGAGGCTGTACAGAAACAATGGCAGTGACCACCCTCTGTGCCTACACCTCATGCCAATCTCTCATGATTGTAAATTGCACTAAGAGACTGTTCATTAATTGTGCCTGGGGGAGGGCGGGGGGCTGGAACTGGGAGCTGCAGCTGGGGCTTGGGCTGGGCTTTTAAAAAAGTATCACATAAAGAAGGGGGGGGGGGGGCTTTAATAGTATTTCTCAAAGGTCACAAGGAGGGGGAGTCAAAATGTTATTGTTTTAGATAGAATTGTGTGTGTGTGTGTGTGGGGGGGGGGGGGGGGGTGAATTTTCCAAGTTTTTTTTTGATTTTTCTTCTAGCCCCCTCCCCCCTGAGGCATTATTAATGAACAGTACCTAAAAAACAATCTGACATTCACAATTCAATGTAAATTGCCTTTGATTATATCTATATTTAGAAAGAGTGTTATATAAATCATTATTCAATATTATCACTCATCACCAAATCTTTAATTTTAGCCAAATTCTGCCTTATTTGAAGCATGCTGCAATGAAAGAATACAGCAGTTTGATGATAGTGGTAGTGACGAAGAGGTAGGTATATTAATAGAACCACAGTAAATGATGTATGAATGCAGAAATCTATATTCACAATAGGCAAGCTGATTTGCACCTCTTAAATGGACTTTAGAAATTTAACCCATAATGACAAAATAAAATTAATGAGCAAGCATTGACTGCAGATAATAATTGCTTATCAGGATGTCTGGGAGGAAAAGGAATTGACGTTTTCTTCAGTTATTGAAAACAGAAAAAGGTAAGAATAACAAAGTATGATAATTGGTGCTTTGAATAAATTAAAGATGCTTATGATCACATACATGGCAAAATATTACTCAATGGTGATTGGCTAATGAAGGAGGGCTTTTTCCTAAATTCATGTGGCTGAATTACTAGAGTATGATTGATAGTTCAGTTGCCCAGCAACGCTTCTTTTTTGCAAGCCAAATTGAAGCCCAAATGGCTTCATGTTTTGCATTGGTAGAAGATCAAGAAACCACTATAAAACTAAAAAGTTCAAGTGAAAATGTACATGAAGAGTACAGGCCTCTGGGTAAATATAATGTGTCAAGGAAAGACCACTCAAATAGTCCCAAATGTGTACAACTTCACCAGTTGCTTTGAGCATCACTCAAAATATTTCAGCCAATTCATCCCTGTCTGGGATTAAATAGGAAAAACACCAATTTAAATGGCTTCTTATGGTTCCTCGCAAAATTAAGGATTAATTTTGCTCATGTTTTCAAATGTCCTAACTTTAAACTATTTCACCTACAACCTCTCTATTTTTCTGTAAATTTCAAGTACGCTGTCTGATAGTGACAGTGAAAGCAGTGGTAGTGAGGAAGAAGAAGAAGAAGAAGAAGAAGGAGGAAGACAATCACCACAGCAACAAAGCACTGGTAGCTCAGGCAGTGATGATGACCGTATTGTATTTTCTGATGATGTCAAGACATCTCCTGAATCACCGGCCAAGAAACCACCTTCAAGTGACAACAAGATGGACATAGACACAGCCAACAGTAAGCTAATAAATCAATGAATAAATAAACCTTATTCAACTGTGGAAAGTACACTTACTGTAGCTAATTTACAGTGTAGTCCACAAATTAATAAACAATATTGAAGAAATAAACAAAGAAACATGAGGTTTTTTTAAGAATCCCAACTGGCAAAGAGGTAAACCAGTTGGCTATTTACAAGCATGGTCAAAGAGCTGAACTTGAACTAATCAGAAATCAGGACAAATACAGCCTCACAGCAGGACTCGAACTCAGCACCACCAGATTGTGATACCAATGTGCGCTATAACCACTCGACCATGCAGCCACCACTTAATAATATTGCTGGTTAGCCTAGAACAAATGTCAACCACAAACTTAAAAGGAAGTTGAAACATGCAATGCTAGAACCATGTTTACCAATGTTAATATAATAATATGCAAATTACAATTTTTTGATAGCATATTTGAGATTATGAGTTTGTTTTCATGATGGCCACTTCTCACTGAATTTCCTTACTTTCAGATAACATTTACTTAACCTTTTAATCAAACATTAAGGATATGTTTTTAATTTAGTTTTTGGAATGGGATTCCAGTTACTAACGATATACTGAGAAATTGAGCACCCCTAGATCTGCCCCTGCCCTTATTCTTCGTTTGCACGGCACGTCATCGCGGCCATATTGGTACCATTTAACAAAAGATTTCTTGTTAGCATCCATTGTTAACGGTACCACAATGGATGCCAGTTTTTGTCTTTTAACTTTCTTGGGAATGCTTGAAACCCACAGACAAGCTGTGATGTCATAGTGAAATAGGGCAATTGTTATGATATGCTTTTTTTCTTTCTTGATCTTTTTCAGCTTGGAGTGATTTTAATAACTCAAGTGAAGTAGCAATGGATGAGTCTGTTTCAATGGATGCAGCGGATGTTGGCTGGGATAAAGAAGAAAACACAGTATCAGACACTGGATGGGCTAATTTTGATAACTTTACTGACATTGGAATGGCTGCCTCTACAGCGTAAGCAATAGGATATTATATAAACTATGTGTTCTAAGGCCAAACAAAAAGTGTTACCTGTTTTGCCAACACTAATATTTTTTTCATTCCCAAATGCACCATAGGGTTCCCAGTAAGCTCATTTCCACTGTTATATTCAGTAAAAAAAAGTTTTAATCTGACCTACCGATCCAATTATTTTCTAATGCAACAGGAAACACACTTTCTTTTTGCTTTGCCTCAGCATATATATCAAAAGCGATTTAAATTTTCGATTGGTTCAACTCATGGACAATAATGAGGATGGGATTAGGTATTGATACAACCATAAGGAATGTGCTATTCGATGGCTCGAAGGAGGTAACCTCAGTAACCAACCACATTCCACGCCTGTACTAGCACTAGCTAAAAACTTATCAGGGAGGGGAGGGTGGGATCAAACAGACCATGCAAAGCAAGTACAAGCAAGCAACAGCAAACAACAAATCAACACAAGCCAAATGCCAAGTTCCTGCAAGCCTGAGGGGGGTCACTGTAACAGCAACACCACTGCCATGCTAGCCTCAAGTTTAACCCTTGCTAGTGCGCATCCATGAATGTTCATTAAAATATTCTGTAAATATATTTACAGAGAACAAACAGAGAAAAGACCAGACTCACCAGTTGCCATGGAAACAGAAACATCTCCATCCCCACCTGAGAATCCATCTTTGTCACCAGCATCTGCTTATGGTAAGCGAAACGTTAGATTACTAGCCCTCTAGACAAGCTATAGTATTTTTCCTGCTACAGACAGTAGTATTAGTGGTTTTGGAATTTCTTTCATTTTAATATAAAAATAATTAAATGTTACTAGGAATTCTTTTATAAAGGTAGCACTTTTTTAGTTAGTGGCTAACAAACCTGTTATCCTCATTTCATGACCAAACTGGAATTTAGAAGTTGATTTTTGTGGAGGGAGGAAAACCGGAGAACGCAAAGAAAAAAAAACCCGCAAAACACAGGAGAGAAGCAACTAGAAACTCTACTCACAATAATAATGACCAAGTCCAAGAATCGAACCTGAGTAGCCAGGGGGAGATCCAGGAATTTTAGTATGGGGGTGACTATTACAAAGGTTTTACCAGGAATTCGAGGAAAAGGTTGCTGTTACTAACGATATACTAAAAAAATTGAGCAAATGAGGGTAGGGGGGCGGGTGACAAGTCACCTATATTACCATCCCTGGATCCGCCCCTGGTAGCATTTGCATTGGTGCCACTGCTACACCATACATTCTCCCTTTAATTATGACAAGTCCTTCAAATTTTACTGTGGTTATCATTTTTAGAAGTTGATGCAGAAAAACAAGATACAGAGGGTAAAGATAAGGAAAGGTGAGCAAAGACCAACCACTAAAACTGTGAACCAGTTTATTTTTGATTTGTGGTTCATGCCTCTGCTAGACAAACACTCAGGGCCTTAAAATAACTGAGGAGAAGGTGCTGCCTTTGTTATAATATCTGCAAATGGTTAGACCTTCAAGTCTTCTCTGATAAGGACTTTAAACTGTAGGCCCTGTCTCCCTACTAACTGTAGACCCTTCCTAACTTGCGGTAAAAAGGAGGACATAAAAGAACCTGTTGAATAATTCATGTAAGAGTAGGTGATTGTCTCCTGCTTCAACAGCCTACCCCAGTCTGGAGGCATGACACTAATGTACTAACAAATCACAGTTTGCTTGCTCTTTTACTCCAACGAAGGACTAGCGTCTGAAACGTTTTCCATCTTCTCTTGGTGTATAATTTACCAATTTATCATGCTAACAAAACACTCACGATTGTAAGCTGCACGGCTGCTAAAAGACCCTTAATATGCAGCCAGTAAAGTCCTTCACTGGTTATAAATGTAAAGTGCATTGAGACGTTAGTATAATGTGCTGTATAAGAACCCCCTGTATGTTGTGATATTCTTTATTAGGAGTGAGTTCAACTTTTGAGACGCAATAAAAACTCTTAAATCATACTTTGATCCAAAATATTTTGTTTTTGTTTTTAGTGCTGATCTTAGTAAAGGACTGGTGTTGGATTCAAGTAGTGTGTTTAACAGCTCTGCTGAAGAGGATACTACATCTCGCATCAGTACAGACCAACCTAATCCTCCAGTCACAGTCCCACTACCACCTAGAGCAGCCTCTTATAGGTAATGCAAGTAATCATTTAATAATATAAACTTTTACAGTTTTTTTGTTGATACCCTGAAACAACCTCTGGGCTTATCTAAGTCAGGGTACAGCTAACTCACAGATCAAACCCTGAAACAACTTCTGGGCTGATCTAAGTCAAGTCATGGCTAACTCACAGATTGAACCCTGAAACAACCTCTGGGCTGATCAAAGTCAGAGCACGACTAACTCACAGATCAAACCCTGAAACAACCTCTGGGCTGATCTAAGTCAAGTCATGGCTAACTCACAGATTGAACCCTGAAACAACCTCTGGGCTGATAAAAGTAAGAGCACGACTAACTCACAGATCAAACCCTGAAACAACCTCTGGGCTGATCTAAGTCAAGTCATGGCTAACTCACAGATCGAACCCTGAATCAACCTCTGGGCTGATCAAAGTCAGAGCACGACTAACTCACAGATCAAACCCTGAAACAACCTCTTGGCTGATCTAAGACAGGGCCAAATGCAAAATGCACTAAAGGAGAGGTGTAGTTGTCATGGGTGTGGCTTCAAGATTAGGCACATTCTTCTACTTGGTATGGGAGAAAATGTTATAAAGTTGAAATATTTTAGGTAGCTTTGGTTGGAGTAGTCACCGCTGTAACCCTATAAATATTTCTTTTTAATATCAAAGTTGTGACAAAGATGAAGGGGCTCCCCTGGCTTCCAATGATAGTGATGATGATATATCTGATGATAATGATGACTTGCCTGATTCAGATAACAAGCCATCTATGTAAGTAACCAACATTTAAATCATTTTATTGCTGCTTCCACTGCTCTCTCCCTTGAATATCAAATTTCCTTTCAAATTTTTCTATTGACATTTCATCAAAAACCAGCACAGGACGAAATCTGACCAGGTGGTCCATTGAATCTAATTAGCATTAATACTGAAGAAACATGGAAACTTGCAGTAAGAGAAAATAATCCTTGCTTCTTAGCAACGTTTTGGCCTAGCAATGCATATAAAATTCTACCAATACTTATACAATACAACACAATACATCTTTATTCACAATTCCTTATAATGACTATCCATGGGTCAAATGGTGCATTATAGGTTTCAATTCTTTTGTGAAATTGTCATGAAATGATAGCTCTTTATGAAACTGACTGACTGATCACTACAACAATCCTTTGTGCACGGAGATCCCTGGCAGGTGCTGGGGGATGACCCATGGCTTGGTTGCCCTGGTCACCTCCATTTTAAGCCTGACTTTGTCTCACATCTATCAATATTGTTCATGTTTTAGAGTTCCTGGAAACCTTAAGCTCCAGGCTGAACCATTTGGGAATGCATTGGTGAAGACACCACACATGACGTCTGCTGATAATAGTACTGCTGTATGTATATGGACACAGATTATTTTATTGATTGAAGTCTTTTTTCTAGTGGTGGTTTTCCTACTGCCCCCCCCCCCCCCCCCCCCACCCCCAAATAAATGAATAAATAATGGGTTCTTATGTAGCGTATAAAGGCATAAATGATGAACAGTCCCTTACCATGATCATAATAAGATTAACTTTAAACTCTGGATGGAGATTTTGAATCGAATTTGATTTCCAATTTCTCCACAAAAATAAACACTACAAACACATTTTAAAATATTTATAGTGAATGATAGCTATAACCATTAAAAAACACAATAGAATTCAAAATCATGGAGATGCAAACATCCAAAAGTGTAAGAGCCCCATCCTAGGGGTGCCCTCGTAATATGATGTGATTAGGTATGCTGTTCTATTCATTAAATAGTGCACATAAACCCTTCGACAATACTTTCAGCACTGATTCTACAATTTGTTGTAACTAGTAATACTAATGCTGTCCATTATGACAAAACAAACCATGAGTAAAATAATGATTTTTAATTTCTGTTTCTATGAACCAGTTCAATTTTATATATTTAATCAAGCCATTTATAGACGTCACACTTATTAGCATAAGGAGTCACCTATCTTGGTAAGATATTTCTTATGATGTCTTTTGTTGTTCTATCATGCAGTCATGTGATAACAGTCGTGAAGAGCCAATAGCAACTAACCCATCTAGTACTACCAATCCCGCACCGGCAAACAAACAATCAGAGGCTCCCAAGGATAATGGGCCTGTAGACTTTGATGATGATCTAACGAAGCATCAGAGTAACAGCAAGGCAGTTAAACATGAAGACTCCAGGTAATGTTTTCAGAAGAGTCATTAGAGGATTTTCTTAACATTTTCAACCATCAACAGAGGGCCTCTTTGCAGCCATATTTAAGGGCAGGCACAATGCTGTAATAATTTTACACAAGAAGCAGTTTTCTTTATTTAAAGAGAATTTTCTATTGTTGCCCATATAAAGGCAGCAATGAAACCACTCTACTGTTGGTGAGACCTTAATGTCTGGGCAGTGAAATACTGCAATGATTTTGCTCAAGAAGCAGTTTTCTTTCCTTAAAGAGAATTTCCTATCCTTGCACTATACAAAGGAAGCCATGAAACCACTCTATTGTTGGCGAAAGTCCTGAATGTCTGGGCAGTGAAATGCAAACATTTTATAGCTGTATAAATTAAAAAAATATGTTTAAAAAAAATGTTACAATTTCCAGGATTTTTCCCTCCTCCCCTACCTCCGATCATTTATCACCTGCAAGAAATGTATACGGGTTCGAGAAGGTCATATCATCGAAGCTAAGACCGAAAAGGATTTTGGGTACCCTGAAATGTGTATTATATTTGCATATAGACCACAGGAAGCCCAATGTCATATAACAGGACGATTTACAAGGCAATGTTTGGGAAATTACTCTTTAGCTTATATCTCTGTGAAAAATAAAGAAAATAGATCCAAACTTCATGTGGCGTTCCTTGTTTATTTATTGTTGTCTGGTAGTGAGGGGAGAACTCAGCTAAAATCAACCAAATCGTCCTGAAGAATAATTTCCCATACATTGCCTTATAAATCGTACTGTTATACGAGATTGGGCTTCCTGTGTATAGACATGTAAAAATGCACAGTAGAGGAAAGTCGGTCAACCTAGATTAACAACATGCCAAAGCCATGATGCATACAATGTGAACAGGAAGGGAAAACTGCAATACGCATGAAATAAGCGTAATTGTTTGTCTTCCCATGCCCACCTTCGGTCTTAGCTTTGATGATATAACCTTGTTTTTTTCAATTGGGTGTAATTTTGAGAAAATCAGCTAACCCATAAATGCTTATTTCTTTATTTTTCCTAGGTTACCTATTCCCAATCCTTCAGAGACGCCACCTCTTGCAAATGGCCCAGGTTAACAAAGGGTACCTGGCCTATGTGAGATGTTCTACCCTTCGAGACATCATTAGAACTTACAGCAACTTGTATACATTCAGAATCCCAGACGCATTTAGGTATCATTTACTCAATTAAACTATAATGATTGGTATGGTGGTCAATGAATGTACAGTGTATTCAACATGCCAATCAAAACATCTGGTTTATTATGAATTAGGAGTCGTTTTTATTTTTATTATGCTGAGTTATTGCTATTAATCTAAAGGCCAAACCCTTTGGTTCCAGTCCTGATCAAGCTTATTGTAATCTGGTGAAATGATGGTATATACGAAGCAATCTTTTTTACCTATGACTTTTTACTGGAACCGTTTTGTGAATGCAGTACGTATTCGCCTCAATTATGGTATGAACTATCTGATAAAGCCTGCAATAGGTCTGTGTTTATTGTCATTTGTGACATATGTAAGAAACATTGAATTAAACTCTTTACCTTGGGCTTAATGTTTTCCCATTTCAGACCACATGTCATTCCCTAGAGTATCATTTCTTTGTTTAAGGTTTGCGCTTGGGTGTACTTGAGAAGACAATTGAATATGTATACAGCTCAAACAAAGAATCTTATTCTCAAGGGAATGACAAGTGGTCTGAAATGTGAAAGCATTACCCCAAGCCGAAGAGGTCCATTGTATCTAGTATGCCAGAGTTAAATGCTTATTCATATCTTTAATTTTTTTATTTTTTTTTTGTTTTTTGTTGCCTGAATACATAACCAGATATAATTGGGAGTACTTACTGCCATTTTCATAAGCATGCAAACTTGGTAACTGCAAGCTGCTTCCTGGGATTAGGGTTTTCACTACCGCCAGTCAAAAATATCAAAGGTACCGACTGATTAGTTTTGATTGACAGGGGAAAAACCAAATTCCAGCGTGCAACTCGCAGCTACGAAGTTCGAATGTTTATGAAAATGGCAGTAATTAGAAGCTTATCAGATTCATTTAATAGCTTTTGGTATTGAGTGAATGCGAAGCCTGATCTCAATCCTTTGTATCAAACAGATTTTTTATTTCACTGATCTCAATGTTCTCCCTTGCTGTATGAGTTCTAGGTATCTCTGCAATCAAGGTGCTGTTGTGTTAGACACATTTTACCATGAGAAACCAATAAATTATCTCAGTAGTTCAGGGCTTGAATCCTGTTTAATCAAGAAGTTCTACAACTATGAACTCGAAGCCGCTAACGACACTAGAGAAAAACGTTTGCGCATGCGTGCACTTCAGCACGTTTTCTAAGAGTTTTGAAGAGTTTGAGTGAGAAAATAAATGTTTGTTTTCTCCAAGTATACAAAGAAGTTTGAGAGTATACCTTTGTCAGACCAATATACTGTATTATCAAACACATGAAAGAGTTAGCCTTAAGTTTTAAGCATGGACACTAAGTTTTGGCATTTTGTGAAGTCCAATTTATCAGGCATGTTTGAAAGTCAAATTTACTTATGTTTTGACTAATTTGCATACATATTCAGAGCATGCGCAGACGTTTTTCACTCGTGTCGCGGCTAACTATTTGGAAGTCAAGGACTTACGATAGTAATAAATTAATGAGTATATCACAGGGTGATGTTTCACAAAGAGTGCTGCCAGCGAAGACCTGCCAGCAGTTGGTATGGGGCGTGTAAAATTCTCTTTGGATATCCTCGAGTTTCTTACCACTTGAAGAAGCTTTATTTACCTTTGTGAAACATGTTCCATGGATAGAAGATCAGTTCAATGAATCGTACCTTCCTTTTGAAACTTCCTGCTGATTATATTTACTCTAAAGTTTCAAATCATTGCTCTGTAAATCCATATTATCAGTGGAGAGTTTTGTTGAAGAAAGAGTACTGGTCTTGCACTCTCTTATACACCTATTTCAAAAACGTTGTCATCGCCTATGTCGATAGGTGATAGGTCATTCCGACATTGAAATGGTTTCGTTGAACACAAAAAACAATGAGTCAGTCTCAACACTAAGGTCCATGTTCTCGACGAGAATAAGAAGCAGAAACACGAGTCATTCCAGCTATTCTTGGATCCTGGAATAACGAATCCGCCTATTGTCTTCAGCTTATCGCCTTTGACCATGACAACGTTCCTTGAAATAAGTGTATGACTGTATAATATAAGCTATTGGATTCAAAGCTGTCAGACTTCTAGTGTTTGAATACTGAACACAGTTCCTACACAACAAACTGAGACCTAAGGGCTAGGTTCTTTTTAAACTCTTGTTTGTATTGATAATGAAAGGGACAAAATGTAGATGTTTACTGAGACAATGTAAAGATAAAGGCATACTTGTAGATAAGCTAACATTTTTGTGTAACTGTTCAATGACAAACTAATGATAATCAAAACTGGTTTGGATCTTATACTTAGGGGGTTAAACCCCTAGGGGTGGGGGGGTGGGGTACTCCCCTATATTCGCTATACGGGTACGTGCCGCCAAATAGGGTATGGTTTTCAGCGATTCTACTCATGGAACGGGGTATAACATTGCGCTAGCTCTGGAACAGGGTATATGAAATCACACTCCTTCTCTGGATCGCAGTCCACTGGTAGATCGAAGCTTGGGATTGGATAAAATAACAAAAACAAAGAAAGCATGGATTATGGTGAGCAATGTGTAGTATTCTATGTGAGCTGCGTTCTTTGTTTCCTCTCACCATTCATTGTTTGTTCATCCACTCCCAGGCTTCATTCTGCCTGTTGTGTGTTACCCCCGCTTCTCTGGAATGGGGTCAGGTATATATTTTTGCAAGTACCCACACAGGTTATTTTTATACAACAGGATAAATTATGGTATATAGGTGCTCGCTATATCAGTGTCGATCCTTAAGCTTTTGTTGCTGAAGTCTAAAACGAAGCATTGTATTTCCAGCTTCTCATGTCGGGAAAGGACTTTTTTGCAGGTTTCTTACTAATCGTAGAGTAGGTACTGGAGAACGCAAACCATATTATCCATGAAATAGCACCTAATGCTAAATACATCCATTTCTTTGTCTTCAATTGTTTCATTGATGCTATTTTGTACTAATTAGTTGTACCATTTCATGGATATTAACAAACGGGTTTTGTTTTTGTGCCAGCAGAAAGCCTAGTAACCTATTTGCTAGACAAAAACGACTAAATCGTTAACCCTATGCTAGACAAAAACGAGCAAATCGTTAACCCTATCCCAGACTAAAATGACCAAATCGTTAAAGTGCTACTACGACGAAAATCGCTCAAACTTGGATTCAGCTGAAACTTCCTAAGAATACTCTTTAAAGGTCCAATAATCACTGTATGAAGTGTTTTCTCGATATTCAGGACGAAAGTATGATATTTTCACGATTATATTTTGGAGTCTGTGACGTCATACACTCAATATCGAACATCGCTCCATACATTTCTTTGTAGTTTATGATCAAAATATCAATAGTAAATGGAGAAAGAAATACCCAAACACCCCCAAAATATAAATTATTGTCACAAGTAATGTGAAATAAGCACATTAGCTACCCTTTGGGCTTCACAGGAATAAAATAAATTAAGGATTTATATACAAAGAAATATATGTAGCAATGTTTGATGTTGAGTGTATGACGTCACAGACTCCAAAAAATAATCGTAAAAATATCATACTTTCGTCCTGAATATCGAGAAAACACTTCATACAGTGATTATTGGACCTTTAAAGAGTATTTTTTAGGAAGTTTCAGCTGAATCCAAGTTTGAGCGATTTTCGTCGTAGTAGCACTTTAACCCTATACATGAGAAGACTAAAACGACCAAATCGTTTACCCCAGACTAAAAAGATACCCTATCCCAGACCCAAAAGCCCGAAAAACCATACGCTATAGGGCGGCACATACCCGTATAGCACATATAGGGGAGTACCCCCCGGGATAAAATGGAAAAAATTACAACTTCCAGTTCACCGTGAAGTGATAATATATCGTATCACTTCACTGATATGGTTTATATTCACGGCTTTAAATTTATCACACTGATATCGAGCCTAAAATTGTAATAAATTATGGTTCGCACTCTAAGTGCTTCAACTACTTCGGTCTACAATTTGCATACATACTTGCATACTTTATTACAGTTCCCTATTGGAGATTCTTATCCTCATAATGGAGGGTTGTTGGTCAGGATCTGTGTACATTTGGTAATACACATGCTTTAGTATTGCTAAGAAGCAACGGAGTTAACGGAGATCGGGCCAGGGATAGCACCTAGGTCAAGTAGATGCAAAGACAATCAAAGTCTTCCTCAGAGTTTACCAAAATTGTCTGGAAAAGTTGACTTAAACTCTTGGAATTTAAATGAATTTTATATTACATCAATCATGTAGGGAATAATTGCTTGGTCGTACGAGGAGGCACTTGAATATCACTGGGCATTACGACACAACATCAATCATGTAGGGAATGATTGCTTGGTCGTACGAGGAGGCACTTGAATATCACTGGGCATTTTACGACACATCTATAAAATAGCTTTATTCTAAAGTAAAGTTAACAATTTTCGTTTATAATTAAGTAATATAAAACAAAATTGTCTATTTTCTTCTTCTACAGACTTCTCATTTCCAGCCACTCCTTTTTTGCTTGCTTTATTAAGAAAATGTTCATTCCCCCAATAAACATAATATTTTAGGATTGTAAAAACGTACTCTTCTGTTTGGGCCAAGTTTCCATGGAACAGGCTGTACAAAGAAAGACTTTGACGCACAATAACCGAGGGGGCCAGGGATTAAGAAAAATTATCAAGACTGTTGCCAGATTGATTGTTATCAAATATTTACAACGCCCTTTTATACCTGTCAGTGCATTGTCTTTGAAAGATGTCAATAACAATAGAATGCACAGTTCTTTCCTCTTAACAAGTTTGTAATAGTTCGAATGTCTCATTTTTTCCCCCACCATCCGTCTTCGCTATACAAGCTTTGAAGGGAACATCTTACTTCGGCTAAGCAATTAACACCTCAGGGAATGTATTTGATGAAAAGAAACTTAAAACTTTTAAACAATTCTGGTTCATCGTGGACCAGAAAGAACTACTTTAGTTCCTGTTGTCCTACGATGGTAAGGAACGGGTCAAAGGCTAAACTTTACATAATCCGTATGAACTTTTTTTAAAAGTTGGGGTCACGTGAAGTTCAGCATTCGTATTTGGCCTAAAATACACTGAAGATGTTGAATATCATGTCTAAAAGAAGTTGGAATCAATTCTAAAGTCTCTCTTCCCACAGAGACTGTTCTCATTTTCTTTGCTCATTTCATGTACCGTGTTGCACTGTCATAGTAGAGAGATTTGGATGGCAGCACACTTCAGGCTGCAAAATAACTTACTATAGGCAATTCTGCACCTAGGTCTTGATGATACTTAATGGGACCTTTCTATCTGATTGCATTTTGCAACACCTATTGCAAACTTGGTATTATTCCCTGTTCTCACTATCCTTTGACTTATTACAAGAAGAGTCGCGAAAAATTCTTGGCTGCCTTCCACACAACGTTCTTTGAAGTCGCACTACAAAAAGGACAAAAAAAGACATGACAAAGATGTTCGACAATGTGGTACAGTTGCAAACATGAATCAGGCAAGGAAGTGCTGCATTGGTCTGACAGCTATTCCAATGGTACTTACTTTGAGAGTGCCTGGTGGAATTCATGTAATTGATCAGGAGTGGCTATCAAGTGACCAGGCGCAGCGTGAGTGGGTAGTTTATGCAATGCATGAACAACCCATTGAAGAGTTTCCTAAAAAAGGAATAAAGCATTTAAGTTATTAAGTGCATCTTGCAAGATAAGAGACGTTTCTGTAGCCGTAAATAGGCAGATTAAGATTCCCGTTTTTCCTTCCCGCAAACAACAAACGTGACCACGTTTTTATCGTTTCTCCATATTTCACTTTACCTCTTACAAACCTTCTCAACAAAGACAAGTATTCTTTTATTTATCTACTACTCGGATATTGGATACTTGCGATTCCTTTTCACTAATTTTAAAGAATTTTTTTAATGGTCAACTGACGTTTCACGTTTGCCGTAAGCGAGAAGCTTAAACCCTCTAATATTGCTATACGTCTTAGCTGGTTGTTAGAAGGGTACAGAGCTATCCGACAGATAAATCTTATACTGACAGTGGATAAATTTATTGGATAACAGCTTGACTTATCAACTGGATAAGGATTTGTCCATCAGATAGCGCTATCCACCCTTCATACAACCGGGCCCAGGTGCTTTGGCTTTCATCAACCAAGAAATCACTTGACTCGGACCATCTGAATAATAAGGTATAACTAGCTAAAACTAGTGTGAGCTGCGTCGGTGTTTCTAATGAAACAGTAATGATGAAAAGGTAAATTATACACCGTGAAAAGATGAAAAAACTTACTGACGTTTCGGACGCTAGTCCTTCGTCGGAGTAAAAGAGAAAGAAGTGGTAGAAAGGAGTGTATATATGATAGAATAAGACAAAAGAAACCAATGAGAACAAGGTAGGCAAGGAAACAAAAACAAACAATCAAAAGACAAAAGGAAAGGTTAGTTGAAAATAAAGCGTTCATTAATCCCGTTGGGACTAAGAGTGCCCAATAGGTGAATAAGCCGCATTTCTTTGGTCTTGCGACAATCATTGTTGCCGTTAAGCAAAGAAAGACCGAAAACAATGAAGTCAGAAAGAGAATGGTTAGTTAGATTAAAGTGGCGGGAAACTGGTTTGGTAGGATCGTTATTGCGAATATCATAAAGATGATTGCAAATGCGATCACCAAGACGGCGGCCAGTCTCACCCACATAAAAGATTACAGCGGGTACATTTAATACAATATACAACATTAGAAGTGGTACAAACAAAATGGTCAGTGATTTTAACAGTAGATTTGGGACCGACAACAGAAGTGTGAGAGGCTATGTGAGGACAAGTATAACAACGTTTACGAGAACAGCGAAAAGTACCAGGTTCTTTGTTAGAGGGAAGAACTCCCTTGACCAAGAAAGAACGGAGATTACGATCACGTTTATAGGAAAAGAGAGGGCGGTTGTTGAAAATAGCAGAAGTGCGGGTATCAGAGTCAAGCAGAGAAAAGTTGCGGTTAACAATGGGCTTAATGGAAATGTTAATAGGATGATACGTAAGAGTGAAAGGAATGCGGTCATTAGAGGGACGAGTGTGAGATGTGAGAGCGGTGGTACGATCAATAGTAGAAACTTTACGAATAGCGCGATCAATAACATGAGCAGGATAATTACGCTTAAGGAAGAAGGAACGCATCTCAGAACATTTAACAGAAAAATCAAGATTATCACTACACAGACGACGAAGACGAAGAAATTGCGAGAACGGAATAGCGTTAAGAGTATGCTTAGGATGAGAAGACGAGTAGAGTAAATAAGAATGAGAGTCAGTAGGTTTGTAATGGACACTAGTGCTAAGACGGTCGTCATTAACACTAAGCAAGATGTCAAGGAAAGTGACTGATGTTTCACTAACCTCCCACGTAAAGTCTAAGGCAGGGTGAAAAGAGTTAACAAAAGAGATGAAAGAATCTAAGTCATTACGCGAACAAGAAGTAGCACCAATACAATCATCAATATACCGTCCAAAAAACTCAGGTTTAGGTCCAGTATATTGTTGAAAAACAAGGTTTTCGATATAACCAACAAACAAATTGGCATAACTAGGGCCCATCTTAGTACCCATAGCAACACCGTTTATTTGCCGATAATACCGATCACCGAAAGAAAAACAATTAAGAGTAAGAACGAGTTCAGCTAAGCGTAACAAAGTGGGAGTGCTGGGCTCGAGGACAGGACGAAGATCGAAAAAATGCTGAAGAGCACGAAGGCCATCATCATTAGGAATAACAGTATACAAAGATTTGACATCCATAGTAAACAAAAGCTTAGAAGAGTTATCAGGAAAGCGAAAATCATTAAAAATACTAAGAGCGTGATTAGTATCCTTAATATAAGTAGGTAAAGACTGAACAATAGGCAACATGAGAGAATCTAGATAGCTAGAGATGAGTTCGGTAGGACAACTACAAGCAGAAACAATAGGACGACCAGGGTTGTTAGCTTTGTGAATCTTAGGAAGAAAATAGACGTGAGAAGTATGGGTACTAAGATGGGCCCTAGTTATGCCAATTTGTTTGTTGGTTATATCGAAAACCTTGTTTTTCAACAATATACTGGACCTAAACCTGAGTTTTTTGGACGGTATATTGATGATTGTATTGGTGCTACTTCTTGTTCGCGTAATGACTTAGATTCTTTCATCTCTTTTGTTAACTCTTTTCACCCTGCCTTAGACTTTACGTGGGAGGTTAGTGAAACATCAGTCACTTTCCTTGACATCTTGCTTAGTGTTAATGACGACCGTCTTAGCACTAGTGTCCATTACAAACCTACTGACTCTCATTCTTATTTACTCTACTCGTCTTCTCATCCTAAGCATACTCTTAACGCTATTCCGTTCTCGCAATTTCTTCGTCTTCGTCGTCTGTGTAGTGATAATCTTGATTTTTCTGTTAAATGTTCTGAGATGCGTTCCTTCTTCCTTAAGCGTAATTATCCTGCTCATGTTATTGATCGCGCTATTCGTAAAGTTTCTACTATTGATCGTACCACCGCTCTCACATCTCACACTCGTCCCTCTAATGACCGCATTCCTTTCACTCTTACGTATCATCCTATTAACATTTCCATTAAGCCCATTGTTAACCGCAACTTTTCTCTGCTTGACTCTGATACCCGCACTTCTGCTATTTTCAACAACCGCCCTCTCTTTTCCTATAAACGTGATCGTAATCTCCGTTCTTTCTTGGTCAAGGGAGTTCTTCCCTCTAACAAAGAACCTGGTACTTTTCGCTGTTCTCGTAAACGTTGTTATACTTGTCCTCACATAGCCTCTCACACTTCTGTTGTCGGTCCCAAATCTACTGTTAAAATCACTGACCATTTTGTTTGTACCACTTCTAATGTTGTATATTGTATTAAATGTACCCGCTGTAATCTTTTATATGTGGGTGAGACTGGCCGCCGTCTTGGTGATCGCATTTGCAATCATCTTTATGATATTCGCAATAACGATCCTACCAAACCAGTTTCCCGCCACTTTAATCTAACTAACCATTCTCTTTCTGACTTCATTGTTTTCGGTCTTTCTTTGCTTAACGGCAACAATGATTGTCGCAAGACCAAAGAAATGCGGCTTATTCACCTATTGGGCACTCTTAGTCCCAACGGGATTAATGAACGCTTTATTTTCAACTAACCTTTCCTTTTGTCTTTTGATTGTTTGTTTTTGTTTCCTTGCCTACCTTGTTCTCATTGGTTTCTTTTGTCTTATTCTATCATATATACACTCCTTTCTACCACTTCTTTCTCTTTTACTCCGACGAAGGACTAGCGTCCGAAACGTCAGTAAGTTTTTTCATCTTTTCACGGTGTATAATTTACCTTTTCATCATCTGAATAATAGTAGACAGAACTAATATTAACGGATAGAGTCAGTGGTTTTACCTGTCGGCAGAAAGACAGCAGTTCCCATAAGACATCAGCCACATCAGGAACCATATAGGTAGGTAGTGCTCCTGCACATGCATCCACTAGACCTGAAAAATAACAGTCTGTTAAGCACTGATGATTCTACTAAACATAAGGAATAAAAAACGTTTTTTACAAGGTGATTGGTACACGTCTGTTGGGCCTCCATTAACAGGTGGTGACTATGGCTCACTTGTTCAAGAAAAAAGTGCTTATAATTAAATGGGCTATTACTACTAATAATAACAAATAACAATAACAAAATGTCGTGTTCTGATTGGTTGAGAGCGTGTGCTTTATAACTGCACACAGCACACGCATGCATTTTCTATTTCTTTATTATTTAAAGCAGGTGTACGATCGGAGAAAATTTTGGGTAAAAAATATAAACTTTATCTATCTATGTATCTATAGAAAATAACAGTCACCCCATTCTGAAAATCTTGGATATCCACTAATCAACAAGAACGCTTTTTGGTAATATATGAATTAGTATTTCAGAGTATTTCACTGCTGTGTCTTATTTTGTTAGGAATGAAAAGATGGCAGGCAGACAAGGAGAACAAACAACAGTTCTCTTACCTTTAACTATAGCTTCTCCGTGGCTTGAAAGTATTTGTCTAACAAGAACAACACACTGTGGTTTATGTTCTCGATCCTAATGACAAATATAAAACTATTAATATCTTAACGTTTTTTGGGCGTGATTGCCAGCACAGTGAGCAATCAATTATTTGTGGCAAATTTATCAAGCTAAGCATAAATACAGAGAGAAAAAAATTGACAAAGGTTGGTATTTTGACACTTTAGCATCAAACTTGGACATCGGGGTGGGGGGGGGGGGGGGGGGGGGGTGTACTCCACCAGAATTTGGGTAGGGGTGTTCCACTGGGATTCTGAAAGGGAGTACCCTGTTTATGACAATAAAACTCAATTTGTAGACCCTGTTTATGACAAAAGATATAATAATTGCACTGAGTTTCCTGTTTCAATCATCGTGGCAGTTTTTTTACAACCATATTAACCAGTAGAAACCCTGAATATGACAGGAAACTCAGGAGAAACTCCGAACTTGAGTGAAATTGCATACTCTGTTTATGACAAGAAGCTCGAAAAACCATACCCTGTTCAGTGGATCAACCCGTATAGTCCATATATGGGAGTACCCCCCCCCCCCCCCCCGGCTTGTACATCTTATTGGGCCTGTATACTGGACCAAACAGTCAATCAGTGCAAACAATATCTTAGCAATATCAGAAACAAAACAGGGTATTACTTACAACTTCGTCTGCAGCATGAAAGAGTTCCCTCAAAAATTTCATGACAGAAGCATTAGCTTCTCTGTGCTGTAGGGTTGATGCAGCAATTGCACACTGGATGGCGGGACTGGCAATGTCACACTTGAGAAATTCCAATGGAAACTTCTGTAAGCATCTGTAAAACAAAAGGTAATTGATTTATCATGCTTTTATAATAATACTTATGGAAATCTGATTAGTGAACATTTTAGCCTGTTAGCCACTTGCTATTGAGATATTTTGGTTTAAAAGCAGAAGAACAATAGGGTTGAGTCCAAATTTAGATGCTGAATAAAACTGATAATTTTTATCCGCTACATTTTACTGTTAAGAAAGTATGTTCCTTGGCTACTATTGGGGCCACATAGATACGTTTAACTAAGTTTAAAGTCATTTCCAATTTTTATCCATTTTCATCCAAGTGCCCCTTTAAAAAATAGTTGATATCGATGTTGATGTTATTTGCAAAATTGGTCCAGATACTTTAGTTAAACTATCATTACCTAGAACTGAGTCTGTACAAGTCGTCTATGGCATCTGGATGTGATACTAGACCATTCTCTTTGCTTAATAACTGAAATGTTGGTATTGACATAGCCTGGAGAGAAAACAAGATGATTGATAAGTAACTAAAGCTGGCTGGTCCTGCAACATATTATACAGCAGACACTCTTGGGACCACCACTTAATGTCTGTAATAGCAAGCATTCGCAATAGGGAGAATCAATTTTGGTGATTCTTTGTCAACATTTTTGGCCGGGATTTTTTTTTCCTGTCCACAATAGCAAGTTGTATGTATGTAAAATCGGAGTGTACACAAGGCAAGACTTGACTGTACTCTGGAATCACATTCCTGTGAAACCTAAGGAACTTCAAATGTTTGCATGGTGTATCAGAGAAAGACAGCCAGACTGTTGGGCCATAGGGTACTCTACAAACCTTTGTCATCTCAAGCAAGCCAGGTACACAAGCCTTTTCATCTCCATATTCATCCACTAAGATACTGGCCAGATAAAGAAAGCAAGAGTGCTTGTGGGCTGTATAGATGCTAACCATCTGAAAGACAATGAATAAAGGAATACATCACTTAAAATCAAAAACAATGTCTGGCCCAGCCAGCAAAGAACATCAAACATGCACTGGAATCCTGAATGAATGGACCAAGACTGACATTCTACTTTCACTACTGGGGTCTCAGGTTTGATTCCTGTACTTGTCATCACATTTGCTACATGTACATGTAGATCTCACTTGGTTTATTTTGAGGGGTTTTCTCTAGTAGGTTCTTCGGTTTTCTTATCTCTGCAAAAAAAACCCTAACGCATTGAAAATCTGCATGCTTGATTGGTTTAATCGTTACCTGAGTCACTAGAGGTGAAAGAAGATTTCTTGCTGATTTACCGATGCATCGAATAGCAAACCGAATACATCTGGAATAGTAAAGTAGAACATTAATTCAATTTACGATCTAGTTCAACAGTAGTTTTCTATGCAAGCAATGCCTTGTGGTACCTGCATCCTCGCTCTATGATTTTATTTTCCTTTTGATACTTGTCGCATATGCTTGATATGACTGGCCAGATCTGCAAAGACAGCAAAATCACATCATAAATAAATGAAAAAAGGATTGCATCAAGCTCATTTTTTACTGCTACTTCTGCAGGTCGGAATTACTTTCACAGAATTATACGTTAGAAGAATTACATGTTTGAACGATAAGAGGCTCAAAAACAGATCTCTGAGGAATGCCATACCTCTTCAATTACCACTTGACAGGGATGTGCTCCGCCATTTTCAACTTTGCAATTAGTAAATCTATACATTTGAAAACAATATTGTCAAACAGAGATAGGCAATACTATGCACTATTATTAAGCAGAAGATATTAACTAAGTTGTAAGTACCTGAAGACTGCAGCGAGACGATCAAGCCATATCATAGGGTCTGCAGAAGGGTGAGACTCATTAGCAATTTGTGAGAGTGCATTGGCCTGAGCTATACACAGCCTTCGAAAACCTTCAGTGACTTTATCCGAAGAGGTGAGTCCTTCTAGTATTTTACTAACACCTATAAACAAGAAATTAAATTACTTTGGTAAGACACAGAGGCAGTGTGGAAGGGGATGTAGAGTGGGGAGTGAGACATGGAGAGGGAGAGGGAGAGAGAGGGAGGGGGAGAGGGTGAGGGAGAAGGAAAGGGAGAGGGAGAGGGGGAGGGAGAGGGGCAACCAACCTTTAATCATCCCAAGAGTTGCTTCTCCTGATATGCTCAAAGAGTCTGTTGCGACAATAACCTTAAAAAAATGCAACAACAATATTCTCAATTTCAATTATTACAGCTTTGCTAAGAATTCCACAGTTGGAAGGAAATCATCATGTCAATAACAAACTTGACTCTTCAATATCTAACAATTATTCGCTGATGGCAAAGTGAATATCGGGAAGTAAATATTTACTGAGACTTGAGTCTTTAAGCGGCAAGGTAAATATTATAAACTAATTACGATTTTGAGATGACAGTACCACAAAATATTGACGTTTAGTTGGGATAAAATATATGCTGTATTTGGCGGAGTCGCTTCTCAACTCCCCCCAATACCGAATATATTTTCTTCCAACACCGTCAATATTTCGTGGTATTGTCGTCTCAAAATCGTAATTAGTTTTGTATTGCGATTCTAAAGAACTTAACACACAAAAAAGAAAAAACAACTGGCCGATTTCCTTTGATTAAAAGCAAAATTCTCGCGTGCACTATGGCTCAAACAACAAGCGTAAAAATTTGATGTGTGCACGTTCAAGCTTTCCTTTTCGTCAGGAGGTAGCCAATCAGAAACCTTGATTTTGAAATGCCAATACCGAATCAGAATATGCGATACTCCCTAACATATTCACTAAGCCTGATGACTTGAATAATTGTTTTAGTATTTTTAAAAATTCTGATTTTTGTAAATCAAGAAATAATAAATTGAATTACCTGAGCAAGGACATCAAAATGCCGGGCCATTTCATTAGAACAAGACATGCATATGCTCTCTATTGCTGACGCACTGACAGATGCCAGGTCTTTTGTTTGTACGCATGTCAATAAAAACTGCATTAAAGGATCTACAAGAGAAATATGTGGGAAAATCTTTACTGGTTCTAATTATAAAGTAAGGTTTGAGTATTAACTAAGTATTCTATTCTGGATGGAGTGGTTATGAGGGCACTCGCATCTCACCAATGTGACCTGGGTTCGATTCCCACTACAAGAGAATATTTCTGGAAAAATCATTACTGGTTATATCATAACGTAAGGTTTGAGCATTAACTATTCTATTCTAATCGTGAAGCATGGATTGAGTGGTGATGAGAGCCCTAACATCTCACCAATGCAACCTGTTTTCGAGTCCCGCCTAGCTCAGTGTGGTATGTGATTAGAGCTACAGTTGTTTGTTGGTTCTCTCCTGTGCTTTGAGGGATTTTCTCCTGGTCCCATCCGTTTTTCCGCCCTTCACAAAAATCAACTCCTAAATTCCAATTCCATGATGAGACAAGAGCCACAAGTTTGTTAGCCACTGGTTTTTAAGTGCTACTCCAGTAAAAACAAATATGTTTTTTTTTTGTATTCTATTCAATTCTCTTCTCTTCCATTCATTTATTCTTGAAATTTATTTTAAAACAAAATATATATTGATTTAAGACAATTCTCGAGACTAGTACAATAAGCATAAACTGACTCACCAATAAAATCTGGATGTTTTTCTATCCATTCTGCTAGTTCCCCAATCACACGTATACTTGTGTACTTGACAGCATGATGGACATTGGGAGGAAGGTTTAAGATTACTGGGAGGAACTGTGCAACAACTTCAGACTCTCTAGATAGTCAAGAAGAATGATAAAAAAGCTAAGTTCTAATAATAAAAAGGTAAGTTGTACTTTGTTAGCTTTCTCTCTTGACTCAAGGGATTTCTCCAGGTTCCCAAGTTTTCCTCTTGCAAAAAGCTAACATGATAATAACCTGCCAAGAAGCTGTTTCAGAGTTGTATTCTATTCCTCAATCAGGAGAAATAGCTCTGTTGTCTAACATGACTTTTGATGTGTGACAGTGCAAACCACAGTGAGTTTTATAAACTGTAGACTAAAAATGGATCTATTAAACTGCAGTTTTTTACATTTTCTGCTAGCTCAGACACTCCAATGGCAAGTTATAAAATGGATTTTTTGCTACCCTCCATAAAAACTAATTAGTCAGTATCTTTTGTTTTTGATTGATGGCAGCAAAAACCTCATTTCATTAAAAGTGCAGTAATGGAGCTACTGTAAGAAATAAATTAAGACAGTTCAGTTGGCTAAATAATATTATTAATTGTATACTTACAGGCTTACAGATCTGGCTACAGTTGCCATGACAAAGAGAATAGATTCTGAGATCTCCCAGGAATGACTGTTTTGTTGGCTAACAAGACTAGCATACATCTATTGAAGAAGTATAATAGTCTGATTAAAAAACTATTATTTATATCGAATTTTATTAGTTGCCAGTGGCATCTGAAGTCTTTGTGCTGACAGCTGATTGAGTAGAAGCAACATCAGCATAATGATATAACTGCCATCAATTCTCATCACATCATCACCAGTCATCTTATCATTGTCATCATCATCATCAACCATCTTCATGTACATCACCATCACCATTACCATCACCTGTTACTATCATCATCCATTTTCATTATCATCACTATGATTATCTTCATTATCACCAGCATCATCTATCGCCCTTACCTGATTAAAACAGTTGGTTGAACCAACAATAAAGACACAATCTTTGATTAAATCCGCCACTCTTTCTCTAAATTCACTGAATTCATTATCATCTTCAGGGATCCCTTCCTGTAAGACAAAAATGGACAGAAATGAATAATTTAAAGAATTGAGCGAGGGTACCAACAGGCACTTAACACAGTACTCACATGGTCTGGTTCCATTCTGCAGTGTAAGCTGAGTGCTTCTACAAGTTTTTCAAAGTATGGTTTAAATAAGTTGATTTGAGATTCATCTTGTCTTTTAAAGATTGCCTCAGAGAGACGGTACCAAAAATTAAACGTCACTTCTGCAATCTGAAAACAAGATGATGAGGTAGATTAGTCAGTGTTCCTCAAGTATATTTTTATTATTTATTAACGGTTATTGTAATTTGTATTTTATAAAAGAAATAAAAAACTTGCTTGCTGTGCTGAGTGCAATCATAAAGCACTTGTGGATTGACAGAACACTCAAGAAGTGTCGTGATGCACTCCGCTACATGTCATGCTTTTCCTAACACTTCTCTTGTGTTCTGCCAGCCCCCACGTGCTTTATGGCTGTACTCAGCACGCTCGCATGGTTTCTATTTCTTCAATGAGAATGTAGCTGGCAAGTGTAGTTGGTCATGGTAAATGGTTGGTTAATTTTACAATCCCTGATTCTGTTATTTCAGTTGAGCCCACAATGAGATATTCTTTTAAGAATCATGCAAGTGAGGCTATCAGGTCAATACAATGATTGTCCATCTCATTGGATCTCATTTACATCCATCATGTGTAGTTCCAGAAATATCCGCCATCCCCACACACAAATGAATTTGGAATTTCCAAGGGGTGGGGGGATCAGAGAAAGAACAAAACTACAAAGTTTGTATGGAAGAAAATTGCAACTTCCAGAGGTAGAGAGAGTCTTAGAAAAAAATTCCTTCATGGGGGAGGTGTGGATAATTTCTGGAACTACACAATATCTGCTATCCAGACTCAATTCTAAGTTCAATAAATTGGGATGAAGGATATTTCTCTGTTATTCTACTGGTCATCTTACTCACCTCATACTGATTATGTTGTACGCAGGTTAATAAAATGGTAAGAGTTCTTAAATCGCCAAGATCCTGGAAGACGTAAAGTCCAGTGAGATAAGGTACAAAAATCTTTAAAATAATTCCTTAAGCTGGCAGTGATAATTATAATAATATTGTAATAAAGTCTTACCTTGCCAGGCATGTTCACTATTTGTTCTAGATATGATTCACCCATTTCAGTAAAAACACGACATAAGTTTAAAGATCTGCAGAAAGATAAATTATTATACAACATTAACAACCTGTAGCTCGTGTTTGCATGCCAGCTGTGACACTATACTGGTAAATTTCAGGGCTCAAAACAACAGCAGGTCAAGAGACATTGTCTACCACATTAGACAAATCAATGATTGTATATTGAATGAATGAATGAAGGTGAATGAATGAATGAATGAATGAATGAAGGTGAATGAATAAATGAATGAAGGTGAATGAATGAATGAATGAAGGTGAATGAATGAATGAATGTTGAATGAATGAATGAATTTTGTTTCAAGAGGGTAACACACAACAGTTATAATTTAAAAAAATCATACTCATAACCCAGTGGCCCTCAAACTGTTCTTTTGCGTTCAACCCAATTAAGCTTTGCTACTGCTGTACTTACAATAGCAATAACAAGTTTTTATGCTTTGTTTTTTTTGTTGTGATTGTTCATTGAGTAGCCATTATCTAAGCTCTCTGAATTTCAATGACAAAAGACAAGCATAACTGCTGAGAGGCTCAGATGCTTTGCCAACACAGGGTGCAGGGAAAGGAAGTTATTTGGTACCTGTCAAAATCTTCATCACTGACTGCCGATTCATATGCTGCTGGAAGTGTCATGACTTTATTGAACAACGCCGCAGCAAGTTCATGATGTTTAGCAAGATCCTGAAATAACAATAAAAAAAGTTAAAGTGCCTACACCACTAGAACTTAATATTTTCAGTATTGATTCTACATGAAGTGGATATTGGAATGATAAAAGATTTTCATATGACTTGAGTGATGCATCTTGAAGATATCAAGGTTTATACTTACAATATGTTAGTGAGTGTGATGTCATTATAGGAATTTGAGTTTGCAATTGCATTAAATTGAATTTTAAATTGCAATACTTTTTAATATGAGAAAAAACAATTGCTAGTAGTTTTCTATAAACCATGAGTAAGACAATGATGTCATACTAATGATGAAAAGGTAAATTATAGACGCTAGTCCTTCGTCGGAGTAAAAGAAAAAGTTTTTTCATCTTTTTCACAGTGTATAATTTACCTTTTCATCATTACTGTTTCATTAGAAACACCGACACAGCTCACAATAGTTTGTAGCTAGTTAAATCTTCTCAATGATGTTATATACAGAATATTTTGCTGCCCTAGAAAAGTTTTATATATTTAATCTTGCCTATAATGACATCACACTTATTGATAATACTGAAAATATTAAGTGAGATGGTAAATGCACTTTACAGTGAAATATACATACTTTTAAAGAAGCACTTGGGTGAAAATGCCCCAATTTTTGAAAGTCTGATTAATTGAAGTATTTGAGAATAATTTGACTAAAAACATGATTAGTGAAAATTTTAGCCTGGGAGCCACTTGCAGATGAGAAATTTAGGCTCAAAAGCAAAAAAGAACAATATGGTTGAGTAAATGACGTCATTTACTCACAATTTAGATGCTGAATAAAATTGATCATTTGCCACTTTTGACTGTGGAGAAAATAAGCTGCTTGGCTACCATTGGAGCCATATAGATAAGTTTAACCACGTTTCAGGTTATTTCCAATTTTCATTGATTTTCGTCCAAGTGCCCCTTTAATGGTAATCATTATCACATTTTGTTACCTCAGAAGTATAAAGTGCATTGCAAACAAAATCTGCAGCAGCTTCATGGAGAATGTCACTGATTTGTGAAGAAGGATTGGACTGGAGAAAAAAATGTTTATTATTAAAATGGTTTTAGTAACAAATTTTAAATTACCCTGCAATTGGGTATATCCCTTTCCCATTTCAGACCATGTGTCATTCTCTTGAGAATAAAATCACTCATTTGAGTCATATCCATATTCATGTGCTCCTCATGCACAACTGTTAAACAAAGAAATGATACTCTAGGGAACTTAGACACTTGGTCTGAAATGGGAAAGTATTTCATCTTCGAGGTAAATTGGTCTCAGGAGAGGAATCTCTCAATATACTTACTAAGATTTCAAAAGTTGCAGATAAAAGTTTGCTATTGGCAATTTCTAAGGGCGGAAAAGCACCCAGTATAATCCAGCTTCCTGCACAGCGGAAAATCTGAGGAGTACATAATACAAACAATATCTTGATTAGTTCCAAGACAATCTCTAGTAATATTTGACATGGCAAGAATATCTTGATTCTTTTGAAAAAAAACTGGCTAAAAAAATATTGGATTTTTTTTCTAGTTGGCATATTTTGCTGATAAAATGATTGTACCTTGACTCTAATCTTCTCATCGGCAGGACACTTTTCTAAACATGTAGACTGCAATGATAATAATTCAAGCAAGTTGTTAATTTGTAATGATTAAATAAAGATTGGTGGGGAAATGGAGGGAGGGAGGGAGGGAGGGATGGATGGATGGATGGATGGATGGATGGATAATTAGGTGGGTGGATGGATGGAAGGATGGATGGATGGATAGATGGAAGGATAGATGGAAGTTTGCATCCATTCATGATGGAGAGTGGTGGTCGAAGTGCTGAAACTACTAAGTGTTTATCAGAAAAACATCTTACCAATAATTGTAAAGTTGTGTGTGCTGATTCCCGTAAATCATTTAAAACACATTCTCGTCGGTTGGCTCCAACTCTTAAGTGGTGGCTATCAACCTACACATCCAAAACAAACGTTAATAAATTATTAAATTTTTAATAAAATACTTTACCATACTACCAGCACACTATTAATTTTCAAACTTCCCCACCTCTTCTGGTAAAACTGTTAAAATTTCTAGTAGAACTGGTAGACTTTCCAATGACATCCCAAAACTATAGGGAAAACACAACAAAGATTCATTATTTCAATTCAGGCATGCCTATACAATAAAGTCATATACATTTACTGCAGTTTTACAACATGTAAGGGAACTCTCTGACTGTGTGCTGTAAGCTGAAACTTTGTTTGAGCTGCTGTCAATCAAACCTAATCAGTTGGTACCTTTCATATGTTTGACTGGTGGAAGCGAAAAACCAAATTTCAGTGTGCAGCTCGCAGACGCAGAGTTCGCATGTTTATATGAAAATTGTAGTAAAGGAAATTGGTCAAGTTTTTTGAGGTAGTGTAGACTTGCACTGATCATGGAAGGTCATGGAACACTCATATCATCCACTCGTTATAACTACAGTACAAATATTTTAAATTAAAATCAGCTCTCAATATACTTTTTCTAAGTGTGAAAATTGAATGGGCTGAACTGTGGTGGAATAATGATAGATGTGTTGATCATCACAGTGAATGAGCGATCTAAGCGAATGCTGTAAAGAAAGACTTGAAAAAGTGATTTCAAGCTTCAACGGGAATCGAACCCATGACCTCCGTGATGCCGGTGCGATGCTCTGCCAACTGAGCTATGATATACTTTTTCTAAATTGATTTGAGTGACCATGAAATAATTTCTACGAGTCAAGGTTGGACTTCATGTTTTTATAAAGTAATTAAAGTATTATAACAAGTGCAACCAGGACTTGGAGCCATTGTGATCACTCACAGGCATTCCAGATAGGTCTATCATTTTTACATTACCTTTCATATAAATTATTAACTACGTTTGTCCATTGTGACATCTGAACAGCTAAATCAGCCAAGGCAAGACAAAGCTGCAAGTAAAATCAATAAAAACAGCAAGTTACTCAATTGGCTTGATTACTAGTAAGTTATCTGTACCCATCCTTATGGCACTCTTCCAATTACACATTATTTTTGGGATTTAAACTGCTACTTATTACAAGTCACTCCTAAGCTTAAACCTACATAAATGCATTCCTTAAACACTGTAAAAGAGTTTTTACTGTTAAAAAAGTTTCCTTCTTATTCACTTGTTGTATTTAACACACCAACACAGGCCCAACTAGTAACCACTAGTCATTCTTATTCACTTGTTGTATTCAACACACCAACACAGTCCCAACTAGTAACCACTAGTCATTCTTATTCACTTATTGTATTCAACACACCAACACAGTCCCAACTAGCAATCACTAGTCATTCTTATTCACTTGTTGTATTCAACACACCAACACAGCTAATTCCAACTAGTAACCACTAGTCATTCTTATTCACTTGTATTCACCATACCAACACAGCTAATTCCAACTAGTAGCCACTAGTCATTCATATTCATGTGTTATATTCAACACACTGACACAGTCCCAACTAGTAACCACTAGTCATTCTTATACAATCGTTGTATTCAGCACACCCATGCAGTTTCAAAAAGTTACCACTAGTTATTATCACATACATACAAAGTTTGGATAATGCAACAGTCAAACCTAGACCAAGGCTCTTTACCTGAGTTACTATGGCTTGTGATACACTTTGAACGTTAGAGATATGATTAATAATAGATTCTTTGAGAGACTGGAATAAAAAAAAGATTAATTATTACTTCATGTCAATAGAGCAGCAGTGGCACTTTTGGATGATGATACAAGATCCTTATCAAGCTTACCTGATATTGTGTTGCTGGAAGTTCGCTCAAACAATATTGGACCTATAGGAAAGATATATTGTTAACAAAATTCAAATACAACTGTAAGTATTTAGTTTTACAGTCAAAAAGAACATAGCTTAAATACTTGCCTTGGTTCTCATTGTTTGAGCAGCGAAATAAGTGGTTTCTACATTGACGTTTTGCATTAACAGCTGATCTGATATTTCCCAAGCAAAAACCTAAAGCATAGCAGAAAGAAAGTTGTTTTTTAATGTATTCCTTGTGTTTTCTAAATAACCTGATCAATATCTGGTTTACTGAGAATCAATGGTGGTGTATCAGAGGTTAAGGTACTCAACATTTCATTGACCTCAAGTCACAGCTTCAATAGTCCTGAACCTGAAATCACGTGTAGGTAGTCACAAATGTTGTAATAGATCAAGATTAATTTCCTTGATCTGATAATGGATTTTTCGTTGTATTCTCTAGATTTCGTCCATTTATCAAACGTAAGTCATTAAATTCAAGTTTTATTCGTAAGTTAGCTTGTATAGACAGGAGAATGTCTCGTAACAAAGATCAACTAAGAGGTCGCATAAGCTTCATGTTTGATCACCTATTGGGGTGAATTGCAATGCATAGCAGCTACTACGAAGATCTAGTTAATACCAAATGAATCTTAACTATTGCATTATAAAAAGAGCAAGTTGAGATTAAAGTCGCATTTTGAATAAATTGACCAAAGAATATCGACAAAAGAGTCAGCTTGAGTAATACACGATATTAACTTTTAATTAAGCCAATAATGATTAATTGAAACTAATTGTGCAATAACCAAAGATTTTACAAGATGCAGTCATAAAAGTGCTATAGCAATGCATTAGAATAAAATAAAAGCATGTTAACAGTTCTAAATGCAGCAAAATAGAACAAACAGCAAATGCCGAGAAAAATGTCGAGTGTTTCTCACCGATCGCTGTAAAGTTCCAAGCCATTCTGAAGCTCTTTCTTTGCTGTGTGGATCGGGGTTAGAATAAAGGGTACTGATGACGTTTTTTACTTGCTCAACTGTAGGTTTTTCCATGTTTAAAGTCGTAGTTCACGTTTCTCTTCTTGTCAGCCAGCAACGGACGCCATCTTGGTTTCTTGCTCGTTCAAGCATAGCTCGTTCACCCGTGTATGCGTCGGACTAAGGCGAGCGGAAGTCATATAACCGGAACTCTGAAATTTCTTTTTTTTTAAATCATCTAAATTGTCTTTCAGTCTATCGAAAATCTTTAACTTCCAAAAAAGTTATTAACTTTAATGTTTTTCAATACTCATTTTCTTAAATTATCTTTTCAAATGACTTTAATCTTCAAGATTATCTACCGGAAGTTAATGTTAGGACCATAATTCCTTTCGGCCTTATTTTTGGCGCTAAAAATTATAAATATATATAATTTGGGATTTGTTTCATCTTTCATGTGCTTCTTTAATACGTAAAAAAATGCCCTCAAACGTGGAAATCAAAGCTAAAGTACGAAATGTAGAAGACTTAAAACGCAGAGCTAAAGAGCTGAGTGGCAAAGAAGGTTAGAATACGTTATACTTCACAACTTGTAAATTGGTATTTGATAAAATTTGTGAAAATAGAACATGGTTTACAGGTAGTTTGATCGACCAAGAAGATACGTTTTTCAACGTCCCAAATGGAAGATTAAAGGTATTGATTAATTTCATACTATCTTATGTTTGCTTACCGGTATTATTTGTCTTAGAGAGGGTATAGTAGGGAGATCTTTGATGATTATGTGTAGTTCCAGAGTTTCTGAAATTATCAATACCCCCCTCCCTCCCTCCCTCCCTCCCTCCCACCCTCCCTCCAACCCCACAGAGGAATTTGGAATTTTCGAGGGATATGGGGGGTCAGAGAAAGAACAAAATTAAAGTTTTAACCACCACCCGGTTAGCTCAGTTGGTAAGAGTGCGGTCTGTTGTGCAGGAGGTCCAAGCCTCGGCCGGACCAACACTCAGGGTTTTAAAATAACTGAGGAGAAGGTGCTGCCTTTGTAATTACATCTGCAAATGGTTAGACCTTCACGTGGCTCGGATGATCACGTTAATGGCGGTCCCGTCCCTAATTAACTAGAGATGTTAAAAGAAAACCATGAGTTTATCAGTTGAATTACTGTCAAGTGTTATCCTCTATAAACAAAGTTTATTATTATTATTATTATTATTATTATTGTATGAAAATTTTTTGGAATTTCCAAGGGTTAGGGGAGGAAGAGGGGGGGGGTTGGGTCTCCCCTCGTTAGGGGGTATGGATAATTTCTGGATTTACACAATACAATAATATAATAATAAGACAATATTATTGTTTAGATGATCTATTTTATTTGACTCGCCCAAATCTGTCATTCCTATAGCAAATTATTGATCTTTGTGAGAGTGCAATTTTTGGGTACAGGGGGAGAGGGAGGGGAGTAATTATTTAGGTTTACAAAGTTTCTCTTTTTACTTGGTAACAATTCTTTATTGTTTTTTTTAGTTAAGGCACCTACAAGATAAACTGTCTCAGTTGATCTACTATGAAAGATCTGACACAAGTGGACCTAAACTTTCAGATTATTACATAGCATCAACAGATCAACCCCAGGAGCTTTTGACCACTCTCCAATATGCTTTAGGAATAAGAGGTGAAATTATTTACCATTATATAAAGCTCATTCATAGTATGCACAAAGAAGTATGCATCACACATGAGTCTTCGTAGGGTGCGGCAGGGCCTGTGGAGCACACTAAAGAAAGTGGGGGTGCTAAGATTTGAAAATATATGAGACTAATTGTAATCTAATGATAATAAATAACAATGATAATTGCCCTATTTCACTATGACATCATATCAAAACAATCTATTGTTTAAACACAAAGGATCATTTTCAATTCTAAGCGAATTCACTGAAAATTGCTCTTATACCCCAATCAATCCATGAAGAGGAGTAAAATAGCCAGCAAACTCTCAGAATATTTTTTAGTACACATTAACACATATTATAATATCTGAAAACAAGGCCATTTTAGATTAAACTGTTTTGCTAGGAGCAAATTTTGTTAAATTTTCTATTGGATTTGGCGATTTTATCCCCCACATAAACAAGCAGTGATGCCATAGTGAAATAGGGCAATAATTGTAATCTGTAAATAAACCACCATTGACATCATGTTTAGTTATTTAGAATATTGCTTACCCCTGCCCCAGCCCCTGTGTGATTGTGACCAGCTGAATTTTTGTCATAGGCATTGTGAAAAAGCAGCGCCACTTGTACATGGTTGGACAGACCAGAGTTCATGTGGACCATGTCAATAATCTTGGAGATTTCATGGAATTAGAGGTAATTGTGCCCCTTTTTTCATGGGAAGGGACAAATGAGAGAAAAAGGAGGTTTATAGGCAAGTGTTAGTTTACCAAAATCCTTGGTTTTATTTTTGCAATATTTTTTTCCCCCATGTTTTTTTTTACAGTATTTCAATGTGTATTTCCATTTTAACAAAGCATGTATAATTGTCATTAGATTATTAAAAATATGTGATTTAAAATTTTCTATATTAATTAAAAATTAAGGCAAAGTGATAATCGGTATGAATATTTACTGAGCTATGAGCCTTTAAGCGGCTGAGGTAAGTATTCACCATTTTCACAATTTTAGACTTAAATATCAGAGAAAAGTCAAAACTCGGGATTAAAAAACGTTTTAGTATTACTATCGATCTGGAAAACTTTAGATAACCTCATGATCACTGAAACTCTTTATTCAAGTCTAAAATTATACTCATTAATATCATAGAAATATTAAAAACTAATAAAGTACAATAGTGAAAATGACATTCGAACAAACATCTTTTGAAGGTGGTTCTTGAAGAGGGACAAACTACAGAATATGGACAAAAAATTGCTGATGAACTGATGGATAAGCTAGGGATTTTGAAAGAAGATCTTTTATCTGGCGCTTACATGGATTTGATATTAGCAAAACAGTCATCGTAAAAAAAGCAGGAAATAAGAGACATAGAAGAGGATAACAATAAGAAAAGTTCCGTCTTCATGAAATGGTCATCAATTTCCTACAAAGAGAAGAATAAAAGTGTTTTTTTTTTATTATACTACTTCCAAAAGTAACTGAAAAGTAACCATTCTTTTGACTCCGACGAAGGACTAACGTCCGAAACGTCAGCGTATTATCTTTCGAAGTGTTAAGATACCCGGCACCCGGGAACCAATTTCAAAATACTAGATACCCGGGAGTTTTTGATTTTTGAACAAAATCGTCAAATTAACAACACACCTTTGCCCATTGAAAGTATTCTTACTTTATTTAGAATAGTCAAGCGCTTCTGTTAATGATAAAATAATGATGATATTACCCGGGAGTTTTTGATTTCTGAAACTGAAATGTTTGTCGAAGTAGATCTTTTAACATTAACAAAAGTGCTTGACTATTCTGAATAAAGTAAGAATACTTTCGATTATCTTTCGTATTTACGGTGATAAGATTATCTACTATGACACATTTGTTTCAACTAAAAAACACCGACGCAGTCCAAACTATCCAAAACCGAGTAATGATGAAAAGATAAGTTATACAACGTGAAAAGATGAAAAAACTTACTGACGTTTCTTACGCTAGTCCCTCGTCGGAGTAAAAGATAAAAAAAGACCAAAACTAGTCGCTATTTACATTCTTTTGGAATACTTTGTAGATAAGTGGCCAACTTCTTGTTTTTTTGTTGTTTTTTTTTCATTTTTAGGTAATAAATATTATAAGCAATCATATCATTAAATGACTGTTTAATTTTTTATTTATAATTATAGTAGTATGCAAATTTTCCATTTGAAAAAACTTTTAGCTGTAATTGCTTATATTAACAAAAACAAGCGTATGGTTTGTCGAGAAGACGTTAAAAATCATCCCATTTCTAATCTTTTGTGAAGGAATTAAGTTAATCATTACTAAGTGAGCAAAAGAGACTTCAAGAGATCTCGGACTCTGATTGGTTCATCATCAGCTGTAAGTCAGCTGTATAAGTCAGTCAAGTGCATAGCAACGGTCGGACGCCATATTTTATTCATTTACCTAGCAACCGCATCAAAACACGGCTCTGAAACGTGTTAGAATATGGTTGATATATAATTACTTGAATCACTGGAACAAATTCAGGGCTTACAAAATCAAAATTACAGCGTTAAAATGGCTAAAGTTGTAGTTTCACCCTCGGTTCTTAATTTCGCGGACATCAGGCCCGTTTCGCGAGGGCTGTCCTTTTCTCCTCGACCAAAATCACGGCTCTCTACGGGAAACTCTAGACCAGGATCTGGTGTCAATACTAGAACAGAATATGCTTTTAAAGATACTCCTAGATCACATACATTTGTGGATATTCCTTTGCATAATCATGGAAGGCGTTCTCTGTCCTTGTCTTCACTTTCAAGCAACGGTAAGTAAAGTTAACGTAACTTGTGCTCGTGCTGTGTTTTTGCTCATTTAATTTTATTATATACATTGTTTTGTTATTGGACTTATTTCTTTCCGACTTCATTAAAGAGATAACTCTAATTATTTCGATACATGAACTTGATTCTGATAGTCTTTTCTATCTGAAGTGATACTCTAGAAACTAACTCCGCCATTCGAGGCGTCAAAAATCAAAACTTACACAAACGCATCACACTTTCATTTTTGATTTTAAAAATTATACCTAATTTTCACCTTAGAAATAGCATTATATCCACATAGAGCTGTTTGAGTACTAGGATTAAACATTTGTTGTAATTTCGACCGAATTTCTAATAAAAATGTGTTACTTTTGTCTCAAAGTCAGCTGTTTCATGATCACGTTGGCTTTTATCCAAAATGGCTTCCGTCTATAAATACTTTTCCAGCATATTTTTAAAATAGTTTTATTATCATTTTAGCGCTTCACGCTAAATTAAAATTGTGTTAATTTGATAATTGTATCTTGATACAATAAAATCAACATTCAGGATAAAAATTTGTTAAAAACTGCTATGTTTATGCCTAAAAGTAGTCTTACTATAAGCCGATAAAGTTTAATTTTTTCGTAATTGTGTTTTTAGGTTCAAAGTCACCAAACCCTAAACTAAGTTGTATAGAAGTTGAATCAATACTGAGAGAGAAAGTTAGAGTACATTTTGCTGAAATCAGACAGGTATCTAATACTTCTCTTTCATTTCCCATTTTTCATTAATTTTCATTTCCAGGTGTGTTATACATAAAAGTTTAGGCTTGTTCTCCTGGAAATATCGTTACCATGTGTATTTAAGCTATTTGTTTATGAATAAAAAGTTTTTATAATAATAAAAAGCTTATTAAGCTGATTTTATGGATAATTATATAATTGGCAGAATATTACATTGGTGCTTGGAGATACGAAATTCTTGTGTTGAAAATCTCTCAACGCAGCTCACTCGTGAGAGATCTTTTCAACACTTGAAGATAAATTTCATATCTCTGTGCGACCATGTAATATCCTCTATATATGTTTCTATGTTTTATACCAGGCTTTCCAGACATTAGATGCCGAGAAAAATCTCACGGTTACTCAGTCTGAATTCAGAAGAGTTTTGGAATCATTCTGTTGTCCTATGACTCAAGACCAATTCAATCACATCTTAAGAAAGGTACCAACACTATAAGCTTATTCATTATCTTTAAATCTTACAAGTGCCACATATCTTATGTATTCCCTTTTTTTTTGCCTAATTTTTGACAGGCTGTCATCAATAGAGATGGTAGTGTTAATTATTTGGAATTCCTGGAAAAACTTCATCTTAGAGGTGGAATGTCTGATGGTATGAGGTGGTTGGACAGCCTACACAAGTATGTATCTTTCTTAGTCTTATTCATAGGAATCTGGATTCTTTGGCTTACTTTTTCTATTTTTCAATTTCCTTTTTTCTATAGGTTCAACCAGGCTAAAACACCTGTAGAAAAACCTTTTGAGGATGTTGAGAACAAAATAAAAACCAAGGTAACCTAATGATCCAAGGTTATCAGATCTAAGTGTTAATTTATTTATAGTACACTCAACAAAATTACTTGACTCTGATTGGTCGAGAGGAGTACAATTATAGCGTTAATCGTAATCTGTAGGAGTACCGAATTAGGTCGCTATGGCAACACAGCCAAAACAATGTCAAAACAATTATTTTCTATCATTTTTTCCTAATAAACATGTGAATAAAATTTTAAAGCCGTAAGAACTAATCTTATTTATGCATTTCAGTTGCGCGATGAACTGAAAATTGGCTGCCAAATAGACAAAGATGAAAGGCGTTGCTTTGCATTTTTTACTGAAATTTTGCTGAGTGAACTATAAACCAAAAATCGCACAATAATCCGTACGATTTGGAATTAATAGACACTCGTAATGTTTTGAAAGTTCTTTAATTGCACTCGCCTAATTGCTCGTGCAATTACAAGGACTTTCAAAACATTACTCGTGTCTATTAATAATTTCCAAATTGTACTCAAGATCGTGTGATTCCCTATACTAATAAAACAATAATGTTAGAAGCAGTAGAGCGCATGCAGTAAGACCATGAAATAAAAACAAAGTTAATGCTCACAAATAGTATGTATTTATTGACTAATAGTTGCTATCACTCAACCAGAACATTCATCATACAAAGACAAATACACAAGAGACCATTTGTGTCTTTTGTTTAATAAAATTAATTTGTTCTAACTGGTGAGTGTTCTGAATAGTTGATTGCTAGCAATTTATTTAGTCACTAATATTTATAACTTAACTAGTTGTCAGTATCAACTTTGATTTTATTTCAAGGTTTTACTGTATGCGTTCTATGTGGTGCTTACATTAAACTTCTTACATCAAATCAAACACTTAACAGGGACTATGAAGTGGTGGGGCTCGGGTAGGGCAGGGGCACTATATCCACCCAGCTCCCCTTCCCCCCTGATTAATATCCAATAAATGTTGCAATCTCAACTCCTCCACTTGTACTGTTGTTCTCAGTGGTTGTTGATAGATTAGCCTATCAGGCATATGGGGAATCATTTAGGCTCTAAATCTGAACCATGAGTCTTTTGATAAATGCCTTGTAGATAAGTGGCCAACTTCAGAGTGTGTTGAAAGCATTGAGACTGTTTGACTATAACAGAGATGAGCAAATACAGAGACATGAGTTGAGAAGAGTTCTTGAAAACTTTTGCTTTAAGTTGACAGATCAGCAGTTTGACAGGTATTTAAAATGATGATATTGTGATATTGTGCATCAAAGAGTGAAGAGTATTTGTGCAAGAAAAGTTTCGGAGTGCTGATACAAGCAACACCTTATTTCTACAACATTGTTGAGCAACAGACTGTGTAACTATGCTGCTGTTAGTGCTGTACTTTGGTCTGTTGATGATGTCATTCCAATGTTTTGATAAGCAAAATCTCAAAATAACGTGTTTACTCTAAAACAAAGTCGGGCATGCACCCCCATTTTTAGTTGTCGTTTCATTGAATCATCATTTATTCATTGTTCTTATTAAATATTATATTTTTTCTGCTGGCAGTTTTCATAGTAACAATAGCCAAGCTTAGGCTTAGTTTCTGTTGTTGTATCATTGTGAAGCACTGTGCATTTCTTGTAAGTTTTTTCTGCTTGATATACTTAGACTATGGTGCAAGCATGATATGACACGTAATGGCAGCACTCTAAACTACATGGACTTTCTAAAGAGACTTGGAGTTGATCCTCAAAGAAAGACAAAGCATCGCTCCACTTCCAATGCTGATCAAGGTATAACTTTAACCTTCCAAGTGAACAGGGATTGAATTAGTTCTAAATCGCATTTATTTTAAAAAAACTTGTTTTTTTACAGGGGTAGCACCACGTGAGCATAAATAACAAGCATGCAAAGAGAGGAACACAGGAGAGAACTAACTAGGAATTCTACTCACATACAGCTGCATGTAACACTGACCTCAGCAGGACTCAAATCTGTGTCACATTGATGAGAAGCAAGCACGCTATGCCACCAATACTTTCCCCTTGCTTAGTTTAATGAAAAAGAAGTACCAAAACCTTTTTTCAATTGATTTGATCTCATCCCTTATAAGGAAGAATGGGTGGCATAGAAGCGAGAGTGCAGACACCAGCTCTTACGTGTGTAACCTGGCCGGGCTTGATCATAGACTCAGTGTCTCAAATGATTAGAGTTGTTTCTTAGGATTTTCTCCAGGTTCTCCTGTGTTCCTCTCTTTGCAACAATCAACTTCTAAAATTCTAAAAATTCTAAATTCTAATTCTATCTTAGAAAGGGCCTAGATGAAAATTACTGACCATCTAAATTACTTGACTATGTCACTCTTCCAAATTGTTTAATATCTGATTACATTTTTGTTGATAAGACCTGTTCAAGTGATATTATAATTTACCTAGTAAAGAACATGGCAAATAGTCCGGGGCAATTTTACTGACAATAAATATATGAATGTCTCAAGATACAGGCCAAGAAAAGGTTAAACTAATGGCAACCAACAAACGACCACATTCAAGTGGAAGCAGTAGGGAAGGGTCCCCCACTGCAATGACTGTCAAAGACTTAGAGCTCAAACTGCGCAAAAAGGTACTTCATATTATGTTATCTCATTGTCATGCATTATCTGACCAATATATAATTTGTTTATTTTGTGTGATGGAACTCTTCAACTCTTCAACTATTCTCTTTTACTTACCAGATGGTTGATAATTACTCTAATATGAAACGTGCATTTGTGGCATTTGATCAGCGGGGAGATGGCTTCGTAACCCTCAGCGAATTGAAGAGAGTCCTCAATCAGTTTGTCTTTCCAATGACAGCTGGACTGTTTGATATACTAATGGGAAGGTAAGTGATGACGAGGATTGTCCTTGAATTACAGGGAAAATGAAAATGGACATCAAAAATTATTGATACCCTGAAACAACCTCTGTGCTGATATAAGTCAGGGCATGGCTAACTCACAGATTGTACCCTGAAACAACCTCTGGGCTGATCTAAGTCAGGGCATGGCTAACTCACAGATTGTACCCTGAAACAACCTCTGGGCTGATCTGAGTCAGTGGGCACAGCTAACTCACAGATTGAACCCTGAAACAACCTCTGTGCTGATCTAAGTCAGAGCATGGCTAACTCACAGATCGAACTCTGAAACAACTTCGGGGCTGTTCTAAGACAGGGCATGGCTTACTCACAGATCAAACCCTTAAACAACCTCTGTGCTGATCTAAGCTAGAGCACAGCTAACTCACAGATTTGGACTTAGCGTGTTGTGTTTTGAGAGGGTGGTGTTTACAAACTCTACTTACATTTGATGGAAAATCTGGAAATTGAACCTGAGACCCCAGAGGTGCGAGGGGATTTCATTGCCCTTACACCCTTGATTAACAAACTGATAACTTAATGAACGTTTTTCTGTTCTGCTGATTGTTATTTTTCTACTTATTCAGGTGTGGAATCAAAGCAAGCCACAAAATTCCCTATGAACAGTTTCTGGACAAATTCCAAGAACCAAGATCTGATGGCAATGGTCAAACCATCCCTATTCGCTCAAATCACAAGTAAACAATGTTACATTTATTACAATATCTACTATACAAACTCAAAAGGTTGTGCAGCACATGAAGCAATGACATAGGCCTATCTAACTTCGTTGTATTATTCTTCAGGTTCAATCCAATACGTGAAGCTGAAGATCAACCAACAACAGAAGACATCTGGAAATTTCTCTTCTCCAAAGTGTCTCAAAGTTTTTCCTCGATTAAAGAGGCTTTTCTGGTTTTTGATGATGTACGTATCTTAAGCATTTCGGAAATTAGTATAAGTAGAAAAGAAAAGAAAGAAGGGAAGGAAGGATGGGAAGGAAAGGAAGGAAGGAAGGAAGGAAGGAAGGAAAGAAAGAAAGAAAGAAAAAAGAAAAACGGAAAGAGAGAGAGAAAGAAAGAAGGAAAGAAAAGGATGAAGAAATAAAGAAAAGAAAGAAAATAGAAGCAGAAGAAGAATGAAAAGGGAAAAAAAAACTTTCAAGCTTCAATTTTCTTATATTTTTACCACGCCTTATCTTTCCATCCTATTTCTGTTAGTAGGATATTTAACAGTACTCATCCCTTCTCGTTTGTTTAGAACAAGGATGGTCGCATCACCAGACGTGATTTCCGTCGCATACTTGAGAGTTTCTGCTTCAGAATGACAGAAGACCAGTTCCGTGAACTGATGGCAAAAATCGACCCTCATAACAAAGGCTCTGTGTCGTACTTGGAATTCCTGGAAAAGTTTGAGCCTCGAGAAACAGAGGTACAACCATTTTTCTAGTTCATTTGGGATCTGCCCCAAACCACAGGGCTCCCAAAGGATGATTTTAACTTCTCCGATCTGACTTGGTATTTATTTTACAGGAGGGTCACCCTTGGCTTATGGGTGATGATACCGTAAAGAGTATCTCTCCACCTGCAGTTCTTGCTTGGTCTACTGTAAGTATACGAAATAGTAACTGAACAAATCATCACTATTAATAGATGTCAACTCCGTCATCATGTTTTTCATCATATCTGATCATTATAATATGCATCAACCTTACGATCAATTTTTTTCGCTTCCTTTATTACAAACTCTTTTTTGAAATGTTGGACTCCAGAGATGTATTGGAATGTAATTTCATGGCAGCACTTAAATGGGTTTCAAGAATTTATGGCACTGAAAAGGTTTTCTGTCTCGACTAAACAAAACAATTCAAAGGCGCAATCTTCGAATTTGATCGGAGCTGCATGTTTCTCTCTTTTATTGCAATTTACGTTAGATTGCCGGTCGCATGCTTTTCTTACTCGCGATATATTTTTTATCAGGTGGAAGATATCTTGCGGTTCAAGATTATGGATAACTGGAAAAGTATTGCTACTGCTTATATCAATATCGATGACAATAGAGATGGGTCCATATCAAGAGGGGAACTCAGAAAACTCCTGGAGAAGTACTGCCTCCCCCTGTCTGACGAGCACTATGAAATGTAAGTAACTTACCATGTTTGGATGCAAAGGTTTCTTGTGATTATCTTACTTAAGGGTTCCTTAGATCGCACCCTGGAACGACTTTTGTGCTGATCTAAGTCAGGGCACGGCTAACGCACAGATAGAACCCTGAAACAACCTCTGGGCTGATCTAATTCAGGGCACGGCTAACGCACAGATAGAACCCTGAAACAACCTCTGAGCTGATCTAAGTCAGGGAATGGCTAACTCACAGATTGAACCATGGAACAACTTTTGTGCTGATCTAAGTAAGGGCATGGCTAACTCACTGTTCGAACCCTGAAACAACCTCTGGGCTGATCAAAGTCAGGGCACGGCTAACTCACAGATGGAACCCTGAAACAACCTCTGGGCTGATCTAAGTCAGGGCACGGCTAACGCACAGATAGAACCCTGAAACAACCTCTGTGCTGATCTAAGTCAGGGCACAGCTAACTCACAGATTGAACCCTGAAACAACCTCTAGGCTTATGAAATTTAGCATCCTAGGTCTTAGAAAGGAAAACCGAAAAAGTGCAGTTTTAAGCCTGCTTTCTCCTGGCGTATAGTAATGTAGTAAACAATCAATGATTCCCTGACTGCTATTTTCATCAAGTTGTAAAATATTTTTTACAGGCTTTGGGGTCGTTGTGACGTAAATGCTGATAACACTGTGGATTTTCAAGAGTTTCTAAATAAGTTGGTAAGTAAGGCTCAGTTAAAGCAGTGCTCTAGAATTCCGTTTTTGCGATTCTGTTACCTTGTTGATAAATAAAAAAATGACTTTGCATTAAAGACTTTTGTTAAACCCCAAATGGAATATTTATTAAAATGAGATGGGTTCTTTAAAAGTAACTTTGTCGAGGTACGGTGTAATACAAGAATTGAACGTTTCAGATTAAACCCCTCCTCCTTGTTATGCTTCTATCTAGAACACGAATAACATCTATTTTTATGGTAATTTTTGAACAAGTGCAATATTTAAATTGAACATGAGAAGATAAAATTCGTATCTCCAAGCAGTCATGTAATGTTCTGTTTATTATATAGTAATGATGAAAAGGTAAATTATACACCGTGAACTAGCGTCCGAAACGTCAGTAAGTTTTTTCATCTTTTTCACGGTGTATAATTTATCTTTTCATCATTACTGTTTCATTAGAAACACCGACGCAGCTCACACTAGTTTTTAGCTAGTTATATTCTCGGTTTATTATATAGATATCGATGAAACTAAAATAAAACAAAAGCTCAAAAATTCTTTATCAAAATACGTTTACTATGTCAACAGCGATATCTTCACGTGTGAAAGATATGGTATCTTCGACTGGTAAAAGATATCAAGTTTTCGACACTAGAGAAAACCTAGTATTTTATCGATATCTATATAAAAAATAGACATACTTGACTCTTGCAGAATTTTTACGAATCGCTAATGTATATATATTTTCGTTTGATTTTTGATTTTTCAAGGGAGTAGATATCATAAGCGGTGATATCAATGGAATTAGTACTCGTATCCACGATGAGAGCGAAGCAAAAGCCGATTTTATGAAGTTCGATCAGTACAACAGACAAGAGGCTGCATATGAACGCGCCCTCGGTCTAACAGGGAAGAAGTCAGCGGATGAATGTATGGAAATACTTAAGGTATGTCTCAAAAGTGCCGTAAAATACTGACGCTAATGCTTTTTGGGGGACGCCCCGTTTTCTTTTCAAACCGCATCGAATGCTTTGCGTGTATAAATAGCGTTTTCGCCCGCTCACACTAAAACGCTTAAAAACACAGATACGAATAGAAATGAAGTAATATCATCATCTGCGCATGCGAAAACAGACCCCTCCCCCATGTGAATGACGTAAGCGTTTTCTAAAGCCTCCGTTTTCGCTGTCCACAGTAATACAATAGGCCTCTCCGTTTTCAAATGTCTCCACTCAGTGAGCGTTTTCAAATGAATGCGTTTTTAATGACATTGCTAAGAAATTTTCGAAGGTCTTAGTATGGGCGCAAGGCAAAAACGCATCGAAAAGTATGATTGCGTTTTCAAACGAAAGAAAACCCATTGGTGTGGAAGGGGCCTGAAAGAAATGAAGAAAAGCCATACTCATTCCCTTGTCTTTCACTTGTTCTTTTTTAGGAGCATATTTCTCAGAGGTCTCCTGATATACGTAAAACCTTTGTCAAGTTTGATAGTGATAATGATGGAAAGATATCAAGAAAAGAGTTCCGTCTGGTAAGCATTCACTTTTAGTTCACCGGTTAAATCTTGACCCCAGCTTCTCAGGCAACGTGTCATTCCCTAGAGTATCGTTTCTTTGTTTAACAGTTGCACATGAGAAGACACACCAATATCATATGAATACAACTCAAACAAAGAATCTTATTCTCAAGAGAATGACACGTGGTCTGAAATGAGAAAACATTACTTTATGCTAAAAGGTCTGTGCGCACTCAATGTCTCCTAGTCAATAGTTCCTTTCACAGTTCCCTGCGCCATCTTGAAAGATAACTGTGTCTTTGCATCGAAGCAAGACGAACGGTGAGCTTGCATGGATAGAGAAATGTGAATAACTAATGAAGGTCTTTAATAAGGTCTCTATCATTGCAAGCTCACCGTTCATCTCGCTTCAATGCAAAGGCATGGCTGCATTTCAAGATGGAGGAAAGGGGACTTTATTATGAAAATAGTAAGTTAGCATCGGGGCGCGAGTCGTCTTTGAGGAGAATGATGATTTTTGGGATTGCCTTAACGATATTCTTCATATTCAGGTGCTTGACAGTCTTGGTTTGTACATGACAGATGACCAGTATCGCATTCTTAGCGCAAGGTAAACAACCATATTCAGTCACTCTTCTATCGATCAGTCAGACAGTCACTTAGACTATCGATAAAGTCAATGAATCAATGAATCAATCAAACAAACAGTGGATCAATCAATCGATCAGTCAATCAATTTATTTTGAATTCTTAATTTCCTATCCCGATAGAGCAGGTTTCGTAAAACACTGCGAAAATCTATCTCACTTCATGGATTTGGCGTGCCTTAACCTGACGGTGTCGCGTATACGAACATTTTGATTGGCTAACTAGTGATCTCGCGCTGTGTTATTGGCTCAAAGGATGTCGTCAATCGTAGCGTATCCGTGTTCACAGGCATACCAGATCAGGGCGGGAGGAGGGAGGGCGTTGAAACGGGCACACATCTCTTGGCCGATCCGTGATGCGGAGAGTAGGACTGGGCACTACTCTGACTGTCAACAATGGCGGACTGTTTGTGGAGGAAATTCGGCTGACAAGAAGATCTTTCAAAGGTAAATTTAGGCTTGTTAATCTTTGCTTTTAGCCAATAAAACAATTTTACTGGTGTTAGAGAACACCCAAAACATGATAAGAGTTTTCATTACGAAGAATTTCGCTAGGTTTTGTACTCAAAGAACCATTTTAATAAGCGACTGCCTATGGTGTTTAGCTGAATTTTATATAGCAAATGCGGGCGCAGGGCATTTTTGGCTATGTTACAATGTTTTCCAAAACCTAGTTTATATATTTTTTAAATATTTATATAGTGTTTTACTTATGTGAAAAAAATCAGATTGAGCAAATTTGAGCAAGATTGGTTTTTTGACATCTCAAAAGTAGACTAGCGAATCGATAGTTAAGTTAACATACGTTGAACAAAAATGGAACGAAATGATCGGAAATTGTGACATTTCTCCAGATAAATATACACACACTGTTCTTCTGCACAATATTTTTCATTTTTGGACCGTTAAAGGTAAAACATCTAACGATCCTCAGGTCAATTTTCATCATACAAAAGGTGTACATACTATGAATTCCCTAGCGCTTCGCTAGTCTACATTTGAGATGTCAAAAAACCAATCTTGCTCAAATTTGCTCAGTCTGATTTTTTTCACATAAGTAAAACACTATATAAATATTTCAAAAAAATATAAACTAGGTTTTGGAAAACATTGTAACATAGCCAAAAATGCCCTGCGCCCGCATTTGCTACATAAAATTCAGCTAAACACCATAGGCAGTCGCTAATTAAAATGGTTCTTTGAGTACAAAACCTAGCGAAATTCTTCGTAATGAAAACCCTTATCATGTTTTGGGTGTTCTCTTACACCAGTAAAATTGTTTTATTGGCTAAAAGCAAAGATTAACAAGCCTAAATTTACCTTTGAAAGATCTTCTTGTCAGCCGAATTTCCTCCACAAACAGTCCGCCATTGTTGACAGTCAGAGTAGTGCCCAGTCCTACTCTACGCATCACGGATCGGCCAAGAGATGTGTGCCCGTTTCAACGCCCTTCCTTCTCCCGCCCTGACCAGATCTACTCTAAACCAGATCTAGGTGGCCTTACTGACGCGGCAACTATGTTTCTCATTTAAGAAAAACATTTGTTAACCCCGAATAAACGTATTCTACTTAGGTCTATGCCAAAAATAGAAAGATAAGAACTTTTTTTTCTTTTATTGTCGTAGACTTGGCTTCCACAAAGGCAAACTTAGCTACCGTGATTTCTTGGACAATTTTCAAGACAGACGATCAATAGGGATTGAAGACAGATCACCTGAATATCCCAAGAAAAAGTAAATGAATGGAGTAAATGCTTTGTTTTATAGTGTCAGACGTCCCCACAAATGCAACAAAGACTTCCTCTTCGACCTTCAGATTTCATGTTAACACTGAGACAAACTCTGGGCTGGTCAAAGTCAGGGCATGGCTAACTCGTAGATCTAACCTCGAAACAACCTCTGGGCTGATCTAAGTCAGGGGAAGGCTAACTCACAGATCAAACCCTGAAACAACCTCTGGGCTGATCTAAGTCAGGGCATGGCTAACTCGTAGATCTAACCTCGAAACAACCTCTGGGCTGATCTAAGTCTGGAAGGCTAACTCACAGATCAAACCCTGAAACAACCTCTGGGCTGATCTAAGTCAGGGCATGGCTAACTCGTAGATCTAACCTCGAAACAACCTCTGGGCTGATCTAAGTCAGGGGAAGGCTAACTCACAGATCAAACCCTGAAACAACCTCTGGGCTGATCAAAGTCAGAGCATGGCTAACTCACAGATTGAACCCTGAAACAACCTCTGGGCTGATCTAGGTCAGAGCATGGCTAACTCACAGATTGAACCCTGAAACAACCTCTGGGCTGATCTAGGTCAGAGCATGGCTAACTCACAGATAGAACCCTGAAATAATCTCTGGGCTGATCCAAGTCAGAGCACACTAACGGAGGAGCGAAGGACATCTGTTTTCTGAGGCTACCTTAACCCTTAATTGCCAAAGACATGACCACTTCATCTACGCACAAACGTTTATTGACCATGCAGATGTAGTACTGCCATGCTTTCGACAAGAACCACATTACGGGTGTCATTATTTATTCTATTCTTTTATTTTCCTTCCTTTTTATTCAAGGCATAACCAGCCAACCCCTTTAGAGCAATCAATGACAGCTGAGGAAGTAGAAGCTAAGCTAAGGACGAAACTACGCGATGGATATGCTGTAAGGAAGTTTTTATCAATACCTTTAATATTAAGATCTTATTAACCGAGCGGGAGGTCTGTACGGGATAATCTTTACCGAGGTCGGAATGTACAGATGCACAAATGTACTGGTCAAGGTTATCCCGTACAGACCGACCAAGCTCGGTTGATAAGAGTTTTATTATATGACCAATGCATCGATTTGGAAAAAATGTTTTCGCCGTAAGATTAATATGCGATCTGACCGGTTAATACCGGAGAATCAAGACCAGTCCGCGATGCGATCTATCCAATCAGATTGCTCGTTTCTGCTAGTATCCAGGCTCTAAGATTCACGGTCATATAATAAAGTAGCAAACCAAACCTAGTACTGAACTTTAATTTGGATTTGGATTGAAAACAATTGGTTAAATAGCAAACCAGGGGCTTGAGCACTTTTTGTTACTCTTCAACCTCTTCGTTCTCATCAATATTAAGAGAAATTATACAGTCAATGACATTAATGTTGTCAACCGAAAAAATACGTTTAGACATTTTCACATTTACACATTATCACGTGTTTCCTCGAAGGTTCTGGCATAAAACAAACGCTGAAATACCATTCTCCATCTTAATTCCTAACTGAATGGTTGGACAATTCTGGATTTTCGATTCATGAGTTGATTCAGTTTTACATTTAAAGTTCAGGCTGACGCACACGAGGCAAAGAATACACAATGAAACACGTGATATTTCTTCTAGTCTAAATGTGTAGATGTCTGTTTTCGGTGGACAACGTTACTGACATTGACTGTATATAATTTAAGGCTTTTTGGTATTTCTACTTAATATTATAGGACCTTCGAGAAGCTTTCCAAAAAATCGACTTCGACAAAAATGGCCTCATCACGAGAAAAGAGTTCCGTCGTATTTTGGATTCTTTGATGTTTTTGCTATCTGATGAAGAGTTTGACAAGCTGATGGACAGATTGAATATGAAGAAAGGCGATAAACTAAACTACAGAGAGTTTTTGAAGAGGTTCGAACACGTGGAGAAGATTGAAGAGGGTCATCCATGGCTATACTCTAATCATTTGTAAGTTTTTCAAGAAATTTTAGCTGACTTTTGGATCACACAAACAGTTTTTAAAAAGCATCTTCATTATACTATACATTTATTTTAAATTTCGTCTCATAATCCCTAGCGTTTACTATTGAAAATTGAAACAAATGCATCTAACAGCCTGGGTTGACGTCACGGACATTAACATATTGGAAGTATAAACCTTCATAACTTATTGATGGTTTTCAAGGCGGCCATGTTGGAGGAACTTAACAAAAGAATTGTAAAAAATTCCTTTGTTATATCCTCCAATGTGGCCACCGTGTCTTTTGTTATTTAATTCTCTTGGGAATGGTTGACAACCATCAATAGACGCAATATTCAGATGAAAAGATATTTTATCATTCAACTGTTCACTTCATGTAGCCATACATGCAGACCGTTTTGTTCTTAGAGATTATAAGGACTAAGTGTGGTTATGCTTATTCTAATCAGCTATCGAGGCAGGCAACATGTTTCTTTTTGTATTTTTCAAGCTTCAACGAAACTAAAGATCTACAGTACTTGAGTGCCGACGAAGCAGATCGCATACTAAAAAGAAAGGCTGTCGAACAAATGGACGATATCACCAAGGCGTTCCTTACCTTTGACCGTGATGGCAATGGGATTGTAACCAAGAAGGAATTACGAACAGTTCTCTATCGGTACCAGATCCCCCTGACGAAAATAGAATTCAAAAAACTATGGGCAAAGTAAGTAGAAGTGTAAGCTATTTTAAGGTTGAGAGGAAAACTGGGGCAGGGTGGCATGGTAGTGCACTGTGGGACTGTTTTAGGGGACATTTTCCAAGAGTGGTGCCTATTCCGTCTCCTAAAAGCCGTTTTAGACGGTACGGTTTTCGCCTACAACTATCGTATACAACACGCTCGCGTCTATCGTAGGCGAGTTGTAAGCTTAATTTGCACGCTAAGACTCGAGTTGTAGAATGGCGCGTGCGTGTTGTATACTATAGTTGTAGGCGAAAATCGTACCGTTAAACCGACCTTTAAGTAGCCCCAATTATACTTCAATGCCAACGCGATCCAATTTTTTCCTTTCCTCTGAAAGGCCATTAGACACACAGGAGTCCAAGTTTTGACTGAAATAATGGTGGGGGGGGGGGGGGGGGCGCCGACATTCTAATTCTATTTCTATGATACTTTGTTACCGTTTCTAGGTATGACACTGATAACAATGGTTACGTTGATCATCGTGAATTCATCGCTCGTCTTGGAGGAGAGTTTGTCCCTGGAGACACACACGGCCCCAGTACTCAGATCACTCATGGTAGTCATCAAGAAATGCAAAGATTCCACGATGCGCAGAAGGTGAACTCAAGAAAAAATAGAGACCTTTAGCACTAGGTTCTGCTACGTACTGCAGTTCGAAGTCAGGCGTTTTGCTTCAAACTTTGGATATTTAGCAAGGCGCCATAACGAAGTTGTTGCTAGCAGAGCCGCCATATTGAATTTCATTGATGCCGAGTGCTTCCGTGTTTGCGGGCGTGTTTCTGGGTCTAATTCCTAGCGGTTAGCGAAGAATCTGATGTTAAAGGTCGCTAAATACTTCTACAAAACTGCGGGAAACATCGCGCAACATCATTGAGTATTGATAACAAAGATGACCTAAGATCAATACCATGGTTTATAGCTTGATTTTGATGCGCAGCACTCTCATGAAATTTGCCAAAAAGTGACATCATTGACTATTGGTAACAAAGATCATTACTATGTTTGATTTTGACGGATTTTAGAGAGCAGAAATCTCAGGAATTCGTTTACGATTACAAGGCGTCATTTGGAAACACCAATTGCTGACTTCTATTTTTAATTTTTGTAGGCTATCCACGAGAATGCGACCAATAACCAAGCATACGCGGTGTCTTTCTTATCAGCCCTTGAAGTTGAGCAGAGACTTAGGTAAATATCAATACCAAATAGTTCATGTTATATAGAGCAGTTGTTGTATGACTATGAAAAGGTCATGTCACGAACACCGCGGCACCAATGGCAACGGATATGCCAGACCAATCACATTGCACGAGAATTTACCTCCATCCAATCAAATGCCCGGAGCATAGAATGAACACAGCGTGGACACAGTCACGCCAAGGTCACGGTACTGTCAGACCAATCACGTTTCACGAGAATTTACTTTCCATCCAATCAAATGCCCGGAACACGGCTTGAACATAGCGTGGACAATGTCACGCCAAGCTAACGGTACTGTCAGACCAATCACATTGCACGAGAAAAAATCAGCCAATTAAAATAATAGAAAACATCGCGGTGGCGCGCTTTTGTCGATGTTTGACAAAACAATTGGCTCTAATCACTTAATGTACTATCTAGTAACGGACCGAGCTACTATAACACGACCCAACGCAAAACTATTAATATTTTTTTATTTAATTTGTATAAGACATATCTCTATTATCTAAAAGATCAAACCTTCAAGGGGGGTTCCGTGGACCCCTTCGACCCCCCCCCCCCCGGATCCGCCACTGTGATGACGCAATTCATCGTCAATAAGAGGAAAGACACATATAAAAATGATGTCTCTTTGTTAAATACAACCTGAATCTAAGATTGTATGTTATAGGGATCGCTTCCGCGATGGATATGAAAGCCTGCGCAAAGCGTTTGAAGCCGTAGACACAAACAGAGATGGATACATATCTAGAAAAGAGCTGCAACAGATCCTCTTTGATTTTCATTACTTCCTTGAAGAGCACCAACTAAATATCTTGCTAGAAAGGTGAGGAGTAACGTAATATATTAGTGAACTAGGGTGTACAAGAAGCTCTTGTTGAAGCTAGAAAACCAACCAAAGTTATAGTCAATTCGTACATTTTGTCATATTTTGTCTTAAAAAAAAGTAAATTCTTAGCAAAAGAATTCGCGTCAAGCTTTAAATCTTATACTCGTTAATTATTCATGAGCTCAAGGACCAACCAGGGTTTCTTATTTGTACCACGTGCAGTAGTTTGGAATCCCCCATCAAATACGACCACACCCATTTCAAAGTTCTAGAACTTTTCTAGTGAGTAAGAAAAAGACCTAGCAAACTCTGCTCACGTGTGATACAGAGGCCAGAAGTCAAGCGCGTAACCCTGGGGATGAGAGGGGAGTGCACTACCGCAACGCAGCCCTTGATTTGTACTCCGATATCTAATAACGAACTCTTATAACGCATTATCTGTTTTAAACCGCCAACCGGTTGGCTCAGTTGGTGAGCATCGGACTTTCGTGCGGGAGGTCGTGGTTCGAGTGCCGGACGCACCAACACTCAGGGTCTCAAAATAACTGAGGAGAAAGTGCTGCCTTAGTAATTACATCTGAAAATGGTTAGACTTTCAAGTGGCTCGGATGATCACTTTAAATGGTGGTCCTTTCTCTCCACACTTCATCATTACTAACCAATATCGGAGGGACGTAAAAGAACCATTGAGGACGTAAAGAAACCCTGGCAGTGACTACCCTCAGTGTCTACACTTCATAATAACCATCTCTCATGCTTGTAAATTGTATAATAGCAATCTGTCATTCACAACTCCATGTAAAGCGCCTTTGATTATCTACATAGAAAGGCCGCTATATAAATCATAATTTATAATCATAATCTTTTTTGTTACTTTTTCTTAGATGTGGATTAGGAAGTAGGAACAAGTTATCCTACGAGAAATTTCTCAGCGCATTCGAGGACCAACGACACTCGGGATACGGTCGTGTGACACTCGATACTTCGAAGAAGAAGAGCAGTAGTACAGTAGTGTTCGAGAACCATGAAGCACTAAGCCCAGAGCAGGCGATTGCTAAACTGAGAGGGAAGATAAGTAGCAATTATGATACCATAGTCAAGGTACGTGGTTTTTCTTTTATATACTTTTTTATGGGAAGATGTATGGTATTCTTGGCTTTTCAGTTGGATGTGATATGGATACACTTATTTCAATAAAGTTAGTCACCTAAAAAGCTTTTTTACTCCGACGAAGGACTAGCGTCCGAAACGTCAGTAAGTTTTTTCATCTTTTCACGGTGTATAATTTACCTTTTCATCATTACTGTTTCATTAGAAACACCGACGCAGCTCACACTAGTTTTAGCTAGTTATACCTTTTTAAAAAGCTACAAAGCTGAGACCGACAAGGGTTATAGGTAGATCCATTTTACATGTTTTAACCGCTTGGTAGCTGTTGACTTGAAATCTTTTACCAGTTACAGTCTCACCACCTCACAGCATCGCCTGTGTCAAAAGCTTTACTTGTTGAATATGAAATATTTCCCATGATTCTCAGCGATCACAGCTTTCTAGGTTTTTGGTAACTAACTTTATTTAAATAAGTATATACATCTCAGTATTTCAACAAAAACGTTATCGGTTCGAGCTCTAAAATGAGCGATCTGAGACTAAACGGATTTTTTGTGTTTGAATGTTTTCTAAAATACGAAAAATCATATTTGTCACTCGAAGGCCATGCTTTATATATTCAAATCTAAAAATGGAATCTAGGTTGTCAAGCTGTGGATATATTACTATGGCGGGAGGCTTGGCGATTTCTTTTGAGAAAAAAAAGCAGACCAAATACCATGTAAAGTACATTTAACTCGATTGCAAACCTTAAAGTGCAGCTAACCCCTGATACAATACTTTCAGTATTGATTCTACATAAAGTGAATAGTTGAATGGTGAAATATTTCTTCATTTGAATGTTGCGTCTTTAAGTTATGAAGGTTTATACTTCCATTATGTTACTGACTGTGACGAAAAAGGCAAATGGCGTCCCCTTCAACAGACCCATAATTCAATGCGAGTATTACTCGTTACCATTTTTTACGCAATCTCGGAAAGACCAATAATAGGCACAGGAAGTTTTCGATATACATATATACACATATAACTAAACTTGAATACGATCTCAAAATTCTTGGTTATTGTATTCTCTTTTAAAGTCCTAGTGTTTTATCGTTTTATCTTCAGGCTTTTCGAGCATTTGATGAAATTGGTATGGGCTACGTCACGACCAAAGATCTCCATCAAATCATCAAGGCGTTTTGCTTCGTTATGACTGAAAAACAGTTCAAGGTATGCAGAACTCATAAGCTGAAATATTATTATTGAGTTCAACGTGTTCTCTATAGACACAGTGGTTCCTTATGGCAAAGTATTGCCATTTTTCAAACTAAGTTGGTATTGCTCCATGAAATACTTGTGACGCAATTCAACTCCTATCTAGAATAGCTGATCACGTGATAAATGTCCTCTTGATAGCTGATCACGTCTTTTTGTCAAGAGACAATTCAGTCTTACGATCTAGTTGAACATGTACCCGAAAGGATCCCGAACCCGAAATGATCCCCTTTCATTTTTATGTTTTTCTTGTTATATAATATAAGTTTATCTTTTTTCCTCGTAGAATGAGTCATTTTGATATGTTTTCTTTTTATAGCATAAGTTCATCCTTTTCCCATATACAATTCAGTTTAAAATGACGACAGCGCGTTAATAAAGTACTTATAAAATTTCACTTCGTTTCCATCAGTGCATTCCGCTTAGTTTGAGGGGGTCTTTCAAGGTCCTATCTCAGGATCATTTCGGGTTCGGGATCCTTTCGGGTACATGTTCAACTGTTTTGGGGATCTGTTCGGGTCCTGGGATCTGTTCGGGCCCCGTACGGACTACAAGTATATAATGAAGTGTAAGTATATTTTCTCGTGGTTTAGTATGATTGCCCTGTTTGCTTTCCATCCTGATCCGATGGCAAACAAATGTATTCACCGTCGCCTGTCATATCCTAATCCAGTCGTATTTGTTTTAGCACCAGGCTGTTTGACCTACAAAACCCGAATCGAACCTAATCTGAATATTTATTTCACCAGGCGCTGCTCAAGCAGATTACTGTCAACAAAGACGGTTTAATTTTCTACGAAGACTTTTTAGAAAGTTTTCAGAAATCCGACGTTGAGGTGAATACTTAGCGAAGAATCTCATAACTCATTTGTTGGGTACTTGAAATGATAAGACAAATAACAAGAATAATTTTTCATCGTTTTGTCTCACTTCAAGAAAATGTATTTACTTGTGAGTTTGGAGAGTCGTAGTTTATTTTTATTACGAGTTAGATTTTGAAACTACCTTTCAAGACTTTTTGCCGAATGGGAGTACGACAAGAATAAGAACGACTTTTAAAATAGCACAGACGGTGCAAACTGTGAAGCCTGTGTTAAAGTATACGTACTAAACAGTGAATGGTTATTTTTGAATTCAGGCAAGTCGAAAGTGGCTTGAAAATTTACAACCTTCTCCTGCGAAGCGTCAGCAGTCTCCTATCCAGAAACACGGTATGACAGAGGAAGATGTAGAGAAGAGAGTCAGAGAAGTGGTGATGGCAAGGTTCTATTCTCTTGCTAAGGTATGTAACCAAGCTACCAAGCAATCAACCTAGCAACAGCACACAGACCTAACGACCAACCCGCACATATCAAAACAAACCTTAAGAATTAACGATTTAAATAATGAAATAACGAGGTTTAAAAATTGATTACCAAAGTGGGAGTCTGAGCATCGAACCCGAGACCCCAGAGACGAGGCTTGGTAACACATTCGTAAAATTACTAAAGTGTTTGACTTTTAGTGGATGGGCAGATGAGCAAAATGTTTTGCAATCCAAGGTCCAATAGAGGCTTTGCACCATCACAGGGGGCAGGAACAATTGAATTTGGTCCAAAAATGAAAAAAAAAATCTCGATTCTTTTACGAAGTTAGATAAAAACTTCAAATTCAGTGTAAAAACATGCGTCCAGCTTGCGTTATTAAATTTATTCATAGAAATGTGTTTCTTCTCTCAACAGGCGTTCACTGAGCAAGACACGAACCAATCAGGTACCGTGAGCCAGAAGACACTGCGACAGATACTTGATCGTCACGTGTTCCGTATGAATGATGATCAGTTTGACCATATATGGTATCTACTGCCGAAAGACCAGAACGATTTGGTAGAATACAGAGAATTCCTCAGGATGTTTACAGGAAGAACTGACGTCACGAGGGCGTCTTCGGCCACGCCTCCAAGAACAAGGGAAAGAAAAGTAAGAAAAAGCGAAACAATGAATGAAGGAATTTTTTTAGATGCTCTTTTAAATGTTGCATCGTTTTCTTGAAGCTGCTGTTAATTATCTTTATCAAAATGGATAACATTTGCTGTCGTTCTACTTTTACGGTGAACACTCGAGTTTGTGAGCCGATCAGATTACGAATCGAAAACAATAGAGTTACATGTATTGAAAGTCTATAAAAGCTATTCGATGAAATGATGAAAGTGAAAAAAAAAAGTATATTTACACAAATAAAAAATGAATTAAAGTAACTCGAGTGTTCACGGTTAGAGTAGAACGATCTATTAAGAGAGAATTCTTTTCGTATTCAAGCAGTGAGCGCCAAAAACTATTTTCTTGAAGAAAGGCTGTTGTGCAAGGCTAAAAACTTGTTATTCAGAAAGTTCAACTCGTTAAGTGGAGATGACCAATGGAAGTGGAATCAAAGTGTTAACCCAAAACAAAAATTTTATTCGAAAATGATAAATAGGACTTCATTTGCTTATTTCCCATATATTTTTTATAAAAAGCCTGACAAAGCAACATTCTGACACAAATGCAACAAAACATCTTTATACAATTGAAAATACCGCTTCATGCAAACAAGCATTCTGTCATAGTACATCAGTTTCTAACTGTTAAAAAAAGGTTTTGAGTGTTAACCCAAAACGAAGATTTGGATCAAAACTCATACGAAAGTCTAGTTTTTGGCGCTTTTTGCCATTGCTGCTCGTTATTGAAAACAATTTCCTCTTAATAAGTTATCTATATTTTAGCCAATAAGGGCGCGCATTTGTGATCAACACTGTTATTATATCGTGAGAATCATTCTCAGTTATGTATGTGTGTTCCATAGCTTTCTCGCGAGTCTCTTCTGTCTCCAATGATGACGTCTCCTGTCTTCAAAAACATGTCACCAGAAACAGTCACCCCGCCAATGAGCGCTACTGATGTTGAAAGAAAACTGAAAAGCCAGGTAAAGACAACTATGAATGAAGCAAGTGGTCAGTGGATTGGCGATGATGATGATGATTTCAATCAGGAACCTCCCTGTTTTAATGGTGTTCTAGAGTCGATGATGGTGATGATGGTGTTGATGATGATGTTGATGATGATGATTGTGATGATGATGATTGTGATGATGATGATTGTGATGATGATGATTGTGATGGTGGTGGTGGTGGTGAAGATGATGATGATTGTGATAATGATGATGGTGGTTATAATGATGATGATTGTGATCGTGATTGTGTGCTACGCGTCGTGCTTCTTCTAACACTTCTCTCGTGTTCTGCCAACCCCCGCGTGCTTTATGACAGCACACTTCACGGGCGCCCGTTTTTTAATTCTTCAATAATTACTAACCTAGAAAAAGTAATCAAAACTAAGATTATACTGTAAAAAAAAAAAAACAAGCGAATAAAAATTGTTATATACCAACTATAAGGGCAAGAAGATGTCACGTGAACGTAAACAAGTTTTGATGTTTCCTGGGCAACGGCTTTCAACGGGCAACAATAATGTTGTTGAATGGCAATACCGAAAATGATTTTCACGGAAATATAAGTTTTTTGGAAATCCAATAACTGTTTTCGTTTTCTTTGACACTTGGTATATAACAAAACACTTATTGGCTGGAACCTCGGGAAAGCAGTGTGTTTTGTGGTCCCTCGACAGCAATGTTTCCCTCGGCATCGCCTTGTGAAACTTCGCCTTCTCGGGATCACAAAACACTCTTTTCTCCTTGGTCCCAGTCAAAATGTGTTAATTATGATTTTTTTAACAGGTTTGTCGTAGCTGGCAGCAACTTCAGAAGTCATTCAGGAATGCCGATCCCAACAACACTGGCAGAGTAGACTTCCAACAGTTCAAAGGTGATAGAATTTCTTCAATTTCATGTTAACCATAAACGTTGATAGTACCATGTAGGTATATTTTGTGATAAAAAAGCAGGCTTTCCTAGAAAAAGATATTTATTTTGGTTGTTTGGTCTGTCATTGTAGATATTTTGTATCAACATCACATGGATCTGACGCATAGTGAGCTGCTGGCCTTGTGGAAGAAACATGTTTCTGAATCAAGTGGAAGAGGAGGGTAAGAGACGATGATACCTTTGTCGTCAAACATCGTTGCTCTTGCGAAGCCTGGCATTCATAGTGGAAGTGAATGTGATCTAGATACAGTAAAGAAACTTTGAAAAAACTCGTTACCGGTAGCCATGTCAGATGACAGGAAAAATACAATCGTTTTACATGAGAAGGAACTCAATTTCCGAGAGCAAAGGGATTTTATTGTTCTGCCATCTTACCACAGGCAGTCCAAGCTTTATTATGGGCGTCGGCACGTGATAGTGCGAAGCCTCTATTGTAGACCTGTCCACCAGAAAAAAACTTTCTTTGTTACTGGTTTGGTGTTGTCACTTTAACATTGTCGCTGTTGTTCACATGAGGTGGTTATTACTATATATGATGAAGTTGACGACGATGATGGTGATGATGATGACAATGATATTCTTGCAAATGATGAAGATGATCTGATGATGTCATCAAAATAATGAGGATATGATGATGATGTCCTTGAAATCAATAATGATGACTATGAGGATGTCGATGATGGATGATGATGTTGATGATGGATGATGATGATGATGATGGATGATGATGTTGATGATGGATGATGATGTTGATGATGGATGATGATGTTGATGATGGATGATGATGTTGATGATGGATGATGATGTTGATGATGGATGATGATGTTGATGATGGATGATGATGTTGATGATGGATGATGATGTTGATGATGGATGATGATGTCGATGATGGATGATGATGTCGATGATGGATGTTGATGATGGATGATGATGTTGATGGTGGATGATGATGTTGATGGTAGATGATGATGGATGATGATGTTGATGATGGATGATGATGTTGATGATGGATGATGATGTCGATGATGGATGATGATGTTGATGGTGGATGATGATAGTGATGTACTTATGCTAACTCTAGCTAGCTTCATGAAGTGATTATTGTTATATATTCCTTATGTGATTGTTCATCGTCTATTTCTAGTATTGTTTACAAGGAATTTTTAAGGCACTTCGTCCTTTCATCCAATGCAAAACCAACCAATCAGTTGGCAAGAGCAAAGCTGCAATCCACAAAAATACCAGTAAGTCCACAAAATATAACTTATTACTGTGCGGACACACTAACCGGGACCACTTGAATAAAACTGACCAATCAGTTAACAGTAAACTAGACGGAGGTTGAACTGATAACAGCATTAGCCAATCAGATTATCACGTTCTCACGCTCTTATAATATCGATGTGCTATCTGATTGGCCGGTGAGTGGTAATATGATTGGTTAATGATACTAGTTTATCAAATTGGTCCTGGTTAGTATCCGCACAGTAAAAGATCCGTTGATGAATATCCTCCGGCTATAGAGCCTCCCCATGGGGAAGGGGTTGAAGAATCCGAATAATTTTATGAAATGGCCGGCCCATCTTTAAATCGTTATGCTCAAAATCCTAACTTATTAAGCAGACTTCCTCGGCTCTGACTTAATGTTTTCCCATTTCAGATCACGTTTTATTCCCTAGAGCATCATTTCTTTGTTTAAGGGTTGCGCACGAGATACATCTCAAACGAAAAATCTTATTCTCAAGGGAATGACACGTGGTCTGAAATGGGACAAATTTTCCCCCGGGGGCTCCAGAGCCGAGGAGGTCTGTTTGATTTTCGAACCATCGATGGATAATGGAGGCATGAAAGGCCTAGCCAATAGCTGTCATTACAGATGAGCCGACAATGAGATATTCTTTTGTTTTAAGAATCATACAAGTGATACTATCGTTGGTCGATACAATGCGTGTTGCCTCATTTGCATCTCATTTGCATGCATCCATAATATCTGCTATTTATAAGTGTGTCCAAGAATTCTTTATTCTGGGATCCAGAGGATCTCGCTCAGGCTGCATCTTGGTCTTAAGTTAGTTGATCACGTACGCTTTCATACTGGTTTCTAATTTTCATATCTCTTTTTTTCCCTTCAATGTTCAGTCCAGTCCAGGGTTCAAGAGCGACCAACTGGTGGAGCTAATGGCGAACTTGCGCTCCAAGGTCAGGGAAAACTGGAAAGAAATGAGACGAACGTTTAGAGTAAGTTTATATTATTGCAATGTAATGATTTGTAATGATTCGTGATTTATATAGCGCCCTTTCCACGTGGTTAGTATGAACTGTAGGCACTGAGGGTGGTCACTGCCAGGGTTTCTTTACGTCCTCAGTGGTTCTCTTACGTCCCTCTGATAGTGGTTAGTAATGATGAAAAGTGGAGAGACAGGACCCCATTTAAAGTGCTTCTTCGAGCCAAGTAATAGTTGTATAGATGTAATTACAAAGGCAGCTCTTTCTCAGTTATTTTAAGACCCTGAATGTTGGTCTGGCTGCAAAGGTTTAAACGTATAACAGGGTTGTTTTTTAAAAGATTACAATGCTAGTAACCAAGATGGTGCGAGCTTTACAACTTACTTTCGTTAATACTTACTTTTTCCTTCTAGGCAATCGACAGCAAAGGTACAGGAACATGCTCACCAGCAGAATTCCGCCAGACGCTGAAACAATTTACGATCAACTTAGACGATGAAGAGTTCTTCCACATATACTCCTACTACGACAAGAATATGCTAGGAAAGATATCTTATAACGAGTTCTTACGAGCTCACCTCGAGTAGATTTTACATAACTATCATAACTATGCGATATACCTTCCTCTTATCCTCTCTCCTCAACGCGGGAATGGCGAAGTGGCCGTCTAGAATATTCATTGGCCCAGCGTGCGTTAAGTGATGGATAGGCGATGGTTGCTTTTTCGCTTTGTTCGTCGCTTTAAAGTAGTTTTCGTATGACAACGGTGGAAAGGTACTGTGTACAGCACTGCCGCGGCATGGAATTGAGATCGCGATGGGTGGGAAACATTTCGCAATTAGCGGATTCATATCCTATCGTATCTTAACTATACGTTGGGACTAGATGAATTACTGGAAGAAAATGGGAAGCCATTGCAATGTTACAATGTTACCGTAAGTTTCCCACTCATGCGATATCATTCTTATGGAAAGCTATTTCAATGTTACGTTATGTCGTACCGTGTACATGCTGTAAGTCAGTACCGTATATTTCCCACTCATACGAGAACTATTCTTATGGGAAGCCATGTCAAGGTTACGGCATGTCGTACCGTGTACATGCTGTAAGTCAGTACCGTATGATTCCCACTCATACGATAACTATTCTAACGAGAATCCATCTGTACTGTATTTTAGAGTCGATCGTGTTACAAACCAGAAAAAAGTGCATTTCGATTATTTATGGCACCGTTGCCTGAAATCTAGAGTCTGGGGATTATTAAATTGATCGAAAGCAGAGAAATTGGCCGCTTTAGAAACGAGAAAAAGACTGAGAGGTGAGTTTTGAATTCTATTCTAGCTAGCAAAAAGGTAAGTCAATATTGGTAAGTCTGTGAAATTGGAACATGATTGGATAAAAAGAACCAGAGTTACAAGCCTTCAAAAGCCTCAAAAATATATATAAATGTCCCCTGTAAACATGCATCCTTTGTAAATTTTTCAGACTTTTGGAGTTTTGTAACTCTGGTTCTTTTCATCTAGTCATGTTCAAATTGGTCAGACTTACTAATGTTGAGAAAGAGTTTTCCTAATGAGATTAAAATTCAAAACTCGCCCCAGTCTATCGCTCGTTTCTAATGTGGCCAATTAAAAGCTAAGACAAGTTTTGTGATTCACATTTAATTGTCATATTCTAAGCCCCCTTGAAGTTGTATATGGTTCTGAAAAAGTATTGCGTTAGTCTATATATATATGTTATTATATTAATGATTCCCTATAAAATAAGGATGAGAGCCGGACTGAAGAAATACTCGGATGGTTCAATGTTGTAAAGACGTTGATTGTTGATTTATATCCTTAATAAAACGAGAAATATGGTTGATAGTCTATTATTTTTAGCTTTTTAAAAAAACTTCCTTCGTAGCTTAGCTTTACTAAGCGATTCAAGAGGAAAGCTTTAAAAAGTAGAAATGTAAAATACTGCCAAGAAAAAGAACGAGGCTGATACTTTTCATCAACCTTACAGTAAGTGATAGAGTGAAGGCATTTAACCCGCATTTAAATAATGAATATTAGTTTACGTGTAATAGTCAAATAGACACAAAAGAAAACAATGGAATTAGGGTCTACTTAAGTGTATTAGTCTAATATCTATTGCACAGGTTTAATGACTTCAGTCTGCAAACGAACGGCCAAATATACCATGGTACCATGGGTAGTGATTGCACATGGCAAACGCAGGATAGCAAGGGGTTAATGCAGGGTCACACCTACCTCTAATCATCCCTAATTAAATCAGCAAAGATTACGGTTTGATGAACGAGTTAGAGTGCACGCACTAAAACCGTGAACATTAATTAGTACTATTTCATACAGAATCCTTTGTTTCTATTGTTTAATTATCACTATTTAGTGCTATAAAATAGTATTTGTTTCACGGATTTAGTGTGAGCATTCTAGAGCCCTTCGGCCATTTTTTTCTTCTTTTTCATGATCTATTATTCGCATATTGCCGCACACGGTATCCTATCAAATGCTGCCATCTTACTTGCACCTTCTTCTCTTGAGGTAAGAGCAGATGAAGAAGATTATTTGCTGACCATGGCTGATGTACAGCAGGCTCAAGTACGTGCACAGTTAATTGAGTTAAGCTGTTGTCACAGTGGACGTGGTGAAATCAGGTTTGAAGGAGTAGTTAGCATGTGTCAACTACACCACAACTATCAGTACTCGAGCAGGATCGAAGAAGGGGAACCGACGAATTATCTAAGGGTAGGTATTAGAGAAGTGGATGGAAGATAAATGTCTTCAAAAATATCAACAGAACCGATAGATTTGAATTCAGCGAAGTGAACAAGTTAGGACAGGAAGAACGAAGGGACATTTGACCTAAAAGAACGCTGGCTGGAATACCTGAAGGATTATTTGGGTATCTCAGGAGGAAAAATGTTCGGATTGTGAAGTATTGTAGTACAATTTGGAAAGGTTTGCCAAAATGGCAGCCGAGAATTGCAGTAACAACCAATTAGAAATTCGATGAATCATCGAAAGAGTCGCCGCTAATTGGTTAGTCTTACCTCGAAGCGACTCAAAAGGACGTGTTCCAACAACCGGGGTTGGAAATTCTAATGAGTTTGCTAATATGCTAATGATCTACGTACCGTACTGCCAGCTAAATTATACCGAAATAATCTGCGTGAAGAAGATTAAATTTCAAAATGTTAGTCTTATTGCACTTTCTGTGAACCTGACCTACTTTCCAGGAAACGAACTCAACGTTCTAAATTTATTAAAAACTTAACAAGTGTTACAAGACTTTATATTTTTTATTCAACGTCAACTTTTGTATCAGAAAAAAATACAAATGAGTGGACTGAGCTAGCATGGAAACTTTGTGTACACAGAAATACCTTCTTAGTTTGTTATAAATGTTCAAATAAGGGTACTCGACGTTCAGCAAGAAATGACGCAAGCTCCACACATACTGGAAGAAGCCATATAGGATGTCTCCATAACTGTGATATGGCTTTGTACACTTTTATTTCTTTAAATACACGTTCCACCTTGATTCGACGTCGTGACAGACACGTCATAAAGCGACTTGCCCGCCTTCTTTCTCTTGGGTTCAGCAAACGCATTTGATTTGCTCTTACAGCCGTCAGCAATGGTCCACCATCAGGATAAGCCTTGTCCGCTAGAGGTTTTGCACCTTGTGGTAGGTCCAGAGGCTGTCCTGGTCCAATGCGGGTCATCAGCCTGTAAGATGTCGCATCGTGTGTACTACCAAGAAACCCGGCTTGAACATATCTCAAGTGGCCAAGGTTATCAATGATAAGTTGAGTGTTGAAACAGTGGTAGTGACGGTGCCCACTATAGAACGATCTCTCGGGCTCTGTTATGGTCGGTATTTCTCATGCGGGGTTGCGTCTAAAGCGCCCACTGCGTTTGGGAATTCTGGCGAATTTCTCCAGATATTGGCTCATTCATTTACATTTAACCAGCGAATTTGATTTTGGAAATACCTCCACATCTCTGGTATGACTCTGTATGTAATTTGCACAACAGTTGATGGGTCGGTATCGAACCACAGAGCTAGACTTTCTACATGCAGATATTTGCGTAGCCACAATAAGGCTAGCAGAACTTGATTTGTGATGTTGAGTTGTAAGCGTCCTAGTCGTTGACGTGGTAATCCATCCCTTGTTAAACGGAATAGAGCTGGAGAAACATCTGCTACCAGCTGCAGGAATGACTGTGGGGTTTCACCTGTATTTCTCCAAAACAACTATGGCTGTCTTTGTATTAGAGAGAACACATCCCTGCCATCAAATCCACTGCCACGGAAGCCTGGAAGAAGTCTATTTGACGGCACGTTTTGTATGTCTAACGGAGGCTGGAAAGCAGACAGAAGTATCAAAATTGCGAGTATTTGCAAAAGGAGCACACGTATATCCTGAATCTGCATCTCAAGTTCACAGTGACAACCAGTCAAACTTCTATTTTTGAATAATTAAAATCGAAGCGTGCAACTAACAACGTTATTGTACATGTAATTAGTCCAGGCTGTTTGGAGTTTTGCAGCACTTCGCAATTTTCTGAGCATTCAGTGCTCGCCCATCGAGTGACAATTGAGTTTAGCTAGTTTACTTGATTATTTCTGATAAACGTTTTGTCAAGATGTCACAAAAAGATTCTCTAATACCGGGAAATTCACATGGGTTAGGTAAGTAAACCATTTAAAGCACATTTCTGGACTATTGCGACAAATTAATTTTATTATTGTTTTCAACTTATGGTTTGTAATTTTAATTATGATAGGATCACTACCAAAGCGTGGTAATGTTGGTGAAAAGGAAATTGAATTTATTTCTAAGTGCTACAACAAATGTAATAGCAAAGAGTGGCCTGACATCCTACAATACTGCAAAGAAAGGATCCTAGAGGCACAACTCCCTCATCATGTTGTGGCACTCTATCTAAGGAGCCCACTGGCGAGACGACTGATTACCAGAATGAAGAACATTTTAAAGAAAAAGTTGCCTTCCCCGACTGAACCAATAGACTCCATGAAGTATGCAGAGAAGAAAACGCCTTCCCAGAGAAGACAAGCAGTAAAGGACAAATTAGAGGGAGAGTATGTGGCGTCATCATCATGCGAGAGCGAGTTTGATGAAAAAGATGACTGTATTGCCGGTACGAACAAGGTATCTAAAAGGAGGAAGGTTAACAATGCAGCAGAAACTCAAGCTGCACATAAGAAAATGTTCAAAAAGGCTTTGGAAATGATGAGTAAAGTAGATGCTGTTTTATGCAAGGTAGACAATTATCTAGATAAGAATAACTAAGCTATAAAAAAAATGGAATCAAATCTTCAGTCTCGACTGTTATAGCGGGCTGGTATATCGTCACTTCTACTCAAAGACTCGTAATTTACAAACGTTGCTGATAAATGAAACTTCTATAAAAATCTTGTAACAATTTTTAGTGAGTTTTAAGAGAAGTAAATTCGTTGGTGCTGGCCTATCTCCAGCTTCTCAGAATTTTAATGCGGAGATAGGCCAGCGCCAGCGACGGCGAGTTTACTTCTCTAAAAACTAAATATAGCGTTAATAGTTTTGAGCTTTTTAACGTTGAGTTCGTTTACATTCCTGGAAATTATGTCAGGTTCACAGAAAGTGCAATAAGACTAACATTTTGAAATTTAATCTTCTTCACGCAGATTATTTCGGTATAATTTAGCTGGCAGTACGGTACGTAGATCATTAGCATATTAGCAAACTCATTAGAATTTCCAACCCCGGTTGTTTGAAAACGTTCTAAAGAAGTGTGAAATAAAATATAAGAATACCACAAAGAGTTTGAAATCTGTGCACAGAGGTCGACGGGGAAAGGCAGAAACCGACACGCGTCTTTTAGAAACTCGAAAAAATATTGAACAGATTGAGCTGGTGGAAGTCATGGTAGTCACACCTTCTAGTCGAAGCGAGTAGTTTAACGTTTAATGCTCAAGAGGCATCTAGAAGCCATATTGGGTAAAACAAAAATGATTTGTAAAAAAGTTTACATCCTTGCATTCTGAAAGGCTTATAACCGTGCGTCGTCTTGGAGCAGTCGTCTTGGAAGGAGTACAAGACTTAGGGATCTATAAAATGAAGTATGACGAGTACAACGAACATTAAGAAATGTGATGGAAGAAGATGATCATGATGATGATGATGGTCAACAAAGGTCATAGTGTGACGAAGGCGGTGATGGAAGAAGATGAAGTTGGTGATGATGAACATGACCAATAAAGATGGTAGTGTGGTGAAGGTAGTGATGGAAGATGATGATGACGGTTATGTTAATGATGGTGACCAAATTAATAAGCCATTATAAGATTACTTCTTGATTTGAAAGCCCTTTTAAAATAAAAAAGAATGACCCCTACGTTCTTTTTGCTCTCTCATTTCGTAGCTGAGATATTTGATATAGATATTACAAAATGATGACGTCACATAACTGAGTGACGTAGTGAAAAGTCAAATCAAATATCTCCGAGAGAATTAGCCCAAAATGGCTGAAACTTAGTATAGGAAATCGCACGATCTTCTCGTACAATTTGAAAATTAATAGACACGAGTAATGTTTTGAAAGTTCTTGTAATTGCACAAGACTTTAGGCGAGTGAATTAAAGAACTTTCAGAACATTACTCGTGTCTATTAATTCCAAATTGTACAAGAAGATCGTGCGATTTTTTGTTTATAGTTCACTCAACAACATTTCAGTAAAAAATGCGAAGCGACGCCGTTCATCTTTGTCTATTTGGCGGCCGATTTTCAGTCCATCGCGCAACTGAAATGGATAAAAAAGATTAAGTCTTGCGGCTTTAAAATTTTATTTATATGTTTTTTAAGTACAAATTGATAGAAAATAATTGTTTTGATATTGTTTTGGCCTTGTTGCCATAGCGACTTAATTCGGTACTCCTACGGAGTACAATAAACGCTATAACCGTACTCTTCTCGACCAATATGAGTCGAGTAATTTTGTTGAGTGTACTATAATGCTGGTTAGGGTGCAGAGTAAAATTGTCAGTATAATATATTGATAGTGTTACCATGGAAACAACCTATAGGAGCAGGCGTAGCTCAGCTGGTTAGTACGCGGACTTCAGAGCTAGAGCTTCATAGTCCAATCCTCAGGAACTCCACGTCTAGATCTGTTTCGACTCCTTCTCTGTTCTATGTAGCTTTTTAATTAGCTTTAAATACCCGTATTTTTTAAAGTACAAAATGATAGAAAATAATTGTTTTGACATTGTTTTAGCCATGTCGGCATAGCGACTTTATTCGGCATTACCTAACATCATGTCATTTGAAATTTCATTTGAGCCTAGTTTTTATGATAAAATTGAGCATTCTGGTGGAAAGTCATGCTTCTTTTCATCATTTGTCCACAGCAATGCTCAAACATTTTGATCACCCCCACCAAAAAGAATAACCATTTATGAAGGATTTTCATATAAACAACTGAATTCAAAAATTTCCTCTGACTGCCGGTTGCGAGAAATTTGACATTAGAGAGTTTTAGATTGACTTTTTTTCTCCCCGCAAACGGCAAACGTGACCACGCTTTTTTGTCTTTTGTTTGCAATTCCTTTTCAGTAATTTAAAATAATTTTTCACTGGTCAACTGACGTTTCACGCTTGCCGTTAACGTAAATCTAAAACTCTCTATTGTATGGAGACGAAGAACTTGTATCTTACATTAATCCCTACCGGCATAGGCGTCTCAGCTGGACTACCGCAAGAACGCACCAACCCCACTACCACTAACGTTAATGTCCTCTCGTTTAAATTACACCAAATTCATTTTCCAAAAACACTTTCTACCAAAAATAAACGATACTGCGATGGGACTTCCCATATCTGTTGAAGAGCTCGCAAGCTTCAAAGCTACCCCTAGAATCTTTAAGTGATATGTAGTTCACTTACACACTATGGTATTTCAGCGGGTTTTTGATCACGCGCACGCTCTTTGGCTCAAAAACGAATTACCAGTTCAATTGTGGATGTCAAGTTTGATAAGAAGGAAAACATGTTTTTGACCAATTATCGATTTTGTATTGACAAGTACATATAATGGGCCGCTTTGTGAATTATTGCTGAATGAACTTGTGGTATTCGATGTTAGATCCATCAACCGTTGAACACTGTATCGAGGTGAGTCATCATGATTTTGTGATATCCTTTGGCTCTGACTTCCACGTCCTTAAATTCAAAAGTACCTTTTTCTACTTGGTCCAGCATCTTGTATTTGGCAGTTATTATAAGACCCGACTGATGATAGGGTTGGTTGAGGTATTTTTTAGGGATTGATCGTTTGCTTGATTGTTCCTTTTTATTCTGTCAAATCTCTCGCATTCCTTTCCAAAATGCAAGTGCTTGCGATGAAAAAACTATAGTATGGACAAGAAATACGTCTATCTTTTCCCTTAGTAAAGTCATACTAACCAGAATATTTCGCTATTAGAGCAAAACTTTCATTTATTTCTTTAGCATGAATACCTGAAAGTCAACAAAACCAAGGCCTGACGAGCCATATGTTCATGTTTTCGGAACCTTTTGACTGAATTCGCGTGACAATTCTGTCGTGACTACATTTCCCTTCATGTAGTAACCTGTAAGCAAAGTATATGTGGTCTTTAATCATTTCAAACAAATAATTTCTTGTTTTACTAAACGTAATTTAAAAATTTGGATGGCAAATTTCTGCATATGTCAATATTTTGGAGTAATTTTTATCTACAAACTTTAATTCAAAGCGAAATTAGACACTAGTCATTTAGCAGATGTTCGACTGACGTACCGCAGTGTTATTTCTTTGACAAAAAGCGTAATCTACGAATGGGATATCATATTGTCGTCCTATGTTCACAAAGTGTGTATAAACATATTTCGGTTTAATAAGAATATTTTAAATAAAATTCATTTTTACGTCAATTCGGGTTTACTCATTTTACTGTGATTTTTAACAATATAATGGATTTTGTCTTATGGTGAAAAAAAGATATTTGTCCAGGTCATTTTGGTGTCTTTACCAATCTTGACTATGACCAATATCGCCGCAAACATCGCACCTCAAATGAATTGCTTCAAATTAAAATCGTCCCGTGTAAACGAGGCCTTAATTCCGGATCCCACACAACATGATCGATTTTCCCTCCTAATATTTTAGATAGCAAAGCTACCAACTATTGGGTGTATTTGATTGATTGATTGAATGTTGTTCATGAAGAACAATGCGTTGGCTTTCTGCTCTTAATTTAATTTCTTCTTCTTTTATACAATATGAAGTAGGTGTAATTAATAGTAAGGAATAAACAAAGTATGGCTATCTATTCATCTTAAAAATTTGAAATTCAACGAAGGATTGACAAAGCAATAAAGTCGTCTTTATTTCAGTTCGTTTCGTGGTTAAGCCAACTGATTTTTCTTTTCTTTTCTTTTTTTATCGTGTTTTAGAAATCCTTTTGTTGCTACTTTGTATCTTTTTTTGAACAGTGGTTCAATCGTTGTTTTTTTTTTTGAAGTGGGGGAGGGGCTGGTATATGGGATGGGTTTGGGGTTAAAGTAGAATTGGTTCTCAATGATAAAAAGCACATCTGCGCGTACTAGTTTCTATTCACACGGGCAAGGTAAAAACAAAATTATTATATATGGAATTTCATTAACCAGGCTATATTTGATTATTTGTAGAATTCCATTAACATCGGTTAGTATAGAGATAAACAGGAACAAATCTATTAAAAGGGTTGATGCACAAGTGAGGCTTCATTAAGGACCGTTTGAAATCAACAGTAAGTGAAATCAATGGGGAAAAAACTATAACCAATATGGTTGTGCCAAAAACTATTTATATATTTCAAACATGATCTTCTACTTTGTTAGGAGAACTTGAATAATCAGGTGAATGAATCAAGAACCATGTCAATAGCCATGTTGACACTGCTATACTGATTTAACAGGAACAAACTGACAATCACGTTTGTTCCGTGTTTTACTAATACATTCGCGGTTCGTGTCCCATTTCCTTCTTATATGATATTTTTTTTCTTTCTCGAGAAAAATATTTATCGCAAAGGTCACGTTTTTTATTCATTACAAACCGGTTTTGGAGCAAACACCAAGTGCTCCACTGGAAATAAAAATTATAATTCATTTGTCATCAGCACTGATAGATTTCAGGTATGTAGTTTTACAGCGTTGTTATATATCATCAGTTTTGCACTAGTGTTTCTCTATACCGAATAATTATTATTATCATTTATACTTATTTTGATAAAGTTAGTCACCAAATAACTTATAAAGCTGAGATCACTGAGGATCATTTAAAACTTTTCATATCAAACAAGTACAGCATTTTTGCTATAAACTGCAGCTTGAGGATGTCAAGACTATGTGAGACTATGACTGGTAGAAGATGTGCAAGTCCATCACCAGCTATCAAGCGTTTGAAACATGTAAAATCTATCTACTTATAATCCTTGTCGGTCTGACCTTTGTAGCTTGTCAGGTGACTTACTTATTTATTTTTGCAGATAACATGGGGTTCGGTGACGACTACTGTAAACACGTCTGGGCTCCCTTTGGTTTATCGATCACAACTTCAGTGATCACCAGCCTTCTCACCGTCATCTCACTACCTGGCAACCTACTCATTTGCATAGCGATATTAAGAGACCCAAATAAGGAACTAAGAACAACGTTCAATTATTTATTGTTGAATGTTGCCATCTCGGATCTTCTCATTGGTGCAGTGACTGACCCGATTTTTGTTTACTTCCATATAAGGTTAGTATCAATGTCATATTTTATTTTCTACTTTATTCTCTCACAGCCCCATAATGCCTTGCGCCTCGAGGGATAACCAATCAAAAAACTGTTCCAAATTGAAAGGTTTCTTAATTGAATTAATACTATATCTGCTTTTATCTGTACAATACTGATGGTCAGTTTATTCCAAGTTATTTTTGCGAATCAGATCATCAAGAGTTTTTAACTTGTATTGACTCGTATTGAAATCCCCCACCAGATGTAAAATGTATTGACTTACAAAAAAATGTTAAAAAATTACCTTAAACTTCTTCAAGCTTCTACCTTTTTCTGTTTTTTTTTTTCCTCTTCATTTTATTTTTAGATATCGGCAAGGTATTGTCAATATTGTCTGATCAGCCTTTAGCAAAATAAGTGGGTTTTTACCCTCTGGTTACCCCCCAAAGAAGCAAAGTATATTATGGGGCCATGTGAAAGTAGAGAACAAAGTTATTAATGGGAAGCATGGATGGCGTAGCGTAGTGAGCGCTCGTCCCTCACCAATGCGACCCGGATTCGTTTCTCGGACTTGTCGTATGTGATTAGAGTTGTTTGTTGGTTCTCTTCTGTGTTTCGAGGGGTTTCTCCTGGTTCTTCGGTTTTCCTCCATTCGCAAAAATCAACTTCTAAATTATAATTCAATCTAGAAAGGGCCTAGAAAAATTGAAAATTACTCCTCATAATTCTAGCTATCCTCTAAAATTGTGATCTTTTTTGTGTGATTTTGTAATTCTTGTGGGTAACCACACAATGATTTACGATGAATCATGACACAGACCTTACTACCCAATCTACAAAACTGACTTCCACGGCATAATAATAATAATTATAAATAATAATATCTTTATTTACCCTGATTAAAAAACCGAGCAGCTGGACACGATAGAACAGCTGGTATGAACCGGTGATCAGCAATATAAAATCTATAAAAAACTAAATAAAATCTATACTAAAATTCTGCGATTCGTACAGTAAACGTCACTTATTATTTTTATCAAAATCTAAAAATTAAAAAGCATAGCTTATATTCTTACTGCTCATGTCTTAGGGAAGCCTTGGGTTATACCGTGATCACGTGGTACGCATTACCTCACATGTCGTTCTTTATTGGATGCACAGCCTCGCTTCTAAGTATCGCCATGTTAGCCATGGAACGTTCGATTGCAGTGAACGCCAACTATCACAGAAAACTTCCAAGAAAACGAGCCGTTAACATGTCCATCGCAATCTGGATCTTCTCTTTTACATTCCCTTTTATAAAATAAATTAAATAGTACGTACGCTGTGATTGGTTGATAGCCATGTTTGCATGAGGCTATGTAAACACAGTTGTGACGTCACAACTTTCGTGTTTTTCCGGTACAAGTTCAAAAATCTATAAATTTACAGTTTCTTTTGAGGAAAAAAACGCCCCCAAAAATGTATTCTGAAGACAAAGTTCCAAATTTTGACTTGTGTCAGGGCCACAGGCATAACCCTAGGGTCTCATGCAGGTCTTTCTGATCGTAATATCATGACAATCTCTCGTTGCTGGTCACCACAAAGAGAATTCCCTTGGGTGCTACAACACGCGTCCTCCGTCAGGACAGCTTCGGTTGTTTAGCGACGTGCTTTCTCATGACTTAAGTGCACCGACCGATAAAGAATACAAGTATTTCAAGGAAATAGTCAGCAGCTTCAAACTTTTACCAGCAATAGCTCTTCAGCTCCACAAATTATGTTCTCGAGGCAAGACGAAACAATCAACTTCGCTTCCATATTTTTCTCGCTGTCAAATTGAGCAAAACCACGTTTCTTTCAACCGAGAATTCCCTTCACAGTGACACTTGTTATCCGCTTTTGATCACTTTCGTATTGATAATCAATTCTGAAATCTTTTATTTAGATTTCTTTTCAATCTTTGAACATTCCTTTGTGTTTGTTTTAAAGTTTTAGAAGTGATAAATGTTTAAAATAGCTAGCGATTCTTTCTCGCTTCACATTTGCCTCCTTGACGTTTTTTACACAAAATTTGATTGGCTAACGATCGAAGTTCGTGATGTATGGAGAATTTGTATTTTGATATGAGAATCAAATTAAAATAAAGATTTCTTTTCGTTGCAAGCGATAATGTTTTCCCTTAGTATTTATTTTATAAAAGCAATAGAAAACTTTTTCTCTGTGTTTACATAGCCTGATAGCAACACTCGGGGAGTTGGGAGAATTCTCGACAGTTATGCAAACCCTCGACTACGTCTCGGGTTTGCATAACTGTCTCGAATTCTCCCAACTTCCCCTCGTGTTGCTATCAGGCTATGTAAACACGGAAAAAGTTTTCTATTGCTTAAGTATCTACTTCCAAATTGGGTATTTCAAATTCGCTTTCATCTTTGCAATCTTAATGATCATTGTCACTTTCGTTACTATGGTGATAGCATTCATACGTATCCATGGCAACATGAGGAGCACAACAGTCAGAGCCTTAACTGTTCAGCCCATGGGATCTGCTAACGAAAAGACTTCACAAATAGAACTAAAACGTGCCGAGAGAGAGCGGCGAGTGACTAGAATCTTTACTTCTATTCTTACCTTCTACACGATATGTAACTTGCCCGCATTTGTGTTCATTTTTGTCGTCAACTTTTGCTCAACCTGCAGCTGTATTTTCATCCACTGGTCACGTGATCTCCTTCTCTTATGCGTATTGGTCAACTGTTCAGGCAACCAGTTTCTTTATGCTTGGAGAATGAAGAGTTTTACGAGGGCTTTCCGTTCGTTAGTTCGTATACCGCTAACCGACGAAGCATCAGTGATCCAAACACGTGTGACAAATAATGATCAATAGCTACTTATTCAAACTTTGGCATCAGACACAATACTCGATTTAAAACTTATAAAACTAAAAATAATGAACAATAAATAAATGCGGCATGCGTTGTTAGGTCCTGAAACCCGATTCTCAAGTACGTGGGAGTGACACGAGTGATGCATGCTTTGAATCCGTATGCAAATTAGTCAAAACATAAGTAAATTCGACTTAATACCTGATAAACCGGACTTCACAAAATGCCAAAACTTGGTGTCTGTGATTGAAACTTAAGAATAATTTCTTCATATTGTGTTTGTTAATACAGTATCTTGGTCTGACAAAAGTATACTCTCGAACTTTTTTGTATACTTGTCGAAAACAAACATTTTTCTCACTCAAACTCTTCAAAATTCTTAGAAAACGTGCCGAAGTGCACGCATGCGCAAACGTTTTTCTCTAGTGTCCGTGGGAGTTTGGGATATGCGGCGTAAGCCATCACTAACAGGAACTACGATAAGAGACTACGCTTCTGTCAGCCACTCAGAAGACAGCGTGTGTATGCATCGTTAACCAGCCTGGAAAACCAGCTTTGTGGGGTTTTTTTCTATCGTTATCAGAGCAGAATCCTCATGACTTATTATACATATACATTATCACATTAAACCAAATTATGCAACTCAGATGTTTTTTTCTGCCTCGTATCTATTTCCTATACATGTTATTTCCAATTCAAAAATATAATGTATTTTTCTAAGTGACTTTGGTAATTATCTCTTTTGATAGGATGATATCGACTGCATGTGATTGACAGTGTATCAATTTGTATTGACCTAAGCCTTTATTCCAGTTCGACACTGTTTGTTCCTCTGCGTTGCATTGAGTTCGCCTTCAACCTAAATTCGACAAGACTTATTTTCAAAATAGATAAATATTCCAAAAAAGTAAAATAAACTTCTTATCTGGTATCCTGGCACATTAAAACGACTGAAGAAAGCTTCGAAAACGCTAAAGGTAAGTTTCAATAATCATTCATCTTACTGTTCGCTTTCTAATTCACTTGTTATTTACATTAACTTTCAAACTCTAATAGAAAAAGATGCATACTTTTATTAAATAGATAAATCTTTTTTTATTTTTTGTTTTTCAAAAGTAGAAAAACGGGCAGATTTCTAATGAGTTATCAGAGAAATTTAATATGATATTCCGGGTTGTTCTTTAGAAAAGTATCGAATAATTCATGACATTGAAGTGTATTTGAAAGCCAAATCTTTTACTAAAGAACGTATTGTGGTCAATCCAGTTTTGTTATAGTCTGTGTCTATGGCATATTGGTTTGTTTTGTTTTTCTCTTTGTTTTTCTCTTTCCTTTTTAAATGTATTTTACAATGCTGGTTTTTTCGGTTGTACGAAGCCTGGATAGCGCTATTTGACGGATAAATCTTGTTCAGTGGATAGATTTATTGGATAACAGCATCAACTTATCCAATGGATAAGGATTTATCAGCCGGATGGTGCTATCCAGGCTTCGTACGGACCCCCAACCCTTTGTCCTTAAACGAGGCGATTAATTTCCTTTCTTTGGAAGGATTTCATTTGTTTCGATTAGACTTTTCGCATCTTAAAGTGGAAGGCGATGATCAATGTCAAAAATTATGGAACATTTGCCTCATCAATTACTCCTGACTCAGTCCCAGTCCTTGAACAGGTGGCTTAACATAAGCATAACACAGGTATATGCATGAAGAGACTTCAAAAAATAACGCGATTGTTTTGGTTTGCACTTTTCGATACACTCGAAAGGTCTCCACTAAGGAAAGCTCAAGCTGAAGTAGAGTTGGATTAGGATCGTTTCCACTGGAGGTAAGGAAAAATAACACCAAATTCAATATATTCATGGGTAAGATCTTCTCCATCAACGGCATGTACATGCACACGTACTATCTAATTTTAAATAATTTTTTTTTTGGTGTTCACTTACATTTCGCTCTAAAAAGTATTGGCATACCATACGCAGATTGTTTATTGTCTTGTTTTCTATAATATATTTTTCAATATAATTCTAATAGTTATAGTACATATAGATTTCCTTAGTCTTTTCCTTTTATTCGATCGTCACAATAAAACATCCCGGATCTATAAAACCACTTTAAAGCTAAGAACACTTTTTTGAACTCTAATTACAAAATATTTTAAATATTTGATGTTACATTGCCAATTGTTATTTGGTATCGGTCTTCTTCAAAGCTATTAGGCACCGTAAATTAAATATGAGATCTATTCTGTTAAGAAAAAAAAGTATTGAGAGAATTATTTTCGTATTCTAGCAGCGAGCGCCAAAAACTATTTTCTTGAAGAAAGGCTAAAATCTTGTTATTCAGAAAGTTTAACTTGTTTGGAAGTGGAGATGATCGATGAAAGTGAAATCAAAGTGTTAACCCAAAGCAAAAATTTTATTCGAAAATAAGGATTAGGCTTTCATTTGCTTATTGCTCATATATTTTCTATAAAAAAAAGCCTGATAAACAACATTCTAACACAAATGCAACAAAACATCTTTGTACAATTGAAAATACCGCTTCAAACAGGCATTTTATCATAGTGCATCAGTTTCTAACTGTTTAAAAAAGGCTTTGAGTGTTAACCCAAAACGAAAATTTGGATCAAAACTCATACGAAAGTCTAGTTTTGGCGCTTTTTGCCGTCATTGCTCGTTATTGAAAACACTTTCCTCTTAAAGTTATTGTCAAGTTGAAAGAATATAAGAAACAGGGTGTAAAGGGCATCTTATCCCCTGCGCAGTCTTCTGCCGGTTCCTATTAATATTAGTAATAGGACAGAGTGGAGTCCACTTCGGTCTATAAACAAACCATAGATAAACAATGCTGACCGTAAAAATGATCAAAATCACTGAGAGATTTTAATGAAAAAGCAAGAAACGTTAATGAAATCTCATACCGCTCGGTGACTACGCGAGTCTCACGTTAAAGATGTAATGTGATTCTGCTCTATCCATAATGATAAAATACGACAGCCTGTCAACCAATCAGATTTGAGAAAATTCTAATCGTTATGATTAATGTCTTAGTATTTCGTGTTTCTCTCTTCAAGATAACAAGGAATGTCGCTTCATGTTAGTGAAGAGTCAAAACTCAAGAGTCAAAAATATGATACTTTCAATGTTCCTAAATCCTAATTACATGTTTGAAAGAAGCAGAGATTGATTATTCAGCCCTTAACTGATGCCAGATGTCTCCACTTTTCTTTCACCGTTAATAGTCTTGACTTCAAATTTCGACAAGCTTCTTAAAAAGGTGAAGAATGGTAGTAAGTTAGGTTGATTGGCTTGAAAAGAAAAAAAATGTGATTTGGGCGCAATTTTATTCCATTCTCAAGTCTCTATTTACTTGAATTTGATGCAGTTTGTCATTTCCTCGTCTATAGCACGATCTTCAAAGGTGGTTCACAGTTTCAAAAAGCCGTCATTTCAGATCATTTCCCTCCAATACGCGGAAAATGTGGAAAATTCTTCGCAGGTTTTTTATGCTTCAACACACAGACAGGAAGTACAATGAATATGTACTTACTATTAGATTTGCTTCGAAAAAAAGAGGGTAGCGAAAGTTCGATACACGAGAAATTAAAGTTTAAAACCAGGCTAAAGCCATATCGTTGTTGTATTCATCACTTCATTTCTACGAAGCGAGGATCACGGGCACCTAGGACCCCCACACCAACCCCACCCCCCCTCCCCCCGTCTTTCTTCGTGACGCTCTTGTAAAGCAAAACAAATGAATGAATGAGTTGAATGAATTATCCACGGTTAACGACTCAGTTACACTGCTTCTCAGGGGTGTCGTGCTAGAATTTAAGCAATAAGTACAAATAAAGAACATAAAACTATCTATTTATTTATGTAATAATATATAATAATATATAATTATATATGTTATCTACTTATACTAATATCTACCTACCTGTCTATCAAACTATGCTAATAATGTATCCTAATTACGTGTAGAATAATAATGTAAGCCTGGTGTAAGCTTGAAGTAAGCCGATTTCAAAACTAGAACTTGATTTTAATAAACGAGGCGGAAACATATCTATAATTTCAATAATTTCAATTTCAATTTTCCACGCTAGTTTCACTAGCCATCATCTCAATAACGATGGTCATATTATTTCCAAAAGAGATATGTTTATTGACTGTGCTATAAAGTAATCTTCATCTTTGTACACTTTCATCCGACGTGTGTTTGTTAAAAAAGATCGTGTTTGGATAGGATTAGAAAACTGTGAGTGGTTATAGTGATTATGAGGGGAGGGGTAGGGGAATGTCAGTAGACTGCAATACATGGTGATCTGCGTGGTTCGCAGCGAGTAGGAGGAAGCGGGTATACCGCAGATCGCCAAGGGACGCATGCGAGAGACGAAAGCAAATACATTTATGAAAATAAGTTCGTATGTGATCTTTGCTATTTATGTGGAAAGTTAACTAGTTTCATTGTCTTTTTCTTTTAGAAACGTTTTTTGAATAACGCTTTTTTCACTTCTATTAGATTATTCATCCTACCGCTATGCCATTCGGAAGAGATGGTATCTGTGAAGGTATATGGGCGCCAAGAATTTTGTCCCTTTCAACTTCAGTCCTCGCGTCTCTCCTCTCCGTCATAACGATTCCAGGCAACTTACTAATCTGTATTTCAGTACTCAAGAATCCCAACAAAGACCTCAGATCGTCGTTCAACGTTTTCGTTCTGAATCTAGCTTTCTCTGACCTCATTTCAGGACTCGTGACAGAACCGATCTTTGTATGGTATCATGCAAGCGAGGCTCACGGTGACCCAGTTACGAGGTTTCTGTGGGTTGTTCACGTGACCTATTTCATTTCATGCCTGGCGTCTTTACTGAGTATTGCTGCTCTGGCAATCGACCGTTATCTGACAGTGACATCTAGATACCGGCGCAAAATTGCTATCCATAAAGCTGTGTACGTGTCGATAGCCATCTGGTTGCTGTCCTTCAGTATCTCCATGATATATTTCGCAACCGGGTTTTACAAGTTCGTCTTGATATTTTCTAACGTTGCTACCATGACAACGCTTGGAATTATCACCTTTTCATATGTGAAAATCTACCAAAGTCTTCATTCACACATCGACAAAGTAGCTAGCTCTATCCGCAGTCGTTCACAAGTAAAAATTTTAAAATACGAAAAGAAGGCAACCAGAGCTTTCCTTTACATTCTTGTCGTCTTTATTTTCTTTAATGTCCCATCATGCATCATGGCTTACGTCATTAACTTTTGTGTCACGTGTGATTGTGAGACCATTCATTGGTTGAGAGATTTCCAGTTCTTATCAGCTCTGTTCAACTGCTCCGCCAACCAGTTTCTGTACGCCCTGCGCATGCCCTTGTTTATTCGCGCAATGAGAAGTGTACTGAAGTGGTGTCCCTGTTCATTGCCTTGTGTGAGTCGAATCGATGTAACAAGCGAAGTAATACCGTCTGTATCTAAAGCAAAACAAAGAAAATCATCAAATAACGAAGAAAGTAATAATGATAAACATGAAATAACTCGAAATAAATAGTCCGTGCTTTGATTTTTGCATAATATGAACGCCAAGATGGACTATATGCAAGAGATTCATTCTTATAGCCTCTCTTATTAGCTCGTGCTCATCATCAACGCCTTCCTATTCAATACTTCGACTCTTACTTCCTCCAGACTCTTGGTGGAAAACAGTTGGTTCAAAATGAATCCAGAAGTCATAGGATTTTGTCTGCTATGGTGCAAGCTTTGCAAATATAAAAATAGTACGCTTAGCATAATCATATACAGGATGAAGGGGCGAACGGAGATTGGCGATCGTTGATTGCACCACCAAACAGAACTGTTGTCACACTTTTACGGGCAAATGAATCAAGTAACATCTGCGTCAACTAGTACTCGCCATCTAAGGTTTCGCTGATTGGTACAGTCATTATTTCGGTATTTAGAAATGACTGTGAAGAAATTCTTATACCCCACAATTCCTGTTAGTAGTGCCAACACTGATCATTCTCTTTTTAAATACTTGTATAAAGCCATGATGTGCTTAAGCTTCGAGGTTAAAAAACAATTTGATGCCCGTTGAAAACAGACGATTGTCTTTCGCCTGTATCGCGATATTTTTCGCTTCTAAGACCAACTTAGCAACTATTAAAATCTAGGCATGCAATCGTTCGTCTCTCTGGATAATCATATAAATCTTTTGATTATCACCAGACGCATTTGATTGGACAGTTTTTTTGCTGACTAACGCTCGTGTTTTATTTTGTAATCTGCAAAGCAGTGGCGGATTTAGGGGGTTGGTAACGAGTTTGGGACTATGCTGAGGTGTTAAGTACGAACATTAGATATTGTTAGTTCTTGGTTTCACCTAACGTCACCTCAATAGGACACTAAGATGGCGGACCCATACATTTTAACTAAATCATGAGTATAATCAATCGCTCGAATTTTTTTTACCTAGAATTTTGGCTGAGATATTCAGTTTTAGTAGCTCTTTTGATCTGGGAGGTTTTGTTGTATATAAGTCTTGATGATGGCGTAGGTGAAAGCTTATAATAGGACGTTTGCCGGGTGGCGTCATTTGACACAATCTACTATAATGCTTGGCGAATTTTCTTTATTATTGCTTACTAGCAATCACGTGACTTTTTGGAGTTGACTGGGGGGCAAACAAGCGGTGCTAAGTCAAAAAATATCAAAATAAGTCTTCAAACTATTGTATTTGACTATTTTCACGACATCAAACCAGAAAACAAGAGATCAAAACAACCTCCAGAATTCTACAAGCCATCAAAAAAGAGCTATTACCGGAAGTGACGTCTATTGATAGCAACCTATATAAATTTGTATTCCCACATGAGAATAGTAAGACAATTGGTGCTAATTAACTGAACAAAAGAAAGTGTGCAAAGGAGTCTGGTAGTAGAAGTCAATGACGCCATCGTGCAAAGGTCTTTAATAGGGCATCCTTCCCCCCCCTCCCCTACTAAAACTCTTAGATCCGAGGTAACAAAATATATCAATCTCTTTTTAATATTACACATTGAACTACTCTGTGTTTGTAAGTAATATGACGCATATATGAATGCTTTGTCGTCAATTTTCGAATTAAAATTAATCAGAAATAAATATACCGACAGGTTGTTTTTTCAATGCATTATTTACTTTGATGTTTGTATATTTTTTTTATGTATTACTTATGTATTAACTATAAACTAATTCAAAAGTCCGCCATTAAACAGTCTCGTACCCAGAGCTCCTCGGTCTCGTTCCTCCCCCGAAGAGGCTCAGGTATCAGCCGTTGATCTAAATAGTTGCGCTTGCGCCAGCTTCTCAAGTAATTTATGCTAAAAGGTGATTCGTGATTGGTGGAATCAATTTGGTGCTCAGATCATTTTAAGTTTAGAATACTTCACGCTTAAGGACTAGCATTATTGTAAGTTGAACACCGTAGTGTAGTGGTTAACACATCGGACTAGAATGCCGAAGACGTGGGTTCAAATCCTGCCAAGGGCATATGATATTTTTCTCTTATTTCTCTACTTCATTATATACACACCGAACGCATAATTTCTACTTCACTATGTCTATTTATCTGCGTACATTTACGGTGTTCAACTTACCTATAGAGAAAAAATATCGCTCTGGGATCCTCACGAATACCCTACATTTCATATTCTGGCTGCGTTACCAGCGTGGTTGGTCCTTGTAGTGTAGTGGTTAACACATCGGACTAGAATACCGAAGACGTGGGTTCAAATCCTGCCAAGGGCATATGATATTTTTCTCTTATTTCTCTACTTCATTATATACACACCGAACGCATAATTTCTACTTCACTATGTCTATTTATCTGCGTACATTTACGGTGTTCAACTTACCTATAGAGAAAAAATATCGCTCTGGGATCCTCACGAATACCCTACATTTCATATTCTGGCTGCGTTACCAGCGTGGTTGGTCCTTGTAGTGTAGTGGTTAACACATCGGACTAGAATGCCGAAGACGTGGGTTCAAATCCTGCCAAGGGCATATGATATTTTTCTATTATTTCTCTACTTCATTATATACACACCGAACGCATAATTTCTACTTCACTATAGCATTATGGTAGTGGGAGTTAAATGACGCCATTATGCAAACTTCCTTTTGTTAAAAATTCAATTCCGTAAAAAATTACTTCTTTCATTTTTTCTTTATTGATTCAGTACGATTGGTCTCACTAAGACATACGTCCGTTTACACACCACAGGACTCCCGCCCCTTGATTTTAAAGCAAAACTCGCGAATGCCCAGAAACGTTACACAAACCCCAAGAACAACAGTATAAAAAATAATTTATGTAGTCAAGAATGGACCAAGAAGTGTTCTTCGAATGTTACATTCAGTTCCCCTTCTTTCAATAGTTTTAATATTCTTATAGATAATTTATTTAAATGTTAAATGAAGTATTAAAAGAAATACATATTACATCAAGTATTCGCCATTTATTTAGCTTTTCCAGCAAGCATGATTTGAAAATTATATCTACCTTATATTTGAATATAGGCTGACATTTTCCTAGTTTGTTGAATGGGAAACATTGTTTCTAGATTTGAATTTATTTTACTTTCAACCCGGGACTTTTAACTGAGGCCTCAAAAAAAGTTTTTATATACCGTATGCTTAATGAAATTTGTCGTTATACACAGATTTTAAAAAAAACTTTTTTAGCCAGTGCATGAATAGCTGCTCGAGTTATCGCGGTAAATTGATTATGAAATGATAGTCTTTTAGATACTGTCATTCAGTCGTTGCTAAATACAGCATTTGTGATGACTTTATTGAGCTCAAAATTAGCTATCACTGTTTTTTAATGATACAGAAAATTATTTCATCATGCGGGAGTTAAAGGTTACTTTGACATATTCTTCACAAGCTCGTCACACGATCATGTATAACCTCTCGTTCTGTCTTATCAAACGGGTTCTGCTTGATTGTGGTACGCAGCCTAAACAAATTTCCCAGGTGCCACTTTCCTCTACAAGCACGACAGCAAGTGATATCCAAACACAACTGCCTCACCTTCAACGATCCAAAAATAAATGGATCGATTGCACTGTTTAAGTACATAAATACGTTACTGAATGTTACAAGCTTTGTGAAGTGTTTGTTGGTGTAACCCGGACCAAAATCATGCCACAGCCAACAGAGATGCGTAGGTAGCATACAGACCGCAAAAACAACTCCGGCAGACATAAAGATCTTGACAACCTTCATGTTGCGTTGTACTCTGGATATCATCATACTCCGCATATGTGCACTTCTATTACATGTCGACTCAAAACACTCCATAATTTGTTTCCTGGAGTCTCTGTTCAAGTTCCGTATGACAAGTGTGTAAGAAATGGTTATTATTAGAAGAGGAATAAGATATAGGACCAGGAATACCGATACTGTGTATACTTTACGGTAGACTTCCAAGGGCCATTTCTCAATGCATTGATCACTTTCAAGGCTTAGAACCATCATATATGGTAAAATCAGAAGACTAGATATTCCCCAAGTTACAATAATTGTACAAATAGCTATCTTTGAGTTTATTCGTCGTTTAAAAGGTGTTACGATCAAGCGATACCTCTCGTAACTCATTTCCAATAAAGTCATAACAGACACCGCCATAAGAACAGTCTGAAAAGGATATACAATACTGCACATAAACTTGCCAAAAGGAAACCTCCTCAATGCTCGTTCTACTAAATCCAGCGGAACGCTTACCACACAAGCTCCAAGGTCAGTAGCACAGAGATTCAATATCAGATATTCGCTAACTTTTCTTTTCCGTTGGCTGAGGACGACTTTCAATACAAGTATGTTTCCGAATGTTCCAATTACTCCAATGGCAACGTGAAACAGAATGTCAAAAACCAAAAACCAACAATCCATATCGCTTGTTTTGCTGCCAAAAAGTGGCGTTTCAGTTGCAGTGAAATTTAAAGCCATGTTTTGAGATACTTAGCTACTAAATGTGCCTCCTTGCTCATTCACTGTTGTCATCCGTGTTATCAGTGTCATGGGGGAATATTTTACTGTGAAACTGTCATCAAACTGCTGTCTTGAGGTCAATTGATGTTCTTTTCATTTGAAAACCACTTTAAGATCTCCGTCATCGATAAACCAACATTCCCGTAACTTGTGCTTAATTTATTTCAAATGTTAATGAAAAACGACTGACCTATGCGACTCAAATACACCTAACAAACATTAAAACACAATTTATAATTTTCTCAGACACCGAGATATAACTCTTCAGTGGTTTCTGTTTTATTCTCGTTGAAGAATTAACAGATGCTGGGAGCAACTTATAGATAGTTGTCATCAGTGAGTATGAATTTCTTGTGAGACATGATAATAAAACGATAACAAAGCGTATCATCGCTTTAGGGGTCTTGTTTTAATTAAGTACCCATACTTCATTTGTTCACAGTTATTGTCAAAAGTGTGTTCAATATTGCTCTAGGCACCAGGGGACCTGTAAATCTAATCTACTCCACCAATACAAGCTACATAATGAATTTGTTTATTTAAAAAATGCGACACTTAAAATAAATTGTAGCTAGTAAAAATATATATATGTGACGTTTCGACGTTGAACCTTTTATTTTTTGTTATTTCGCCATATGTATTTATACTGATTTACCAGTATATTTTACAGTATAGATTTTATACGAAATTTACAAATGGCAAGGGGACCTCCTGAAACGATCAGGCTTATGAAAGCAGGGAGCCTCCTTCTGTAATTAAGTAAAGTCTATAAAGACATACTTTTTACATATTGGCGACTAAAATCACAAAACATAATACGTAGATGTTGTCAACATAATAATAGAATTAAATTAATTTTTTTACTTTAATACAAAAGAGTAGCTCATTTTCAAGCCAAAAGAAAAAGGCTAGAATGAGTATGAATACATATAAAATCTAAATACCTAAAACACAAAAATAACAACAATAATAAAATGGAATTCGCGTGAAGACGTTCGTTAAATAATTAGAAACCGTAAATCCGTTCCCGTCTAGCTGTAGCCTGTAGAGCAGGCGACCTTTTGATATGGGTTTCAGAGGAAGAACGGGGTTTTGGGGTTTCTGTTTCGACCAAGGGCCCGCCCCCTCACCCTTCGCTTCTGTTTTGCTCGGTCTCAATTTTTATATGCGGAGACTGGACCTGAAATGGCAGGTCGTTTAATGAACACGATGAAGAATTTATAAAGGGCCAAGAATGCTACTCTGCGGTACCCCTCTTACCAGGCTGTACGAACCCATTCTCTTGATCATTAACACAAACTAGACTGACACAAAAACTAGACAATCCTAACAGGCCGCACGTGTTCTGCATCACGTGGCCTCAGGCCTAGTGCGAAATGTTTCCGCAACGAAGTGACAGGTTGAAAAGGGCAGACAAAGAAGTAGCGATGACTTCAGAAGCTCGCTTGAGCAAGGGCCTTAAACTTTCGAGAGGGAAAGTCCTGAAAAACGTTTTTCGGCCTCGGTCGATGACACAGAAATGGAATGCAGCTGGTTAAATTAAGTGAAGTTTTAAGGCACTGTCCACACGTATCCGGAAATTTTTGTATCCGCAAATTATTTTTTGCAGATACGAAAATGTTTGCGTCCACACGCTTTTCCTAATGAAAACACAGTTTAACTAAACACGTTTAGGTGTGAATGGGGTAAAAGTTTACTCTACTTGTATCCAATCACATTTTTTCATTATGACAATAACTTAACTAAATTTAATTTTTTATCGATTGTTACCATAAAACAACCTCAGATCAAAGGGGCATAACTAATTCACAGATTGAACCTTGAAACAACCTCTGGGCTGATCTATGTCAGGGCATGGCTAACTCACAGATTGAACCTTGAAACAACCTCTGGGCTGATCTATGTCAGGGCACGGCTAACTCACAGATTGAATCCTGAAACAACTTCTGGGCTGATCTATGTAGGGCATGGCTAACTCGCAGATTGAACTGAAACAACCTCTGGGCTGATCTATGTCAGGGCATGGCTAACTCACAGATTGAACCCTGAAACAGCCTCTGAGCCCCTACCAAACGAGCCTTGAACGATGTTATTAGTAGTCCTGATCAAGCTTTCAATGACACGTCTGTGAATGAGTCTGTCTGGTTTCGCCTTCAGCATCCCATTACATCTCAGCCTATGCAGGTAAGTAAATATGTGCCTAAAGCGACTTTAGAATCCAGTTAACAGCTATTTCCAGCTGAGTGGGCAAAATGATCGGCCTAAGCAGTTTTGGAACTTGAAAAAACAAAACAGGGCGATAAAGTGAAATTGTTGTGATTCTTCCTTTGTATGTTTTTGCTTCTTGAATACACGAAAAATAAGCAAAAGATGGGCTACAGTAGCCTGAGAATGAGGGTTAAACAGCTAAACGCGCTGTGATTGGCTAAAACAAAATTCACCGCTCAGCTGTTATTGCATGCCCCAACTCCTCCAATGCTACACAGATTGGTATTGCTTACTACATGGTAAACAAGACGCTCTAAGAGCGTATACTGGGTTGCCTTGTTATGACGTCTTCCAATGTTATGATAAGAAAAATCTCATAAAAATAAACGTCTGTAATCTCCTTGCATGTTTAAACTAAGTCGTCCATCCTCCTTTTTTACAGCTGTATTTCAAGTTTTTGAAAATACTTCGTAATTCCTAACTTAAGAGGAAAAATTGACAAAATTGACTCAGCACTTGATGATTGTATTTCACTCAGAAAATTTTTATTTAGTCACCGAAATAAGACCAGATTTTCTTCAAATTCCTTTACTAATTTTATTCTGGACATTAAAGCTCCGAGTTTAGTTTCTGGTTTGACCGATTTGATATCAATCAAGCCGTGAAACACAAATAAACAGTGTTGCGTTATGCATGTCACACTAGTCTACTATAACTAGCTTGCCACGACCCGACAATATGAAATTGCCCAAAATTGCCCTCGGTAAATGAACCCGATGGAAGAAGTTCATGTTAGTATTTCACTCATAAAACGGACCCATAAAACATCTGCTCACTCAAATATGTCATTTCTTTCTACGAAGTTACTTAGAAATATCATTCAGCTTGTCTTTATTCGGGTTTGTATATCACTAGTTGTTTTTTAGAGCAAATCTTTGAGTTGTTGACCGAGACGGCGTTTATGGTCTGATATCGTTTCAAGCCTAGTTAAAAGAGTTCATTGAGAAACACTTGATTCATATGGTGAATTAGGCTGATTTTTCCTCAAGATTCCATCGGAACTGGTATTCTTTTTGTTCTTTAGTGTTTTTTCAAGTTCTTCTTTTGTCGTTTATTATTTTATTGAAGAAATCATTGCGTAAAGTTGACTGTCATTTGCCGTGTTTGCCGTGGCATTGAAGCTTGTTGATTACCCTTACAAAATTATTTTAGTCTTCGTTCAAATCAAAATAAAAACTCAAACAAACCTTGTTATGCTTTCTATGTTTGTTTATAGCATTTAATCTCACTGAATCGGTGAACACGAATGAGAATAAATGACTTACTAGTAAAACTCTGCGATGAAAGTCTACCGCAAGAAATTGAAGGTCACCAACTTTATTCAATGATGAACTTTGCCTATGTCCCGATAAAAAGCTAAGCATATAAAATTTTGGCCACATATATCCTCAAAGAACATCCAGTTATCCGACAAGTCATCCAATCCATATATGGGTAATATTGCGTAATTTTTCCCATTTTGACGAGGAAGAAAAAAAACCAGACGTATTTTAAGACTGGTTTGCCACAGGCAACCCAGTAATGATGATGATAAGATCATATTAACTAACATCTCCATTCTTCAATTTCTCAATATCGTTTTCATTTTTCATCACTAATTTCATTACACTACACCGTTATTGATATCATCATTATTATTATCATCGTCATCATCATCATCACCATCGTCATCATCGGCGTCGTCTTCCATCACCACCTCCGTCACAACATCACTTTTCTTGAGCATCATCATCATCCCCATCGTCATCATCGTCATCATCTTCCATCAGCACCTTCATCATGCACACTACCACTTTTCTGATCATCATCATCATTATTATCCTTATCATCGCCTTCATCTTTCATGGCGATCGTCATGAACAACATAATTAGCAGCATCATCATCAACATCGTCATCATCTTCCATCACCGCCTTCATCACATTACCACCTTTCTTAAGCATGATCATCATCATAATCACCATCATCATCATCATCACCATCATCGTCATCGTCTTCCATCTCATTTCTTAATTTTCATTGTACTCGTCATACTTTATTTTATAGATGCCTGAGTCGCATATATAGTACATATTTATAAAGAAAATTTCTTTATTTAAATTTGGAATGTCATTAGATCTTTTTGGTTTACACTATTTTTGAATTTCGTGCAAGCTAAAACTGAAATAGGTGACAACCATGATAGTACGGAATGCTATTTTAGTGACATTGAGACTTTTTGAGGAGTTTAATGTTAAATGATTGAGTTCAAACCAATCTCCAACTATCTTAAGATCTTCATTAAGCTTATCTTCAATGTCAGAAGTTCTACAGAAGTCTCACAACTATTAGTGCCCTATAGTGGAATTAAAAGACGTTAAACTTGTTGGTGTTTTGATAAGTGGATGAATTCACATTTCGTTCATTTTTTATTTAGCTTGCACGAGGTTAAAAAATAGTCTTAAACAAAAGATCTATTACAGGTACATGGCTTTTGTTTTTCTTAGAAATCTCCAATGCATTGAACCCAAGTGTTATTTTCAAACACGTGACAGCCAATGGCGGCGTCGTAAACCACGTGATTCATAGTGAACGTGACCTTGACCCACTCGAGTGCGTAGCAGTCTGTCTGTCACAACAGTCATGCAAATCAATCAACTATTATTCAAGTAGCAGACTGTGGGAGATGAACAGTGCTGCCAGAAGTTTCCGTGACGAGCTGGCAGTGCATGGTGGTCTCATTTACAGAGGAAACCGCCTGGTGATACCAAAAGATCTCAAGCCCTTAATGCGTGAGGAAATCCACAGCTCTAATATCGGTGTCAATGGCTGCTTGCGGAGAGCACGTGAAAGCATGTACTGGCCATCCATGAACTCTGACATAAGACAGCACGTGGCGGAGTGTGAAACCTTTCGAAGTTTCGAAACCAGGCAGGCAAAGGAAACCCTTAGAAGTCATCAACCGACAGACAAACCATGGGAAAAAATCTCAGCTGACCTTTTCACCCTTAATAGCAAAGAGTACTTGGTGGTATCTGACTATTTCTCAAATTTCATCGAAATCGACTACCTTCCTGATACAAAGGCATCCACCGTTATAAAAAAGCTGAAGGGCCATTTCGCATTCCTGAGTGTGTTGCCACTGATAATGGCCCACAGTTTGCTTCTGATAAGTTCAGAGATTTTGCTGAAAAGTGGAACTTTGACGTCCAACCTAGTAGCCCAGGTCACCAGCAGGTTAATGGTCTAGCCGAGTCGGCGGTGAAAATTGCAAAGAAGCTTCTACTCAAAGCGAAACTTGATGGCCAAGACCCATTTTTAGCTTTACTTGCTCATCGCAACACTCCATCAGAGTCAATGGGGAGGAGTCCAGCTCAGCGTTTCCTGGGTAGAAGTGCAAGGACTCAGCTTCCCGCTACTGCTGATTTGCTGAAGCCACATGCAATAGACGCTGAGTCAACAAAGGAAAGACTAACGAATAACGCAGGCAAAGCAAGCGCACTACTACAATAAACATGCCAAAGATCTAGATGCCCTAGAAGAAGGAGATATTGTACGAATGCGCCCATTTCAACTCGGCAACAAGCAGTGGAACAAGGCAGTTGTACAGCGCAGACTTGATGATCGCTCGTACGAAGTTGAGTCAAATGACAATCTCTACAGAAGAAATCGTGTAGATCTGAAACTCACCAGTGAGACTTCTGAGGAGAACGCGAATCAAGCTACACCTGAGCTGCAAGACGCATGCCCTCAACTTCCACGATGGACACAGGTGCAACGGTAACACCCACGACAGCTCCTTCTGAATCACTGCCACCAGTGCAGCGGGAACGTAACGATCACAGAGGGTCAGAAAAGAAACCGCATACCTAAAGGACTTTATGCAGTTCTAGGAACTGAACAATGATTGTACAAGCACGTTGAACTTATGAACACAAACTTTATACTTTATGCATTGAATGATTGTCAATTAATCGTTGTATCTAGGGAAAGGGGGATGTAACGTGATCGGCACGACTCGTGATCGGCGTGTATTCTCTATATGCATTAAAGCTGATTCTACAGTAACCTAACATAGCGATTTTTTTCACCTTCCACTTTTATCTAAATTGGGCTGCCTGTGACGAAGACCAATAAGTTAATCATAAAACCTCGCTTTAGTGAATCAGTTACCAGACCTCTTAAGTGGGCTACTCTGAACTCCGCCTACATTCCTGTACTTCGCATGCTCGAGGATTGACAGGATGCGGGAGATCGAAAGTGGAGCGTCAAATGAGTAGTTGGTGATGCGCATGCCCAAATCTTTATTTGTTATAGTATTTATTTCTTGTTGTAGACATTATGAGGTCGAGGGAAAAACTGGGCCGAGTTAGTATTGCAGTGTATTTGGGGGTGTTTTGGGAGACGAAATAGACGCCATTTTGGAAATATGTTCCTTAAAACAGCCCCAAAATGCATTGCAAAGCGAACTCAAGCCAGGTTTTTCTTCATCTTCTAAATCACTAATAGACCTAAAAAAAGGTGCTTTCCTAATTTTCATAAATAAAGGCAAAATCATATTAAAACTGGATTAAAATCTTGTTACGTGGATAATTATTTGGAAAACTTTTGGAAACTCCATCAACTTTGGAGACAGGGATTCCCAAGACTTTGTTTATCTTCTTCGCGAGTGTATCGCGCGAAGAAGTAGTGGTTTTAGAAGTAGTGCAGTAAACTCTACAATAATTATCAGGTCTAATAACTTTTGTTTTTGAATTTATACATTCGCTGATTTCATATTTTCTAAGGACGCACATGACTAATACTCGGTTGTAAACCCCAGTTTGACAGATATCAGCTGACACAGCTACCGATAACCGGTTTGACCTGAGTAGGATTCTCAGTGGATGCGCCCAGAGGTTCCTTTCGCTTCCTCGCGTCTTCGGCGCTCGCTCGTTCAATGTTCCGGGAAAAGCGAATAGAACCTCTGGAGCCCAGGGTAAACATAAGTGAATTTAATAAATAACGGAAAGAGAGCTTCGTTTTGGTTTTTCAAATTCTATTTAACTCTGCAAGCGGCACAAATCGACAAACGAGCGTTTGCGTGCGCGTTATATTCAGTATAATATAACACCATAAGGATTTATTATATTCACTTGTGTAAAAATAATAATGTAGGATAGTCCCCTTCACGGTACTTTGGCAATGAACTAGGAAAGTTAACATAGAAAGGAGACAAAAGGTGAGTCAATTACTGACTAACAAAACAAAACTGAACAGAAAAGTCGAAAAAGAAAACAGAAAGCACTTTACAACCGCCTCCGCGGAGACGAAAGAAGGCTCGCCTCCGGCAAGTATAAATACCCTTACAGATCGGCTGCCACATTGTATATCTATTTCAAAAAAGGTTGGTGAACTAGTTTTGATTCCAAGTTTAAAATGTGTTGAATTCGTGTTTGAATAATGTCGGGAAATAAAATCATACCAGAAAATCGTGTAGACAAAGTTTAGGAAAATTCCCCATTCGTCCATAGTGCGATTGGGGCTTGTTATGCAACATGCACATAAAACAAAACCTCCACCAACCCTTTTTATAATAGCTGTAAATCTCTTTAAATATACCTATTCCACTGTTTTCCCTTTTCAGGACCCGTGTCATTCCCTAGAGTATTATTTCTTTGTTTAACACAGACTACTAAAGAATCTTCTTCTCACGGGAATGACACGGGGTCTGAAATTAGCAAAATTTACGCCCAAGTGGAAGTGGTCCATTGATAACTGGTTTCAGTGATGGACTCGGAGGTTACAAGGAGCTTCTCTGTCCCGTAATCAGTTTTGTGAAGGAATGGGCGATTTTTTTGGATAAACGGAGAATGACCCTCTATGAAAAATTCCAGTTAAATGTCGTCATACATTGCACCAATAATAAAAAAGCAAACTGATTTACAGCGATACTGTTGCATTCGACCCATTGTTTCCAATTTTCAATTTGATTTTGGTCTTTTCTGGAACCGTCAATCATCTTGGGCTTATGCAAATAAGTTCGGTACTGCTTCGGTCATAGCGATGATATTTTTTTAAATCTAAAAAGACTCAAGAATATTCCAAGAATTTGCGAAGTAAAGTTATTTTCATTTGAGAATTGTTTCAGAATAGACTAAAACACAAACGCATATTTAAAACTGCGCGGGACGCCATGCAACGGTTATTGCTCCAAACCTTCTGTATCAATGTCAGGCAAGTTTTAGATTACTATTGTAGATTACTAATTTCAATGAAGACTTTGTTGGGAGCACATGATTTGGCGTTTTGTATGCTTTAAAAAAACGACTTTTCACATCAAACCACCATATTGATCATCTATTCTCCAAGACGACGCACGGTTATAAGCCTTTCATGGTGTATACTTTTTTATAAATCGTTTTCGTTTTAGCTCAATCTGTTCAACATTTTCTTGAGTTTCTAAGATCCACTTGTCAGTTTCTGCCTTTCCCCGTTCTTCGTACGTGCAAATATTTCAAACTCTTTGCGGTTTTCTTATATTTTATTCCACACTTCTTTGCGTTGTTTCAAGGTAAGACTAATCAATCGGTGACTGCTTCTTCGTTGGTTCTTTAAATTTCGAATTGCTTTCTTCAATTTAACTCATTTCACTTTTCGACTGCAATTTTGGCAAACGGTCTGTTACCTTTCCAAGTTGTTCTACGATACTTCTCAAGAACTTCTTCGAAATTCTTCGAACGATTCCTAGACAGCTTCCACGTGACATGACAGGATGTCCAAACAAGGTAAAAAGCTTTTAAGTTGTGACGTTTTCCGCGTACAAGTACTGCTCACACGAAAAAAGCTTAAATGAAGCGCAAACATGTTCTCAATTATCTATCTCCTATTTGAGACAATTAGAAGAACAAATCCTGCCAAGAAGAAAAGCAAAGAAAAATCTTATTGGAAACGCTTTCGTTTTGGAGCCAGAAGTAGATTTTCCAGTTTCTGGTTGACGTCCAAGGAATGTATGTATGTAAGTATGTATAGTTGACAGGGTGTGGTCCATCCACCCACACAGTTCATTTCATAAGTACTGAGGGTTGTGGTGTAGCTGACAGGATTTGTTCCTGCCATCAATACAGTTCATTTCAGTACTGATGGCTGTAGTGTAATTGACAGGGTGTGGTCTATCCACGCAATAAATCTTTTGATTGGGTTTCCCGTGATGTTTTCTGGTGCTTATGGTGGTGAACATCCATATAGTTCAGCTCTCATCGAGATATGATTCTTCCATTCTAAAACAACGATCCTTATAAATCTTGCTTTTAATGGTAATGGTAAGCTGTTGGTGACCACGACATATTTATTATGATTTCCTTGGAATTCCTTTTAATAATGAAAAAAAAAAAAAAAATTGGTTTCGTGAGTCATAAAAGTATTTTAGATAATGTCAAAAACTAGATATCAGTTTGCTGTCTAACACACCTGACTTCACTTTGCCGTTGCTCATTTGTGTTTATCTTATATGTGTATATATAGCGGATTGCAAAAAATTAGGCAAAACTCAGATTTAGATCTTATTAACCGAGAAGGAGGTCTGTACGGGATAAACTTGACCAAGGTCGGAATGTACAGACCGAGCGCAGCGATTATCCCGTACAGACCGACCAAGCTCGGTTGATAAGAGTTTTATTATATGACCACTTTTCATTGAAAGGACAAATGTTTTCGCCATAAGATTAATATGTGATCTGACCGGTTAATACCGGAGAATCTAGACCAGTCCGCGATGCGATCTATCCAATCGGATTGCTCGATTTGCTAGTGTACAGGCTCTAAGATTCTGATAAATATATCACTATATGAACGATTTCCAAATTCTACTTCTGCGATTTTCAACCTAAAGTCAGGCAAATATCTAGTATTAATTTTCAAACTGTACAGTATGTTCTCTTTTTTGACATAAAATTGTATTAAGGTACGATAAATTCTTTGGATCTCATTATCTCCTCGAAACGGTGGTCGAACATGAAAAAATAAAGAACTTGAAAACTTGCGATTCAGCTGATTTGCATTTCGCAGACAGATATGACGGGAAGTGAAACTAAGGAGTTCTATTTACTTTAATAATTACTGATCTTATCAAAATCCATTGTTTTCAGTCTGCATTATCCCAACGAATGCATAGAGGAAAATCAGACATTTAGTGTGCTTGAAAAACGGGGGTGGTCTATGATAAACAAGCTAGAAAGAAAACAATTGGATTTTGATCAATAATTATACTAGATAATTACTACGCCCTCAGCTGCCTGCATTATACCTACGAATGCTGCATCAAACTGTACAGTATTAAAAGGATATAACTAGCTAAAACTAGTGTGAGCTGCGTCGGTGTTTCTAATGAAACAGTAATGATGAAAAGGTAAATTATACAACGTGAAAAAATGAAAAAACTTACTGACGTTTCGGACGCTAGTCCTTCGTCGGAGTAAAAGAGAAAGAAGTGGTAGAAAGGAGTGTATATATGATAGAATAAGACAAAAGAAATCAATGCATCATACCTACGAATGCTGCGTGCCTCAGTAATTATCTATATTAAATAAATACAATTGCAAATCTTTCTAACTAAGAAGCTGTATTCAAATACCTTAACTTGGTTGTGGTATTTGTATGGCAACCAGTAACCAGGACCCATGCTGTAGGTCAGATAATACTTGGTCACCCATTGCAAATAAGGATATTCATGCCTTGCTTGTGTAGCTACTTTAGTGATGATCATAGCCTTACCAAGGTTTATCTGTAAGTACTCCCCAACTATATTATTTTTTGCCGCCCAGGCACCTGTACCTACAGTGTTTCCTAGGCGTCCATTCGCAGGCGCGTGGTTTTCTTGGAAAAAAGAGGAGGCTGTGATTTGCGTGTCTGTTATGCCACCATCTTCCATTCCCAGTGGATTGACGCAGACTATGGAGCAATTCCAAAAGCATTTATTTCAACAAGTAATTCTTAAATAGAGAATATTATATAGCTATTTTTATGTACAAATGTCATAACAATTTATTAGAGCATGATTTTGAGTTTCATTTGAACAGGGACTTTCATAGTTACAACACAAGAAATAAGAATAATGTTCGTGCCTCTAGAGCACAAACTAGGTGGGGCCAATGGACAACTATTAACTTTGCCGCCTCATTCTGGAACAGTATTAGTTTAACAATACGCAATGCAGTAAATTTAAAACTTTTTAAGAATCGAATTTCTAAAATTGTTTTAACTAATTAACTTATATAACGTTTTTAAAGGGGAGGGTTTTTATTTAATTTTTAATATCAATTGTAATTTAGTAAATTAGTAAATTTCTAGAGTCTAAATATTTTCTTTATTTTCTTTATATGATATATTTATAATTAGTACATTTTATTTACTTTATTTAAGGACCCTTCTGTAAATCACCGTAAGGTGAAGTTGGTATCCTTATTAAAGATTATTATTAACCAATTCCAAAACCGTTGTTGGGTTCAAGACATACAACGATGGAGGCGAGACCAATTGACATATGATTATATTTTCTTAAATGTTTTTAAGTACAGAGGATATTGCAACTGTGTTGAAAGTAAGAGCGAAGGTCTTTAAATCAATGACTGTAGTAAATTTTTAGGTAAATTTTAACTCGCATTCCGTATCCAACTCGTTGTCATATACTTTGCAGCTTTAACTAAAAACTTCAGAACAACTTTAAGCACTGTCATGCTTTACATTACAATTGATTGGCCATTCCGATGTTGAGGAAGAAACTGTAGGGAGTTGGAAATGTAGAGCATTTTCGGATTGTTTAGGGTACATATAGGGTATATACAATCAAGCATCACTACATGCATCTAATTAACGTACTTCCCATGTCTCAACTCTGGGGTTTTGAATTGATTCCCAACAACGAATTTGCAATAAGGTACATATGTTTAAAGCCTGACAAATATTAGTCAAGAATTTGAAGACAGAAGTAATCTCTTTATACGACAGAAGGTGCAGTCATCATTAGTCTTTTGTATTTAGAGCAGTTTCTTCTTTCTGTTGTTAATATTGCTCAAGTGATATAATTATATATCAAGATTATATTACAATGAATGGTCTAACTGCCACAATAAGCAATAGAACACCTATTCACCTATTGTTCTATTGCTTATTGTGGCAGTATAAATAAGACCCATATCTGACTTTTTTCTTCACTTGACTCTGAAGATGACTTCCGCACAGGTTGTCGAAACGTCAGTCACATCAAACAGTCCTTCTAAGGATTACATCCACCCGGATGATCATAATATAAATATTATCTCTTCGAGAAATATTGTTACTTCGAAAAATATATATCAAGAATTGAAAAATTGGAGACTAAAGAGAAATAGATAAATAGATATTGGTGGCATGCATCCCTTCGCATGAGAATAAAATGATTAAACGACGTGGCCGTGAGACGACCCCAAGACCAAATCTTATGTCAACGTAAACCAAAACTGCGGCTATGACGCCACATGGAAAATTTGGGCATATGAACTGGTTGTGAAACCTAATCGTCTCATATTTGAATATAAGGTTGAATACTAGTTCATGCACGTACCATGACAATGACGGGAGGTTCCATGTAAAAAACATCTAGTGTCCGGATCAGGACAGCGATGGTTGCTACAGACGAATGCTGGGTGTAGAGAATAAATCATGTAGCTTGCATGATGGCTCACCGGGACAAGATCCTCAGGGAAGGAGATGTGATTGGCACTGTTTAATTCACACAACTCCCTGTCTGCGTAAATGTTGATACTTGAACAGAAAATGTTTTCATCACAATGCTGAATACAACCCATTAAACTCGTACCCATGAGTGATTCAATCACGTGATTGATAAACACGTGACCTGGCCGGGTGTATTCAGACTCACCGCAGCTGGCATGTGAGTATCGCCATGGCAACACGAGGAATAAAAATGATGCAGGCCAAACCACACGGTTCATCATAGTCTGAAAAAGGAGAGATCGAGTTAACTTGTGCAAATTAGGAAAATAGGGAAAGAATGCGTTCTTTTGTTTGACAAACTACATGGTCCTAGCGAAACCTCCAGAGCTTAAGGGAACAGGGTGGCAACGCATGTATTTTTTCCCAAAAGTTCCCGCCAAATCCATTTTATATCGTGCAATCCCATGCACGATTTATTACGCCACTTGAATTATGAAAGGATTGTAAATTACCTATTACGCATGTTCTTATTTGATATCCGAGCCCATCCCACACTGCTTACTTCCTCATCCACCTAATTATGTTATATTTTTAAAATATCTATAAAAAAAGAATTACTGGCTGAGTTATGAATCCTCAATGCTTGTTATGACCTTGGGATTCAGAGGTTATTTATTCTCGCTCTGGCGTTTTCAGTTTTGACTATTAAAACCAAAACTGCTTTGAACGAAATCTTGAGCAAAACGTCACTAGTGGCGAAGTCACTATAAAAGTCCTTGGGGAATGTAGGGTACGGTCTTGAAGGATTTTTTCAAAGTGCGATCCCAATGCCATCAATGGTCTTCATTAAAGAACTGAAGCCATTGTTAAACGTACCGTCAGACACATTAAAAGCTAGTGTTTTCCCACAGGACATTAGTTGAATTTATTCTCTGACATCGTTATAAGTACTTCAAATTCAATTGATCCCTTCATTCTTGAAAAAGATGCCTGATGGCATCGAAACGTCTAAAAAATTGGTGTAAACTTGTCGCCACAAATTTTATAATTAAAATTTAATTAAAACAAAATGTCTTTGTGAAGTTATTTAAAAAAATCTTGTTTGCAACGGGTGAGGAACACCTGCAATCAGGTGTAAAGTGTGTCAGAGATTCTAAATTTTAAATTAGCTTAGAAGTTTCTAGAATCTAAGTCCGACGAAGCGTGAATATTTAACGAGTATAAGCTTGAAATCATAAATAGGAAACCAAGTTGCCGTCAATCGAAAAAAATCCTGAAACGCTTTCAGTTTTTGTGTAAGTTTTGTCATTTCCAGTTTTCAAGACCATCCGACCGTAACTTTTTTCTCATAATTCTTTTAAAGTTGACTAGAACGCGCGAAATACAAAGCTAGAAATCTGGCTTCTAAAGTTTTGTAAACATAAATATCTAAAATATTGAACCAAAATAGGCTGTGTTTTCACTAGGACAATTTAAATTAGCTTAAATATAACACCGGAAATAAGACAAAGTTAAACTACCTAGCAAGATGGTTTAAGTTGTCCTACCAAATAAATGGGCCAATCACAGTGTTATTGTTGAAAGGTGGTTGACGGATAAAAACATCTCCAGGAATTTTAGGCAAGTTAACATTTCTAGTGAAAACACACCCATAGTTTACAAAATATTTGTCAGTAAGAAGATAAAACCTCGTTCAGAATAAAATTGTTCACAATAATTCTTGTTCTCATATGAAGGTTTTTCTCCTTTAAAGAGTACATCGTTGTAAATAAATCTTTCGATAAAAATTGATGCCAAGAACTTTGACATTAACTTTAAAAATAACTCACCGTTATCTGAAATCTTCGATTTTAACGCTTCGTCGGATAAAATGGCTCAAAATCGATTAGTTATAACTAAATCGGTCATTTTAAATTCTTAAAAAGCAAACAACGTCGAAATATTAGATTTGAACTTAGACTTGAATATAGATCAGAATTTCTTGCGCTGTGATTGGTCGAGTGACCGGTGATCAGAAGCTGTTCACTGAAGCTAGTTCGATGATTTGATGAAAATAAATAATAATTCAAATCCAATAATATAAAGTGGATGCTTCCTTAAATTATTAAGGCAGTAAAATTAGGTTAAATTTTCTTTTTTAAATTTAAAAAAAAGCAGCTCGTCAAAGATTGAACCACGACTGAAATGAATTCCCACATTTTTAACCTTTAATGAGCTGTTCGATTAGACAACAAGTGACAGCTGATCATGATTTAAATGGGGTTTTTACTGCCGCCAGTCGAGAACATAAGAGGTATCAAACTGATTAGGGCAGTTTTATTTTTTTCGTTAAAATACATTGCTCTCAAAGCTGGTATGGGCTTCCTGTGGTTGGACATGTCAGTGCCAGTCGGGGTGAGTCTCTTTCGACCTTTTCGTCTTTTGGTAATTTTTTAGAAGCTTATCTTTAAGGTCTTCTTCAATCCATAAGCTTCGATGATATTTGGAAATAATAACAAGAAAAACAAAAACAAAAACAAACAAACAAAAAGCAACAATACGGAAGCCCTGGAGGGACATTTCAGACTTCATACTTTAGGACATTTCAGACTTGTTCGGATTTCGGGTGGACTTCGCCATAGTACAATCTCACTAACAAAATGGAGGAAGAAGTAATTTCTTTCTAGACTCATCTTTTTTGCTAAGTAAAAAAATTCTATGAAGCTTTGGCTGCTACATTACAGCGTGGGACAATCATAACAACCGGAGAACGCGAGGAAAAACCCTCGAAGCATAGGAGAGAACCAACAAACAACTCCACTCACATGTGATTGGGGGGGGGGGGGGGGGTGGGGGGGCAAAGAAGAGAAGAAGGGAGAGCCGTCTCTTCTTTACCCTCGGCCCTTTCCTCCCCCTCCCCTAGGACCAAGCTACGCAGGCCAGCGATACCGAATCTGGGTGGCCTTGGTTAGACGCGAGCGCTCTCGCCGCTGCGCTACCCGTGCTTTTTTTTAGAGTGTTTGATAAAATTTAACTCTGGAGTATGACAATTAGGTTTCAACTACGAAGTCTGAAATTATAAATCAGTGAATGACAGTTAAGACATTGGAACCTGGATGTAACTATAAAGCCGGATAATTCATATTCGACCAGAGTTTGAAACTCGAAGAGAAAAAAGCTTGAGTTGTGCTAAATGTAAACATAAGGCTGGGCAGCGCTGGCTGAAGTCCGAAGTCTGAAATATCCTACGTCTGATCAAGTCTGAAATGTCCCTTCAGGGCTTCCGTACAACAACAACAACAACAACAAATTGAAATTAAAACAAAAACAAACAAACAAAAAAGCAAAACAAAAACAAACAAAAAACAAAAAATCCCCAAAATCCCGCCTAAAGCGCGGCTCATTACCCAAGCACAAAATTACATTCCCTTTGTCTGTGATTAACTTTGTTTAACCAATCAAACTAAAGTTTGACAGATCCTGGATGTGCGAAAAGTAGGAAAGGAATTAATACACAAAACTCTTTCATTCACCTTTTTTTTTGTTTTTGGAAAAAGTTTGGGAAATATTTCGAGTTTCATCACATTGACCAGACTTGAACGCTTGCTACAAATTTCTGTTAAAGTTAAGGAATTGTCTTGAAAAATACATATAGCAGTGAAGATATCAAAAGGCTGCTATGAACTAGCCTCCTTTGCAGCTGCTGTGAGGCGCTTCCGGTTCCCGTCATCCCCCCACTGCAAAGGAGGCTACTATGAACAGGAGGAAACTCAAAAACAAATTTTGCGATGAGAAATTCGTGCTTGGTCTCCCTGTGTTTGTAGTATCCCATGATGCTTTATTTTATCACCTCTCCCGGCTCAAAACCAACTTCGTAGCGATGTCAGAACACAGTTTTTTTCTACCCTAAAAAATACAGAAAAAGAGAAAAATGAGTACTCAAGACCCCTGTTTACTGCTAAATAATGTTTTGTCTTGTTCTCTTGGTAAAAATCTTGGTTAAAGTTGAAGGTTTGGAAAACAAACTGACACACGAGGTAAGCAACCGTCTCTTCTTGTCGTACGCACTGAAACATGGAATGACCTAAAATCACCTAAAACTACCTACAATCACCTACAACCACCTCACAAACTATCTAAAACCACCTTTAACAAGCCATAAATGTCTAAAAGTGATGGAAAACAACCCAGAAACTACGAGTCACGTTCATGAAATACGAGAATCGAACAAAACCTTCACCTCCCCCCCCCCCCCCACCAAAAAAAATCTTGCTCTCGCTGGTCCCCTTATACATCTATGGATTAAAGTTACGTTTTTTCAGTGTTTTTTGTTGTCCAATAATCACTAATCATGATGAATATTCATAATGAATTTTGTTAATAACTGCAAAAAAATACGAACATCATAACTATAATCGAACATTCGTATAGATAATGCACTAGTCAAATGAAACCCCTGATCCCCGACTGAACGGGGAAGTGATGCATTTTTGGTGTGCTTTTAAGAGTATGTTTGCATCGGGGGTTCCGGGATTTAAAGAATGGTTTTCTCAGCGGGGAATTGAATGCAAATTTTAACGCTCGTTTGAATATGTACAGGCCTGGAAACAAGAGGTTGGCCATCTTGAAAAATACTAAGAGGGCATTGTGATTCCAAGCATAGGCAGCCCTACATAAACACGTTAAAACAAGCTTATAGCAGATTCTACTTATGCAAGCACAGGCAGCCCGTAGCCCTAGTACAGAGCAGTATGTTCTACATAAAACACATGCTCAAAACAAACTTATAGCAGTTTCTACCTATACACTTTTACACTGAACTCCACAGATAAGAACCTTTCTTAAAATTGTAGCCTTAATAGGTTTTTATGTGGAGGGGTCTTAAAGTGAGAATTTTAGCCAAACAGGTTCTTAAGAAAACCGATGTTCTTATACGTGGGTTTTGTTCAGTCGTTTCGGTCAGTTCGAATGTAGAAATCAGATCATGATTAATCTATTAAAACTACTGCGTTGTAATATTTAAAAGCATTTCATTTTCAAACCTAAATGTTTTTCACATTATTTGAGGTTCAGAGCCCATGAAAATATTGAGCATTGAATATTTAGTGCATGGAACACACAATAATTGGCTCTGTGTAGCACAAGAATCCGGATGAAATGTGTTTCTTGTTGACTACTAAATGGGGCCACAATAGCGGGGGTTTCAACAGTAAATGTGCCCCCACCTACTGACGAAAATGTCAGATTTTAACACCACTCAAATGTTTAAAAAAATTTCCCAGTATTTCGCGTGGGTCGGGGGGTTGGGGGTTTCATTTGACTAGTACATAATCGATCCTCCTTTAAGGCCAACTACATCATGCCTACAAGATGGAACATACACGCACGTACACACACATGCAGTTGTGCCTGTGATGCCACTTACGCAATGTTGACTCACATATTTTCCTCCTATTACATTTCCCAATACTCAGATTATCAATGAATATCGATGTTTTCCGCCGACAAAATATTTTCTAGCTTCAAAAAGGCATTAACACGCTAAAAACAACAACAAACAATTGATTTCTTCTCATATTCAAATTCGTCGGGTAAAAGAAATTATAAGAAAGACTTGACCTCATGCCCCCCTCCACCTAAATAATGAGGTTTTGCTCTAAAGTATAAATAGAATGATCTCATGTTTTGTGAACGTGTGTGTAAAAACATGACTTTATTCCATAGATGTATAAGGAGTCCAGGAAGAGTAAGATTATTTTTTTTTTGGTGGGTGGGGGGAGGTAGCTTTTTCCCTTATATTATTTCCCTTATTTTCCTGGAATTATTCCAAACACAAGCTCTTCTACAAATTTGCATTGCTTCTGGTGATGTTCACCATGTTTTATCCATTAATATTATGTAATATAATTACAAGAAGAAAGATTATATGCAATGCACTGAAAGAAAAAAAGTCATATATCTGACAAGGTACATTATTCTTGCAAAAATAAGAAGCCAAAGATTAATTCATAATTAAGCAAGTGCAAAAATAAAGATAGTAGGTTTAAGTAAAAATCAAGTATTCTGTGGATGGAAATTATATTGGTGCATGTGGGAACCCAAGTAATCTCTCAGCAGAAGATCTAGAGCTGATTGAGTCTTTAAAATGGCAGAAAGGTTCAATATCATTCGGAGAGATTTACGATGTTCTCGACGCTTTGGGAGACTGTGGAGAAAACACGTCAATATCAGCCATTAGCAGAGCAATCAAAAATAGTTAACTGTCAGGGTCATGTTCAAAGAAAAATGTTCAAATTACACAGTTTGCCAAGGAACGATTTACCCCTTTCAACATGATGTATACAGTTTGAGTATCAAGGATTCATATTACTTGAAATTTTTTGACGAAACTGGATTGAAACTTCCCAATTTCGGTAACAGAAGCTATGGGAACTCACTTGTTGGAGAAAGATGTGTGGAAGCCACATGTAAATGCCAATCTCCAAATGTAACACTGAACCTATTAGCTTCATTGCAAGATGGAGTTGCATATATGACATGATCAATGGACCATCAAACACTATAGAGTTCCTTATTTTTTTAGTGACGCATTGAAGCCATAGCCGTTGGCCAGGAATGTATGCAATACACAGGGATGACTTTATTTCATCAAACAATGGAAAAAAAGTAAATTTTTAATATCTTTTTAAACTGTTTTTAAAAGTAAAAATTATCCATTTCATTTCTATTCACGATTTTTCGGCCAGAACGTGAAACATTGGGAGGATGCCTTGTCATCGTCATTGCCAATGACTGCAAGAATTATGTTATCGACTTCGTCATTATCATCTTTGTCAATATCATCTTGATCATCATCTTTATTATATTCAGATTCTTCTTCTGTATCTGTGTCTTCATCCTTGTTGTGTACCCTGCTGAGGGCCGGTTCACATGGTGTGTGTAGGTGATGGTTTTGAATGGCCAACACTTTCTTGCCTTTCCTCTTCTTCAAGTGGTCGTTAAGATCATGGTAGAGCAGATATATGTTTAGCTCTGCCAGTCTTACATTTTTTAGATCATTCTGGACTAGCTGGTCCCAAGTATATTTAAATTATTCTTTGACTTGAGATTCACATCAGAACTTTCACAACAGTTAGACCTTCTGAAAAAGGAAGAAAAACTTTTTCGGAAGGTTGACAACTTCTCAAACAGGTATAGCAAAATTCTGCAACCAAATTACACTGTGAAACCAGGTGACGGAAGACAAATAAACCACGCCATTGATAAACATTCTATTATTATAAATAAACTCAATGACACACTTGACGAAATTTAAAAAATATGACAACACATTCAACATGAATTTAATGCAAAACGAAAAGCATGCTTTGAAAAAGTAATTGCAAATGTGACTGAACACAAAGAAACATTGCAGCGGCTTCTGTATGACTGCAAACAGATTTTTAAAGGGTCTGCACAGTTGTTTACCTCAGAGAAGAGAAAGAAGAAAGAAAATAAGAGGAAAACAAAAAAGAGAAGACAGCAGCGATATGATGCCAATATGAAGCGACTATACAGTATTTGCAGCTGCTAGCCACAAATTATGGTCTTCTCTTACCTTTATCCTTAGGGGGCATTCTGGTCACATTTTGCAGCAATTTAACAGACACATTAAATATTGCATGAAACAATTATATTTGCATGAAAATGGTTCATATTTGGCACATACATTCACAAGTCAGTTATGAGTAAGTTGACATGGACCAATGTTAACATTATCTTTAATGAAGTTTAATTATTAACAGATGAAGCCGGAGGTCCATTTTACAATACTCCTTGGCTCCCCTCAAAATTCTTGTTCCCTGTAAGTGCTACATTGCTAATACTTGGTATAATGCACATACACATTATACTCTACAAATAGATTGAGCCTTTTTTGGCGTTGTCCATTGTAGTTACCATGGCAACCACTTATCGTACAAGAACATTTTTCACACCATAACTTCTGTTCTTTAAAAAATATTTAAAAAAAGCTCAATTATTTTGTAAGTAATAATAAAACTGATAACTGTGCAAAATTTGGTGACTATATGTTAAATTGCTCTTGAGATATTTAAGGGGCAAGTCGTAAAATCTCAAAATTTGCATATTTTAGAAATTGAGATTAAAATTGAACATTATAGATAGACGAGACTAAAGGCCACTAAACATACTTAAACTTATATATTCCAGTTGCAACACTTCTAACCTCTGGTTAATTCAAGTTAACTTTTTTCTCTTCTTTTGTTGCCCTCTGAGAGGTTCAAGGTCATTAAAACCACCTGCTTCATGGGTTGTGCCCTCCCGTCTGACTCTGAGTTCTTCTTCTTTAGCTTTTGCTTGCCTTCTCACTTGTCTGTACTTCTTGTGTTTTTGTCCACTTCTTGTCACTGCCTGCTTAACTCTTCCAGAATCTCTCCTTTCACTTTCTTTCTTTGTGTACTCTCCAACCACAAGCCCTGCTTCTTCCATGACGTCATGCTTTTTTGCTGCACCACAGCTAAAATAAAGGGCAGCAGCAGACACTGCCATTGCGATCCTTTTTCTGCCATGCCACTTGTGCTTTGGGCACTTATTCCATACAAGAGCATTTATGGACTCATTAGCATTGTTGGTATACCCTGATAGACATCTTTGTAGTAGGGCTGGCTCACTTTATCTGTTGTAGATCTTTAACAGTGGATCTTCGAAGACAGCATCAAGATGGTGAGGCTTGTCTTTACATGGTAAGCCTTTCTTGAACTTGCACCAAGAATTGTTTGGGCAAAACTGGTGTCTCACTTTATCTGGAAGCTTTAATGAATGGTAAAGACCAGCTTTGATGGCTTTCTGCATATCTTCAACTGCTCTGTCTTTCTCACTAGCAGTCAGTACCCCCTTTTTTACATTACTGCGAATGGCTTTTCCATAGTTTTTTTTTTTAGTTTTTCAATGGCAACTTTAGTTAGACGACCATTACTGCCTTTCACACAGTGATTTGCTGTAAATCCTCTCCTGGACCAAGTGCTATCAAAAGTCACAGGAATGTCAACAAAATCCTTATCATCTTCAAGGTTTTCTTCAGCTAATGCAAGTTATTTGGCTTCCCTTGCATTAGCTTCAAGCTGCTGCTTGGTCACTTTATCATAGGCAGTACTAAGTACTTCCTCATGATTGTACGAAGTGTCATTTGACATACTGAATGGCATATTTAGAACTTCACAGAGCTTTTAAATTCCTTCTTTACCAATTCCCATTTCAAATGCTCCATAGATGACCCGTCGGTTAACATCTTTTCCTTGGATGGTCCTTGTGTTCTCCTGGTTACCAGTATGGTCTCCTGTAGCTATGAATTCTTCCATCCCACAGTCTTCACACTTCACAAACAATAAACTACTGATCTCTCTGTAGTAATTTCTACCAGCTTTACATTGCCTAGAAAATAATAAATTTATAAAGATCAGAAACACGAATATGAGGATTTAATAAATATGTAAACCAACTGCAAAGTATGTTAGAGTTCTAATGTAAATCACACATGATCATACCTGAAGCACATGGTCCATGACGATGAATTCTAAGTACAAGCTTTAGTAAGCTATCCATCGACACGAGTCGATATCCTTTCGCTTCTTCTACGGCTTCAAAGGTCTCACAGTCAGATTCTGGGTTTTCAACTCCAAGTTTTCGAGCAGAAGCTGGAATTTCGGCCGGAGGAATTCTTTCTGACACGACAACTTCATCACAAACGAAGGTTATATCTGACAGCTGACTTTGCCTGGGAATTTTTCGCTTTAAGCGCTTGTTTTTGAACTCCTCTGAAAGTTTACTTCAGTGTCACCAAGATGTGTGAATCCAATATGTTCGCCTGTAGTCTTGTCAAGTACGAGGTTTGCCTAATACTTCGATTAAATATGGTCCAAACATTTTGACAGTAAATCCAAGACTATCATCCACGACAATTTCCAACTCTGGTAGTAGATATGGTTCCACCAATTGCTTGAAAATAATTCTATCGGCCAATATATCAAAACCATAACAAGCATTACTAACCATTCCCCTCGATTAACTGTGCGTTAAAATAGGCCATTTAACGGGAAAGTGTTAAGACACGTTTTCCCATAGGAGGTCATTTATTTAAAAACAATATTTTATTATATCAAGAGCAACATGATGGGTAGAATGAGCCTCATGAAAACCATATTGTGATTCGAATAAAATTTCATTATCTCAATTAAATTAATCAATTTTTTATACATAACTTTTTGAATAATAAATCATGAAACAATGAAATAAACTAATTACAAAAAGAAGACATACGTACAAAAATAAAAGATAATAACAATGATATCATTGCATGAATAAAAGGGAGAAAAAAATTGAATAATCTTATTAAAATTTGATAACGAAATTGGCCTGTTATTGTTGGGATCAGTTTCAACATATACATCAAAGCCATTGAGCTGTCGTTGAGCTGGTTGGAGTAAATGCAAGAAGCTGGTTGGGCACATCAGGTATATCATACCCATCCACTCCCTGTTGAGTAGGAGTATTTGGTTGAGCTGCAGCGCCACACTTCTATCATCTACCCCTTTTTCTTGGTCTTCCTCTTGTTCTAACTTGACAATTGTCCTGACGGAGGTTCAGCATTGCTTGAATCTTCTCTACTCTCCAGAACTGCTAAGAATCAAAGAAAACATTATATAGTCCAAGCCAAGCAAAAACTCGGTCTATAATATTCCATTCTGGCTCTCATGAGATGAATCCCTAACGAAAAGACAAATAAGAGTCAAATCATTAAAATCTGAGGAATATTATATGATATTCAAGTGATAAGAGACTAAATTGCTCAATGTTTGGACCAACGTTGTATTGACAACAAAATGTCAGTTTACACTTTGCCGCCAAATCATTGATCAAAACCTCAAGAAAATGCTTCAAAATAACTCATCTTTCAAATACACTTTATTAAGTAAAAAAAGCTATGGGATTTCGTTTTTATCGACAGCCGTAAAAACGTTCTGAAAAAGTGCATAATTTGCTTGTAATGGTAGGTCGAGTCACGGAGACAAGTTTAGCGTCCATCAAACTCAACTTGATTCTGCTTCTTCATCGCTTTCTCCAAGTAATTCAGGGTCTAATTCATACTTTTCTCCTTTTGAAATTCCTCCAGCTTCACTATCTTTAGTAAATTTAGTATCATTTCTGCAACTTATTCTGCTGTAAATCTTGCACACAGTCACTTACTAGAAGACGCCATTTTGAAACTGTCTTCAATCGAAGCATACCCAGAATATACAAAGCTCTAGTTTTAGCCAATGAAAAGCGACGATTCTGAAAGCTTGCATTATAATTGTTTTAATATTTTTTGTTATGATGCTCTAAAATCATTTCTATAGCAATCATTACGTCATTAATCGCGGAGAAACGATTTTTAAAGGGGCCGACACCAAAGGATTGTAACCACAGCCAATATTGCCATCTCATTCATTTACTTATGCCGGAAGACTGTAAAGAATTCTATTCTTCAACCAGGGTTATTTACAATCACAGTCATATTTTAAATATAAACTGTTAATTTGAATTTTGGATTTTTCTTGTTTACCGTATGATTTCTCTTATCATCATTCAATTTAAATTACTCTTTTACAGAATGCCACATTAACAGTCAATTATATATTGTACCAATCTCATTGGTGAAAGCATACCTGGAGATGGGATTTCAGACAAGGAAATAACCTGATGTTCAGGCATTTTAGATCTACTTGAGAAAAATGATCCTGTTATTGCAGATAAAGGGTTCGATATCAAAAAAATTAATAAACAATAAGTGAGTAGAATTGAACATTTCTCCTAGCAAAATTTAGAATCCATGTGGAGAGAGCCATTAGGAAGCTGAAGGAATACCATTTTTTTGATTTGAACATTGCACCAAATGTGTTGGGTTCCTTTTTACCAAATTTACACTCTCTTGTTGTTTATTAACCGATTTCCAGGAACCTGTACTTGAAAACTTACAACTATTTGATTAAACGGGGTTCTAGATGAAAATTATTCAAGATTTTGGGTTCCAGATTTTACACGTTTTGCACTGCATCATTCCAGAAAGTTGAAATATACAAAAATGTCTCTTAAAATTCAATCTTGGTTCATCATCATTAGAAATCAACTAATAATGTTATTTGAAAAGTTCTATTTGAGCAAATAATTATGTAAATAATACTGAAAAGAAATGCAAATTCTGTGCATTACTGATGACCATCACTATATAAAAGGTATTGACAAAGTTTTGCATTACTTACTTACACATTAATTTGGTTAACTTAAGCATTTCTTTTGTGTAAACAAAGTTACTTTAAAGAAAATTAAGAAGAAAGCGTCCACTTTATCTATAACAGCTTGAAGGAGAAATTGGTCATATTGATTCCTTTGGCATACGAACTGTCTTTCACTAATATACCTGAAAAAGTCTCACCATGACAAACTTCCCCGGCCAAGTTGACATTGAAGTTGGTAATGATACTCATGATCGAACCAAAACGGATTTGTAATGGGGTGCACAGTGAAATATCTAACGTTGTGAAAATCTGTTTCACCCTCCTTAACCACTTTAATTTCTAACAACCCAACACGTCCAACCCCTGATTGGTCGCCTGCCATGTCAAATACTGTGTGATCTGAGCTACTACCTCGCCAAGGACTCTTGGGGTTGATGATCAAGAGCTGGAAAACCAATGTTTCAAAATTGCTCACTCTCCCTGCATCTAAATTGAATTTACTTTCAACACCGGTCCAAATAATTTTGAACGGTACATATTAATCCGGCCTTTGGGGTCAGGATATTAATTGTTAGGGCTTTGCCGCTCAGAGTTACGTTGGTTGGGTAGTAAAGCAAGGATCTCCTAACAGTGAGGTAACACAAAGGATCGTAATCGACTTTTCACACAATAATTATAAGATAAAGCTAGAAAGTCCTTTTCATCAGGTATGTGATGGCTAAATTCCAAACAGAAAGGGTATTAACAACACATGGTATCCCGCACTTTTCACTATCCTATTAATACCATCAAACAACTAACCAAAAAATAATAACTTGTCCACTCACTTAAAGTAAAAAAAATGGTAGAGTTTTGATGAGTATGAAAACTAACCTATCCGAGTTTTATTGAGGTTGTTCCCTTGATATTCTGCAACCAAATTTCCTTTCCCCCTCTACATCTAGGAAACTTCAATTCCTCTTTCTCATAGGCTGATTAAAACGGTCTTCTACTTTCCGAAATTTTTACCTTGATGCATGTTGACGAGAGTCCAATTCAGTCTCAACAGTACTCAATATGAATTGCCACTTCATCGTCCTTGATGTACGACATATCGATTCTGTACAACAGGTTATATTTCGAGGTCATCTTACAAAGGAAGCTCAAGTTTGTTTTCTTTTGTCTTTTCTCATATCTTTTGTCATATCTTTTGGGTTTTCTCAATGCTCACCTCTCTTTCCTGTCAGTCGTAACTGACATTTATTTCAACGTCATCTGTGTTTTAATCCAAGAAAAAGTGCTTAGAAACATGTATTTATTATATCAATTTAGACAGCTTGTTAGCTTATGAATACCTCCTTAGGTTCCTTTCGTCTGTTGTTGAATCTTCATGGATCGGCTTACCGTGTTCAGTTAACAATGACACAGTTGACATGGTTGACTTGACTTTACTCTTCTTTAATTCTTGAAAAAGCCATTGCCCTGGAGCTTCCTTCTGTTGTCCTCTGTCCCTTGCTGTGCGGGTGTTTACTGACATCCATACTTCGGTATGTCTGATTTCATGGAGTTATGATTTTGTCTATACCACAAGTCCTCTTTATCGACCAAATCTGCCTAACATGTTGTATTCTTCAGGTAATTGGAGATCTGATACAGGACAGTCAACGTAACTTTGTTGTTATTGTCTTTTTATAACCACACCGTCCGCAATTAAAATCATATGAATGCATACTTAGGCTATCAAAATGTAAGTATGCGTTCAGTACAGTTTGAGAATTTAGGGTGGTGTCGAGTTGACTCTCTACAATACATTGACCAAGCTTCCTATTGGCAAATGTTGCTGGAGACACGCGTAAAAACAAACACAGGTCAATGCTGATAATAAAAGTATCACTGAAATTATGCAAACCACTGTCATGTTACTGGTCCCTATAGCACATATTACACATCTTGAAATATGTTTCCACATTCTCTACCACCTTGCTCTTGGTAAGAATTCTAGCGTTGTTTGTAATCCGCATGGGATTGGTAAGGGATTCTTTACGAGTAGTAGCAAGTAGTCTCCTTTGGCATTAGTTTCTTTAACGAAACCGGTTTTGGCCCATCACTCTCGCTATTCTTAAGCACAATCCTCTTCTCTTTCATAATGTAACTACACATTTTCGTCAACACGTCCGCTTCATCTGGAGGATAAACTAATTCTCCATTGTTTATGTCCATGTCTAGATCTTTTTCCATTGGTCTCCTTTTTGTTTGCTCTTCACAGCTACTTGAAACGCGGAAGCTCTCAAGGTGGTTCGTCTCCCTGAATTACCACAAGCAAATCCATTTGTGCTTGCAAGTAACCTTTCTTCGACAGCAATGGCAGTCGAGCGTTACATTTAAACAAATCAGCAGTCACAACAATCCTACCAAACCTGCTTTAGTAGTTAATATTCCCATCATACACTGAAAAATAAATAAACCTGTCTCCATCGATTACTGGAACAAGAAATTGTGCGCTGGTATTTTGAGCTTTTTCCTTTAGCTCTCTCGACTCTGAAACCTTAAGCATCTATTCAGTATGCGCCTTCTGCATTAAGGGCGTCCAGTGAGAGAGATGTTTTCCGGAAAATAAGGGCTATTGTCAACTTCTTGGATGTGGCAACATTCAGTTGTTGTAATCCTGCTTCGCCGAACCACCCTTGTGGAATGCATGCAGTAATTTCACAACGAACAACAATTTTCACGGCTTCTACTACCTTTTTTGACATGTATTGGGTGCATTACACCACCCTTTGAACTATGCCTGACTAAAAAATGCCCTTCTTTTTCGTCAAGACATGTCGCGATATGTGCGACACGGTGGTCATGCACGTCTCTACGATGGTGAACCACACTTTTAGGGTAGATGTACTTTCCAATAAATAGGAAATGACTTCTTTCCCGTGACATGTCTCTGGACTTTGATTGTTTCCTCCTCATCTTCCTTTTCCATCATTTGCAGAATTTTCTTCTACATCTTTCTGGCAGTTTGGTCTGGGGTTCCCTCTACATTTTTTCCAAGCTCTGCCTCAGTATTGTATTCAGTTTTGTTGGGTTGCTTTGTTGCTTTGTTGCCGACTTCTCAGATTCATGCGCTTTCAAATGCGACTTGAATGGAACTTGGTAGGTCACCGTCAATTCACAAATTGAACAGCAATTATGTTCCCTCTACATTTTTTCCAAGCTCTGCCTCAGTATTGTATTCAGTTTTGTTGGGTTGCTTTGTTGCTTTGTTGCCGACTTCTCAGATTCATGCGCTTTCAAATGCGACTTGAATGGAACTTGGTAGGTCACCGTCAATTCACAATTTGAACAGCAATTATGCGGTCTGTCAGTCGTCTCCTTGACATCATTGTGACATAATTTGCATCGATAACATGTATGACCATTATGCAAAACTGCACGTGACTCTTGACTTTGTAAAAAGAGACGTTTGAAGTTGTAGGGTGTTTTACACGATTTTTTGCATAGCGTTCAGTGCTTGTTGTTTTGAAGTCTGACCACCTTCTATGGTTTCATCTTGTGATCAAAGATTAAAGAATGCATCGAAGTTTGGATGATGAGACATTACTAACAGATCCCAATTTCCTAGAGAAGTGTAACCAAAAATATCATGTGCGGTCTTGAATATATACGTATGCATATGTATGTATTAGCTTTTATTCTTACTCTCACAAGCAGGGTGGCCCATTCAGCAACTAGGCTGGTGTCCAGAGGGGTCCTGCTAATTTATCCTGATTACAATAGCAAAATAATATCAAGATATATTTTTAATTATAAGTTACATCTTAATCTATAAAAGTTAAGAGACTCATTTAATTAAACAATAACTAATTTGCAAAAGCTAAAAAACATAGTTGTGAAAATATTGTGTTAAAAAGTTCATAATTTTTTTAAAAGATGCAACATTTTTGATTTTTGATAGTAACTTATTAAAAAGAGCATGTAGCTCACGTTTATGAAGTCAACACGATTACACATATTTCCCTGGTACTTTAAGTGAGACACCACTAACTTGATTAGAATTGATAATTTATTGAACAGTCCTTAAACAGTTCGATGTATTAAATTGATGCTGATGTTGTTTCCCAATAGTCGTACTTTCGGTCGTAATTTCGTTGTAAATTCGTCACAATTTCGTCCTAAATTCGGTTCGAACTGTTATCAAGAATTACTAAAATATAACAACTGACATAGCGAAGTTAATTATACAATATAATAATATATGTTTAGCTAGTTATCTATTCCGTTCATAAATACTCCAGTTGAACTAATTATTTGTCCGTATAGCCTTTTTGCGTTCATTGTCACTTTGTTTATGATTCTTGATTCATAATACGAAGAGGAATGGAATGTTCTTGTCAATAAACCATTGCTGCGTTAAATATCTCTTATTTTTTTGACAATTTGGACAGAACCACTCACCATCAGCCTTGACTGCTAAATTCACGCATGTCATATGGTACCATACTCGGTCGGCTAAATCATTTCCCCATGATTTCTGGAAGTACTCCTTTGGTGAAAAAGGACCATGTTTTACGAACAGAAACTTCCCAAAACTCTGTATCAGGTAGTATCCTTTCGATGTACACACCCTTCTTGGTCCATGCTATGAAATCACATTCAAATAGCTGGGCTGGCACCTGATAATTGTTGTAGGTTGACTTGTAAAGAGTTTTATTGAGACCATAGTAAATAAATACAAGATGGTGGCCTCCACGAGGACTGGCGGAGGAACTAGGCATGCGCGAAGATGAATAACGTTTACCGGAAGTGAAAGGTTCCGGAAGTTAAAACTATAACAATAATAATATATGATGTTTCTTTTTCAAGGCTAACTTGCAGTTGTGTTGACGTAAACAAAATGTTTCATCTAATATAGTGGTTTCTAATACAGTGTTTTCTCTATGTTTGAAACGGCATTTGATTTCGCACACTCCCCTTCCACAACAGTCACAATCAACCATGCTGTCAGGGGTGGCACCGAGGAATGGCCAAACTGGGTTGATATGTTTCCCGCTGTCTGCTCATGTCAGGTTTTCATGCCATTCTGATAGACTTCTCTTGCTTTTTTTTCATTCTTACATCCCCATCTTGTAGCAGCCGTTGAAAATTTATGCGCCGCTGGATAGCATACAGTTTTTATTAAACTTGGGGAGGGTTTATCAGGATCTGTGTGGCAGGCAGCTTTCAATTTTGATGCCCGTTATCTTTCCAGCTCTTTGACAAAACCAAATTGAAAATGATGACTGATCCTGAGTAGACTCTTGAATAGCATTACATTCGTCCACAGTTAGGGATAAGGCTTACATCAATTCAGATGCTTTTGCAACAAGTTCAGGATAAGTTAGTTTTTCATAGTCAGGTGATTGCAAAAGTTCATTGAAAGGTTTTGGCAGCATCTAATTGACTTGAGGTATGAAATTAGCATTGTGAGACAACCAATGAGAGAATCACAGATTTTGGACTTGGCTTTGCTATCTCGTTGAAGAATTCATCCTTCTTAGCTTGAGAAGGTGCAGGAGCCTCTGATTTAAGGGAGGGTTGACAGTAGCGAACAGGTGTTATTTGTTCCTCTTGTTCATTTTGGCTGAAGTAAAGTCCATTTCACAAACTTCAAGGCATAAACCATTTGCTCTTTTCGCCAGTGCAGGTTACTTCTTTTGCATCCGCACACATGCTTCAATCGAGAAAAGCAAAGCTCCGATATGCGAACAAGCTTCACAAAGCCCTGCCATACATGTGCAGTGGGCAGCTACAACTGAACCATCATTTTCGCTCAAAACCCATGTCTTCAGTGGTGTTTCCTTCGCTCTTTTGGAATGATTAACCTAATTTAAACAATAACAAACATTTCTCAATCAAATAAATTAACCTTACAATGTTCTTACAAAGTAAATCAAATACTGTACGTACAGGGTATCGAACGTTGCGAAGAGGCGTTTATAAAGTTTACACTTAGTCTCACATTTCAAGAGGACAGCAGTACTTACTCTTGTGCAAACCACGACTTTATCGCTTCCAGATACATTCTTTTTTATTAGAATGCCCCTTAATGGTTTAGTCGCATCAGCTAGTCCCGGTGAAAATCGCTGATTATTTCTCAATTGACACGGTTTTCTTTGTTATTCACAAGGCTTTATTTTTGTTATAACCCTCATTATAAATGCGAGGTCAATATATAGTCAGTTAATAACCCGGTTAATAACTACATATAGACCTCGCATTTATAATGAGCAACATTTGATAGAAAACCTTCTCAATTGATAAATAAAATACTTAATTACCTCGAACGTCGGCAATAAGCATATACATCTCTCGGGCCTGCGGCCCTCGGGATGTATATGGCTTATTACCTCCGTTCTCGGTAATTAACTCTTACATATAACTCGACATCCCAAGGAGTCTCTTCACTCCCTCTTTATCTGTAGGTGTGGGCATTCTGACTATGGCTTCGATCTTGTTGGTATCCCTTGTTGACCTTCTGACAAGATTACATGGCCCATGTAGACAATCCTTTGCTGTTTGAATTGCATTTTCTCACTGTTGAGCTTCACACCCTTTTGACGGCTCCTTTCAAGTACTGCTTGAAGTCCTTCATCATGGCTTTTTTCTGCGAATTCCTGAGTAGGTCCAGTGCCAAAGACTAGAATGTCATCGGCGATAGCTTTAGCCCCATCTAGGCCCTCTTGTGTGATGTCCATCCTCCTTTAGAACTCTTCTGGCGCTGCTGTAATGCCGAATGGCATTTAAAGCCAGCGGTATCTTCCCCATGGTTTACTGAGCATTGTAAGGTAGCTGCTGGGATCATCTAACTGATCCAATCGTTAAGCTCTTCTACTTTCGTAATTATTTATAGGTTGGATAACTGTTCTAACTCTGCTTGTAGTTTATCTTTAACTGCGAGTGGCAAGCGTCTTGGCGGCAGCTGTACAGGTTGAACTGTCAAGGTCATCAACTCATCAAGCTCCAGGTGTAGAGGGCCCTCTATCGTTTCTTCGCCTTTGACATCTGTGCAGGCACTAGTTATATCTTGTGCTGACAAGCCTTGCTTGTTAAGGGGGTCCGACGAGACTAGGGTTATGTTATGATGATTCGCTTTCAACAATTCCAGTTCTTCACACGTGGTCAATCCTAGAATAGACTTGCACTGTCCTTTGACAATCACACATTCCACTGTGTACTGGTTTTCGTAGGTTGGGTTAAGGACACGCAGCTTCTTCTTTCCCACAGCCTTTACCTCGGACCTGTTGTACATTACCAGTGTTGTATTACAGTTTTCAAGTTGGTTGATATTTCCACATAATTTGCTTAGTATATGGTCAGAAATGACATTTACTGTTGCTCCGCTGTCCAATTGAAAGCGTACTTCAGTGTTGTTTATTACAAGTGTCACGAAGACTAGGTTTGGGTGAGACCTTTACGTTACTACATCAATTGATTCCTTTTCTTCAAGGGTTAATACATCATCATCATCAGAGCTATCCTGGTCTACCATACTGAATTTGTTTTGTATTGCTTCTTGACTTGCTTGTGGATTTGCAGACTGCTGCAAAGTGGTTAGCCTTGTGGCACGAGGAACACTTTTTTCCCCATGCTGAACACTGCTCTCGATCATTTGCATTTTTCTTGCAACAAAACATACACTAAATATCTTTGCTATTCTCTTCATGTGCGGATCTTCGTTGTTTAGCCGCAATATAGGTGTGTGTACTATATACTACACACATACCTTTTGCTATGTGCCATAAATCAAAGTGATAGGGGATTGTAGGCTTAATTTTGAGCACTCTTGTTTCATCCATACGGAAATTGATGTGTGACAGTCTGATATGAACTGTTTTATCAGCATCCCTTTGGTGAGGAGGTACACAATGGACCTTTGTGAAGGAATTTCATTTGGGAACTGCTTCCAGCTTCATTTGCCTGTAAGAAAATCATTTGAACATAAAATCATGAGTCTAATAATAACTGGCCACTAACAGAAAACAAATATTCCCTCTAATTGTTATTATATTTTTACTATTGTTGTTGTTACAGTTAGCTGTACTAATAACAATAACAATGTTATAGTAATAATAACAACAAAAGAAAATAAGAAGAACAATAATTGGATATTAGCAAAACATTATAAGCTATACCCTCTCTCCCCAATTGTCCCTGTAGTTACAAATTATAAATGTATATCCAAATTCACCTGAATGAGAACTATGTTAATGATGAGGCCCAATGTACAACAGAAGATATTATAAGTGCCATATTTGGCTGTGTCTCATGCTATAATGGCGGGCATATCCACTTATCCTGCCATATCTACTTCCACTCCATTTAATTTGTCTATTAGACTTTGCTGGTAGTGCCCCCAGAATGAGACAATTGCTGGTATTAACAAATGTCTATGTCTATCTCTCTGTCTATTTCCTTTGGTACACCAAAGGTGGCGAAGAATGATCGGAGGTGGCGGATCAGTCCTGCCGCGCCTGCGAGGTTGGTGCCTGCTTGGGAACCATATACCTCATATACCCCAGCCTGAGAGACGGTCTCCTGCTACGAGATAATGAAGGCCACCGTGATCAAAGAAGTCGGCAAAAACAGCTTCGAATGGTATCGATGGTGGCGGGTAGTTTATCGTGGTTGTAGCGGCCTGTGAGTGCACATTCCTGTTACAGTCGGTGCAGCGTCTCTGGTTTCCTTAATGTCCTTAGACATCCCTGGCCAGTAGACGATGGAGCGAGCACATTGTTCCATCACTGAAGTTCCTTGGTGGGCTGCATGAAGTTGTTGTAGTACTTTGTTTCTGAGTGATGCAGGGACCACCACGCGGTCCTAGTACATAAGGACGCCTTGTTGTTCGTAAATTGACTCGCGGAAGGGCCAGAAAGGCGCAAGGACTAGGTCATTGCAGTCAATGTTTTGGGTTCCTTACTCAACGAACTTCAGTAGGAGGCTGAGAGACGTGTCTGTCTCTGTTTCTTGGGCAAGTAGGGCCCAGGAGATGACACCCAGATGCTGAGTTTCGTTGCAGAATGATGCTATAAGAGCTGCCTCTGCTAGGTCAGGGGTGCTTGTCTGTGTAGCTTGATGGTGAAGGGTGCCTTGAAGTTGCATCGGCAGCTTGTTTGGACTTGCCTAGTAGGTGCTTGATCTCGGAAGGGTGCGCTGTTTGAGGTGTGCGGTTTGATGGCTGATATATAAAGTGTGAATAAAAAAATTGCAGTGAAAGATGCAGAATTGCTACTATCATTAAATCAAAACAATAAACATACCCTCTTTCTTCGCTCATATTTTCTTTGATTGCTTCGGTGTTTTTCGTCTTTGTTTTTTTTTTTTTTGCGCAAGTTCGCCTCATATTGAGAGGTATAGTAGCGCTGGACAGCAGCTAGGAAAGGAGGGTATTATCAGTAACTAATAGTCCCAACATTGAAGTGGTGTAATTGTCTTTGAAAAGCCCTTATGGGGAAAGATAATAAAGTAAGTAAAGTTAAGTAAGTGTAATGACGGCATATAAATACATCAACTATGTTCCTCTCAATAAAGGCGACTCCTTTCTTTATTCCGTCGCTGCTACTACTATATTACCTGTTATTGATCCTTTTGGGGCATCGGGGTGCCATCCCTTCACCACTCTTATTTTTGCAAGGCTGGTCTTCACATTCTTAACATCACGTCGTCTGCAACAAATGAACATGTCATGTAAAATGAACTGACGATGTAAAAAAGGTAACGAACAAGGTTGCATACGTTTTGCTGAAATTCCATGCCTTTGGACCATTCGGGTCAGCCTCTTCATCATCAGTTTCACACTGCAAAAACAGCTGAGTGATTACAACTCAAAATATCGAGTTTACACATGCATCCACAGTAACACTTCATAGTGAGTAAAAATGACGTTTTATAAAGAGTAATAAATACTCAGAGTAAAGAGTATTTAGTACTCGGGAATGAGTACGAGCTACTCTTTCATTAGAGTTAAAAGTTACTCGCAAAGAGTAAAGTTTACTCAAAGTCTCGATAAATGTTACTCAAAAAAAGAGTCATAAAAACACAGAAGAAATGCATCCACAATGACTCTTTATTTGGAGAAAAGTGATTCTTAACACATAAAATTGAGTACATACATAAACTCTCATAAAAGCACTCATTATAATATTAATACTAAAATTTATTGACCATGAATATTCAAAAATATATAACATATATTAAAACCCTAAAAAAATACTATCATTAAACATACAGTTAAATATTTTGATAAAATGGAAGAGTGAAACAATAAGAATAATAATAAAATAGATGCTAAGCATTGGAACCAGTCAAATGAGAAATCTTTTTAGCACATTTGTCATTAAAAATACTATCAACTATCATTAAACATACAGTTAAATATTTTGATAAAATAGAAGAGTGAAACAATAAGAAAACAATAAAATAGATGCTAAGCATTTGAACCAGTCAAAAGATCGATCTTTTTAGCACATTTGTCTAAACTACAAGGAACTGGACCTCGCATCCAGCTCATTTACAAAGTTTATGACTGTTGATGGCAGTTTTCGCCCATCTTGAATGTGCATAATGCACTTTTGCGAATACGAAAAAAAAAAAATTCATAATCCAGGAGGATATTGACATAGGAAAATATAAAACACAGACATGAGGCCAACTGTTGCCTTCAACAAAGTGCAGTTGGTGATAGCCAGAACTTGCTTATCCCCACACAGGTGAACATCACCAGGGGAGTTTAGGGTGCCCTCCATTATAATGCAAGGGCCAGGACTTTGCCTTGCTTCTGCCCATTCTTTGGGATCACTGCCTTCCTGTTAGGGAAAAAATGCATCATAAGTTTTTCCCTTTCTTGATATGCATACGAATGTTGAATCCGAATGAAATAGCATTGTGTGATTGACATAGAAGGATCAAAAGAGACAAGTCCTTTTGTCTGGCATTGCAGTCAAAGGACATTAAGCGTGCCAAGCTAGACTGCATTATTCAATTCATAAAAAGATATTTGCTTGTTCCAATCTTCTGTGAATGAAATCAAATTTAAATCCAAACTTGGATTGCATCAATGAATAGTGACTCAAGTGTAAACCTGTTAGAAACTAGATGCACTCTAGTGCATTTACTCGGGCTACTATCAAGATGTCCAACTGCAGTCATGTGATTTCAACTCTGCCTCGTTTTCATGGCAGATTCTCAACAACAACGATAGATAGAAAACCTAGATTTGGCCTACCACAGGTAGCCCAAGTAATTATGCCATTATTTTCCATTGCACAGTCCTATATAAATTATACTAATACTTCATTAATACTAACCGGAATGAACTGAATGAAATCACTTTGGCACACAGACCCAGGTTTTGGTTCGACCAAATATGGCAAAATAGCCATTGCAACTTCTGCTTTTTCATCTGAGAAAGTAAAAAGATAATTACCTAAATATACATGACATAGGTATTTATGTGAAATGACTGACAGGTGATACTTAAAGTTCTACTCTTCCTAGTAGACCGAGGTAGTTGTGATTTCTTAATCGCCTTTGTAGCGTCTGTTATGTTATCCGCAAGTACATTTCAAATCGACCACATGATGACAATGTTGTACCATGAGGACAAGTTTTTTACACCACGTGATTAAAACTTGACTGAATTTAAATATTCACTTCGCCTTCAGTGAATAATTGTTAAATAATCACTTCAGTTTCTTCTCATCTTTTTTATATTCATTTACTTAAAATTCAATTACAAAGTTAATTTTTGGTGGGATGTGTATTTCATCATAAATGCATAGCCCTTACCAAGTGTGGCCTCTGCATCATCATCGTCATCATTCTCTCTGTCCAAGAGGGCTAACATTTTCGTGACTACTTCAACTCTCTTTTGCAGTTTTACTTTCTTTTGCCACAGTGAGTATGACTTCTGCCACTTGGTGGAAATTGGCAGTGAAAGTAGCCACAACACTCTGTTTCAGCCCCAGGATTCTTTCGAATTCTGCAATCATCTTTTAAAAAAAGATGTATTTGTTTAGTAGTCTGTTCTGAGAACAACATTACATTATAGTGTAGCTACAGTGCAAACAGTTATTTTTTGACAAATAGCTTATTTGATGTTGTTTGTACTCAAGCCAGCCAAGAATACAATTTCATTTTGTCTTGATTGTGTATTTGACAGTCTACAGTGGCCTTGATAGCAAGACAAGTAAATGCAGCAAATACTGACTGGCCTTGCTGTGAAAATGTTTATGTTGCAGGTCATCCAGTTCTGTTATTTACTCTTAATATTATCCCAAATACAAATACATACCTGATCAAAATTGAATAATGTTGGATATTATCTTCTGATGTTTACCATTGCTGGACTGACATTCATGAAACGTCTTCTGTCAGGAAATGTTATTTCCATTTTGTTGGAAATTTTCTCCCAATCAGGTTTTCTTTTTGAATTTTCACTCTGCAAAAAGATCTTGTGCCTCTTTAAAGACACTTCATCTTCTCCCTCTGGGTATGGGGGTTCCCAGTTGATAGCCTCTCTTTTTAGATTGGCACTTATTGTTGAAGTTGTCTTTTCGTCGGTCTTTCTCCTTTTATGTTGTATGACTTCTGGGTCATCCACAATAGACTTCCTCTCGTTTCTGAATTTTTCATACAAACTTGCATGCCATGAGTCCTAAAACATGAGTAATACAAAAAGGTGTTCATCAAGCAGGGTTGAGAATTCTTACAAAACAGTTATTTTGTTAGCAGTTATTTTTAACTTGTAGAGCTGGAATATAAATAATATTAGTAGAGCAATTTCCTTAGGTCCACTGCAAAAGCTGATCGGAAATTAAGCAAACCTCGTTAACATGTAAAAAGGTGATAGTATGAAATAACTCTGATAACTACTTGCATATCCTGTTCCAATCGATCTGTCCTTTTAAAATGGGTATGTCTTGACTATCAACTGAGAAACCTCGTCAGTTGATACTTTGTAGGGTAACTAAGGGAGAGAGAGAGCAATATAATAAAATGACAATTATTGTGTAATTTACGAAATTTATTTGGCAAGTAATCAGTTACATGCAACATCATTTTGTAGTAGGAACTAATTTTCTTCTCCATTGAAGGAAGGGATGGAACTTGTAGTAAGGTGGCTTGTTACTAAAGCATAATGTAACTATACAGCACTTTCATTTCAAAACAAATATCGTGTTCGATTTTTGGCACATGTGCCTCAGAGAAGAGCGAGATTGCCGATTAAAAAAAAGAAATACTCAACTCTGTATCTTACAGTGTGTATCTTGAGAAGTGGTCAAAAAGTCTTGAAATAAATGCTCTCCTAAACTTCTTGTTCACTTTATTCCCATCTTTCTCTTTAAGTATTTTTGTGACTTCTTGCTTGAAGTCAGTGGGGAGGGCTATTGTAGCTGGCCAAGGAAGCTTAGCATTCATAACATTTGTGCTTGTGACAGGGTTGTAATCCAGACGTTTTCTATTATAATAGAACAAAGTTTTATGTTACTACCATGAAAAGCCTTTTGCATCAAACCTTCACATTCTGATAAACCATTTTTTGATAACAAATCAATTCAACTCAAGGTCCCTTGGCGAACGCTCTGCTGGATGGCAAACAAATTTTAAACTCATTCATATCTTGAAATCAAATGTATATTAAAAGAGAAAAAAAAGTATTTTTGAAAAGGTTTTGGATAAGAAATCCGTAATCCAGCAGAAGAAATCTTTAAGTAAAGGAAGTTAGTCTATATTTTTTGCTATATTTTTCCAGTAATAGCCATGTGTCAATATATTGCAAAAGGCATATTCTGACGAACTTTTCAAATAAAAATTTTAATACTTTGATTTCCAGTAATGCATTGGGTGGACATCAATCATTCCAGTTACCTCACATTGCTTGACATTAAATAGAATATCAAAAGACCAAGCACTCAGAAATTGATTTTACCATAAACAAAAAATTTTATTGCTCAAGTTTACTACTTGATAAGTCAGTACACTTAAAGCTCAATTCATAGTTGAATTATGGTACAATGATGGTAAAATCACTTTTTGAGATTTTCATTGTCTATGGTTGGTTGTTCAAATTGGTAAGTACCACACAACTTACTTGATTCTCTTACCATTTAATTTTAATTCATAAAAAACCACAGACAGAAAATTGCTATAAAAATTTTTGATTTTGTCTTGAACATTGAACATTTCAATTAAATTAATACTATACTTTTAGTAATAATTAAAAACTCTGCTGATGTACACCTATTTGGGAATGGCTTTAAGCTCTGTCTTGTGAGTTCTTTGAGTGGTTTGTATTTTGAATGTCTGTAAATGCTAGCTATCATTACCCCCAAAGAGTATACATCATTTTTGTCTGATTGTGGATGTGTTCCTTTTATGACCTCTTGGGCAATGTGGAAATGCTGTTTGTAATACTTTTCTTTTTCTTCCTGAGTGAGTTCTTTCACTTTTCCCTCACTTACGAAACAAGCTTTCCCGAAGTCAATAAGAACAGGAAAAACTTGGTTGGAATTGCATGTGACCAGTACATTGTCATTTTTTATGTCATTATGCAGTATTTGTTTGTCATGTAAATAGCTAATACTGTCATCAAGTTGTGTGCATACATGAAGCCAGTGTTCAGGTCCTGATGTACATTTAGAAACATGAGATTATTTTAGCAAGCTTCTGAGGTTTAAACCCTGAATGTTTTCACTGCAATAAAATTTGGTGGCTATAAAATATGGTGTTTGGGTATTGTTCATACCAAATATGATTGGCAAATTTATGTGGCAGCACCTCTTCAAAAATTGTGCTTCTTTTTGTACCTCCCTGGAACCAGTATTTGGGCCAAAATATTTAACAGCTACTACTGAGGATCTAAATTTCCTAAGTGTCACTGATCCAAATGCACCTTTACCAAGCTCTCCCTCCATACATTTTATGTTACTAAGTAAACTATGGTCTATATGTAGTATTTCAGTTTGACCCTTATTATCTGAGAGGTTTTGGTGTTTAGGTTTATATCCATAGAAAACTAGTTTTCCTGTTTTCACTTTTTCTTTTTCTTTTTCAGATGCACGCCACATTTCAAAGTATTTTTCTTTTGTTCTCTTTTCGACATCAATAGTTTTGTGGAGACTTTGATTTGCATTCTTTAAGTCACCAATCACTGACAACAATCCCCTTTTGAACATTCTCCAGGCCTCAATTCAAAACTGGTCTGGAATAGCGCTAGTATTTTGAGTCTTATTTGGATAATTTATAGTTAAGATGTATCAATCCACTCGGCCTAAATAAATTGAAGTTTGTTAAACTAGATGATTCAAAAGTTCGAGTTTTAAAACTAAAGAAGGCCGAAGATATATTTTGTAAAACAAACCTTGGGTTATTCATAGAATATTCGCCTCCGGCTGGAGTGACTGGAGTCTCACAAACGTTCTGCTGCGTCTCGGCGTTCGTAGGAACTGGAGATTTATCTGTTTCGATAGCAATTGTTTCTTCAATTACTGGACGCTTCTTTTCTGTGCTAAGAAGTTTCAAAAACTTCATCCTTACCCCAACAATAGGGATAAGGGATTCTAATGCCCTTTCCGTGAGGCATTCTAAAACTTCTCCGTCTATCTGGTTTTCTAGAACAAAAAACATAAAAAATCGGCTTACACAACTAGTGGACATATAACAGAAGTTTTAGTTAAAGCATCATACTTAATACAGGCAGAAAATTCAACGGTTGAGTGAAATGAACAACGTCGTGTTCTTACGAAGAAGACAATGAGCTTTTGAACTTACTTTTAAATGTTAAAGAATAGGCTTCGAAGCCGTTTTGAGTCAACCATGACTGGACCTCTTCGACTGTTTTCGTGTTCATTGTTTCAGTAAACGACTCTACTAGTAAAAGAATGATTTTAAACAGAGCGTTGTGTTTGACCTCCGACGCGTACCAAATCCAACGTGGAAAGGACGTTCAAGGCATAAATTATGCACAAAGTGATTTTGCGCGGGTTTTTTCAGCATGATGATTGGATAGTTTCACACGTGATATAAACACCAAAGCGAGACACAAGATTTTCGCGTGAACTGGCATGCCTTTGAGAAAAAGACAAGAAAAACTTTGTGACTAGCGTTTTTGTTGTTTCCATGTCCGTATTGTTCAAGCTTTATTGGTAGAAGTTTCAAGAAACTCTTGACACACTTAAAGTTTATTCACAGCCACGAACCGAACTTTTCTGTAACGTGTGGATATTGTGGGCAAACATTCAGGAAGTTCAATTCCTTTAAATCTCACATCCAAAGAAAGAAGCACGGTATGCAGAGTTTACCTCCCGAAGAAGAAACGGAAGATGATGACATCTTAGATTTTGACTTCTTTGATGATTCCACCTCCGCCGATGGTTCCGATCAAGAAGAAAATACGCGTGAAAACCGTGTTGACGGTATGACAAGAAACCTGGCTTTGTTTCTCCTAAAAACCAAAGAGGAAGATCAGATATGCCAAATTGCAATGAATGCAGTTCTTGAAAACACAAGTGACCTAGTCGAAAGCAACTTGAACACTCTGAAATGTCAGATAGTGAGTTGCTTAGGCGATAGTGGCGTGGATATGTCTAATATCGAAGGTTTAAAAGATGTCCTAGAACAACAAAGCATTTATTCTCAAGCCTATCAACGGCTGCGGAATGAACAACTTCAATTAAAGTACTTTGTGGAGAACTTCAATTTCGTGGTAGGTAGTGAAATAGCGAAATTATGCAGTTACTGCAAGACCCTTGGGGAGTGCCGAAAAATGCAAGAAAAATTTCAAATACCCCTAAGTGAGGAAACAGTCGTAAATCAAATTGCACGAATTAAAACCAACCAGGAGAAAAAGTTGTCCCTGATTTAGTATGAAACTGATAAGGTTTTCTAAGCTAAATTGATCAAACTCCTGACCCATTTCATTTTAGAATTCATTGTCTTCATCTGTGGGTATCATAACTGGGTTATTACTGGTGCTCATGTAATGGATCTTCTCTTCCACAAAGTAAGGAGAAACTCCCAAGCCTTCCAATTGTTTCATAAGTTTAGAAATATCTTCATGAATAGCAGCACATTTTTGTAATAGTAATGCTTTCAACCCAGGCTTCATGTTCATAGTGCATTGATTTCTTATAGCCTGCAATTGAGCAAACTTTGCTTGAACAAGACGGATCATTTCTGTCTTAACAAGCTCCACCTCTTCTTCACACCTTTCTCTGTAGCTGTACAAACTGATTAACTTCTTCCTTACAGACTGAGGGATTTCATTATTAGTCTCATTTGAAACAGCACTAAAAATTTTATTTGATGGGTCCTTGATCTCATGGAAAGTCAACCTTTCGAATGTATCCACCAATGCATTAAATACAACCAAACACTTTTCCATGGATTTTGTGGCTTTACTGATTTGTGTTGATAGCTTAATGGCTATGCTTTGACCATCTGCAAAATAAAAAAAACAAAAGTACTGTCATACATTTTTGCTTGTTTAACAGCCGATCCAGATACTCAATATGCTGCATGTGTTCAATTGCTTTGCTAAAACAAATGAACACCATATAAATTATACTAGATTGCATAAATTATCAGCCACAAATGTATATCAAGCTACTTGCAGGAGAACAGTTGAAAATAGTTTTGAAATATCGATAAATCATAACCTGCATATTTTTTCTTCATTTCTAGAAGAAATGTGCGTTCTGAAGCCAAACGATGTATGTCAAGCAATGCTAGAGTCTTCTTCTTAATAAACAATCGCTTCTTGACAGTTTCAAAAACTGTAGCATCCTCCTTCCATCTTGTTTTGATATGGTAATTTTTTTCTATGGAGACCAACTCCTTTTCTTTCCTAAAAATTGTAGAATATAATAAGTTTACAACATACTTTACTTGCCATGTAAATAACATTAAACATCAAATTTACTAGACATTTACAGACAAGTAAACCTTAAATGTGAGATTTACTAAAATTAAACCTTTATTAAATTTGCAAATTTACTTGGAATTAAATATTTGTAAATCCAAATTTTCGTCCAGTGAATGTTTTCTTTTACTTGTATAGACTAGATTTGAAAAATGATGTTTCAAGGAAATTTATTTCGAGAAGTCACGCAATCGCCAAATAATGATTTCTGCATATTTAATGAATCAAAATAAAAGTTCTCGGAAAAAGCGCACAATAATTTCCCCAAAATAAAAAAAATATTTTTCAAAAGAGCAGTTTCCCAATAGTTGTTGAATGTAAACTCATAAGATTTGGAACGATGGCACATATGGGAACTCGCAGTTTTCGAGATGCACTGACAAGCATTGTAACTCAGTGCCCTTTGCTTTGTATTGTGTTAAATAATTCAGAGTTGTTCGATTTTTATGAAACTACTCTCAATTGAGCAAATAAGAGTGTACTTTTGGCAGAAAGTATTAGAAGGTATTTGGATCAATAGTTTTGGTACACGGACGAATTTTCAGCCACCTTTTGGCAGCGAAAATCGTCCCTGGAGCTCAAACCGATTTTTCCCTATTTCTCGAAAACAAAAAAGTATTTTTCAAAACTAACCACACAGCGTTTCTTACTTCATCATACACTACTAAAATCCAAAAGTAGAGCGAATTCGAAAATTTGAACATATTTCTGATTTTTTTTGATTTTTACAGACAGTCGTTCTTAACACTTTTAAAGTGCCTATCACCCTTCTGACAATATTCACAGTATTGATTCTACATGGGGTAAGATGTTGAATAACCTGAAAAAATCACATAGTTGGAGTGTGGCTTCTTGAAGTTATGAAGATTTTTCCACCACATATGCTAATGCTGTGACGTATGAGGAGTAATCATTTAATATACAAAACATTACTGGCACAGATAAATTAAATTTGAAATACGTCATTGTTTCTTCCCATTGCTCTTATAGAAATTATTGCAAGTTAGTTTTCACATAGGGGCCGGTGTTTCGAATTACGAGGAACAACAAATAACCATAAATGCCTCCTCATGCGTCACAACATTAGCATATGGGATGGAAAAATCTTTATAACTTCAAAAAGCCGCACTCAAACTATGAAATATTTTCGGGTTATTCCACATCTTACCCAATGTAGAATCAATACTGAGAGTTTTGTCAGAAGGGTGATAGGCACTTTAAAATTAACAAATTGACATCAAATTTTTATGTGTCTGTCCTCTTATTGACAATAAATTGCGTCATCACATTGTCAAAGTGGTGTGGATTCACGAGGCGTAGCCGAGTGGATCCGCATACTACTTTGACAATGTGATGACGAAATTTATTGTCAATAAGAGGACAGACACATAAAAATCTGATGTCAATTTGTTTTTTACAATAACAAAAACGATCAAAACTTCTCATTTTTAGCGATCAAAACAACCAACGGAAAGAGCGCGCGCTCGTTGACGTCAGCTTTATCTGTCTGTCCTCTTATTGATGATAAAAAATAGCCAATCAGCGCGCGAGAAATTTCTAAGTTATTGTAAAACACTTTTTTGATCAGAGCTCAAGTTATCGACGTCCGCAGCTTACATGTCGTGACGTCATAAAAACTAAGACAAAGGCGAAACTAGGACAAAAACCTTACAAGTTTACTTTCAGCAGAAAATTTTCACAGCTGATCGCAGTTGAACTTAGTTTACATGGGTTATTATTGTAACTTTAAGTAAAAATAATAGAATCGGTTCGTATAATCCTCGCGGCAGTTAAACAGAATGCAATGTTTGTCAGAATCTTTAAGCTATTTTTAGATTCAGTGCTCCGCGCTTTTGCGTTACAAAAACCTAACTTCGAGGAAATGAATGCACGTTTGTTTCGGCATCATCTTGCGAAGACAGTTCCTAATCTTGGCGATGTTTTGTAAGTGGTAGAAGGCTGATTTGCAGCAGTTTCTTACATGTTTTTCTAGGTTGATGTTCTTGTCAAAAACAACTGTGTTCCGTACATACTCAGAGCCAGTGAAATAGTCATCAGCGACTTTTATACCATCAATAGGGAGATGTACCTTGTGTTGTGGACCAATCACTAGCAGTTCCGTTTTATCCGTGTTTAATTTTAGCATGTTTTTCAACATCCATATATCTATTTCTTTGGCGCACCCTTCAATAGCTAGTATGGAGACACCCTGTTTTTCAGCCTTAAACGCACAAAATATTTTCATATCATCGGCAAAGAAGTGACATGATAAAGCCAAAGCTTCTGTCAATATCGCCAAGTGGATATGTGTATAACAGATATAATATTGACATAGTTACTTCGCCTCTACGAGGTAGTAGCCACAAAAATTATACCTGTCAGTTGAAAGTGAAAACTTTGCTGCTAAGTTTTGGGATTTCGTAGACCGAAATGTGTATAAGTACTTACCAGGTCGTATTTAATGGTCTTACTCATAGTCGTTTTCGTTTCTGTATTTGGTTTACTTCGGCAAAGAATCGCTCGAGGATTTTTTTTAGATCGGCTGGCTCATTCTCTTCAATCATGTCATAGGTTTTTTCTTCTTCTCAATATTTCTTCCATATATTCAGCCGTAACGATGTGCTTTTACTCGTGTTTTCTTTTTTGAAATTATTTTTAGTTGCTTGATAGTAAAATCCGTAAAATCTTTGCTTAAAGGGGGACTTGCGCGAATAATCTTTAAGAGGTAAATAATCACTGGTTAAAGTTTTTTTCTGATAATTGGATGGGAAGTATTATATTTTTACGAATTTTTTTTCTTTGAAGTCATACACCCAATACTAAACATCACTCCATACATTTCTTCGTAAATAACTTCATGTTTTACTTTAATTCTATTAGGCCCAAAGGTTCGCTGAGGGACTTAATGTACAAAACTTGTGGTAAGAATCATTTTATGGTATCTTTTCTTCAATACTGAGTATAAAACTAGAAGATATTTTGATTATAAAATACAAAGTAATGTATGGAGCGATGTTTAGTTTTGAGTGTATGACGTCACAAACTGCTATAAAAATCCGTAAAAATATAATACTTCCCATCCAAATATCACTGGATAAAACTTTAACCAGTGATTATTAGACCTTTAAGGGTTATTCCAGTAAAGTTTCAGCTGAATTAAATTTCGGAAGATTTTCGTGCTAGTCCCCCTTTTTCACCTAAGATAAAATGGCTGCCATTTTCGCCTCCATTTGCTAAATTTCCCTCACATTTTTCGTCACCATAATCTGTTATCTTATTGGTTAAAATCAATTTTTTTTTTTTGTTATACAATCAAAAGCGAGAATTCCTTTTTGTAATTTGCACTGTATTACACTTTTCTGCACTGAATTACACTTTTTTTCTCTGTATTACGTTTGAACTTAACTGCTCTAAGCCAATCAGAATTGAATAATTTCTTCATGTATGTTATTATATAATAATAATTAAGGTAATAATAATATATACTCAAATAAAAAAATCGTATTTTGTTTCTATTTGAAGATATTATACGAAGAAGAATGCAATGTGTGTATACTATCAGGCTCATGTCATAGGGAACATTTTTTGTCGTGACGTCGGCCGAAAACATCTTATACCTAGGACATTTTTGTCAACTACACATATACCAAACTCGAAAAATAAATAGATAGAGTAAATAGTCAATAGAACAAGGGAAAAGTGGCAAAAAGCCCTTTTAGAATAAACATCAATGAAATAACTATTTTTCTCTGTGACTGAAAAACAATTCTGACACTGATATCCGGTTTTACATATAAAATAACACCTTCTTAGGAATCGCATTGAATTGTGATAATCCTTTAAAAAGTATTTCACCGATATATATATATATATATAGGTATATTTCATGGGAGCTTGAAGATACATATTTTAATTTCATATGTAACTTGCTCGCTGTGCTTACTCATTATATATTACACAAATCGGCACTCGAATATAGAATTCGTATCAACGCGAAAAATTTTCTTTTCAACTCAAATTAATAAGGTTCGACGAAGCTATTGACTTCCAAAAGCTGTATATTTATTATCAGGTATGAATAAAATACTCAAGACAAACATTATATAGACTATACAGGAAGTTTCGGTGTATACATATTGGTCTTGAAGGAAGACATTTTTTTTAACGAAGCTAATTATAAGAAAAGGTGTCATGTTTGATGGAATACATACCAATTACAGAAATAGCTGAGTGACAAATATGATGCCTTTTGGTCATCAAAGAACTGTTTGTAATGACAACGTTTTTGCGGCACTGCAAAGTGTCTTACTTAAGTTAATCTTCGAGAGATTTAATATAAACGGCCGCAGCTGCGATGACAAATGTATTTTTTTATTTTATTTTAACTTTAAAATTCACTCTCAAATCTATTTTCAAAACCTGAAAGTTCCCCGGGTACAGGCACGAGAGAGCAAGAGAAAAGCCGTTCAACCCATGGAACACGTAATGAAGATAATGTTCTTGGTAAGTAAAACAGTCAGTTCATCATGTTTAGATTTTTCTTTGAAAAATAGTCCAAGTAAGCTGCATGTGCAACTGCTTAGTTCCGTCTCATCTTTCATCCCACGATGGTACCGCTATTGCTTGCTAGGGTATCATGGGGTATCTACTCGAAAATGGTATTTAGTCGTTTTGAAATTATTGGGAAGAACTTGTAATGTTTACATCGTTTTGGACATTAACATGAATTGAACTAAAAGCTAAAATCAAAGATTATAAACAAGAGAGAATGAGTTTATATTCTCTCGTTATAAATCAAAAGATTTTCTCATATTTACTATTAAACTGCAAGACAACATAATGCCTTGAGTAATTTTTATAATATTAAGATTATTACCTTACTAATACCGGCCAGCAGGTCCGGATAGGGAAAAACTGTGCCCGAGGTTTTGAATATACAAGACCGAGGCAGTTAGGCCGAGGTTTGTTTTCAAGACCGAGGACACAGTTTTTTCCTATGCGGACCGACTATAGGACGGTAAAATACTTATTTATTTTTCCTGTATTTTTTTACTTGTTTTTGTAATCGCTTTGTTTTATTGTTTTTTAGCGGCAAAGAATACCGGACCGCAAACGCGGTCACATACTGACAAATACCGCTCCTGCTCAAACAGCCAATCAGCACGCACGATATTTTAGGATACCGGAGCGGAAAAAAAATTTATATTATTATTATCATATTTAATGAATTATCGCAGGTTCATGCATTTCCTGTAAAACAGTATCCAGATATTCTCTCTTCTCTAAATCCTTCAGTAATTCAGCACCGATTTGAACGGGCAAACATTCAGATAATAAGTCTGGATCAAGGCATAAATAATTTGATATTTTAACCATGGAAAGTGTAGACGTACAAATCTAGGTTGAGCTTCACATCAGTCGAACCTATTTACTTCCAAGAAGAACGCCTTGTTGTCCATTGTTTCAATTAAGTTCGGCTCATGTGAAGTTCAACTTTTAACCTGAGCCTTATTTATTTATCAAAACAATATTTACTTTTGCCCACCAACACTGGTTTCAATGGGGCTCTGTTTAAAATAAACTCACAAACAGAAAATATAGTACAGAATACAAAAAATACAGGGTTAATTTTTAGCGAGATCTAAAATGCTTTTTAAGGCCAGGCTTGAATCTTGTTAAGACGTGTATCCCCCTCAGGTCCAGCGGAAGGCTGTTCCAGATCCTTGTACCGCTGAACAGTCTTATCATATAATAATGTACCTTATTATGTGAAATGTTCACGACACGTTTATTTCGCGATTTTTATTTCGCATGTTCAGTTCTGATACTAATCACTCTGTTTACGGCCTTATTAAGGAACATTAATAACAACAATGAGAACTAGTTCGAGCTTTTTCATGCCTAATTATCAAATTAAATATACATTATGGTTGGTCAATCAATTTATTTAAAAATGGCGAGATTAAAGGGGAACACCACCCTGAGAGAAGCGCTTGTGGAATATAAGTTTATATTATACTCAACTTATTCTTAAAGTCTTAAGTCCCTCTCTTTCGTAGCTTTCAAGAAATCCTGCCTGAAAGTAGCGATAAATTGAATCCCAGGAGGCCGCCATCTTGAATACAACACTGAGCCTACAATAGGTCAGCAGATGCTCTGTGTGACGTCACTGCGTGCTTCGATCATATCAGTGATGAGAAAAAGTTCAAAACAAAGAAGAAAAACACAAAAATAATGAGTTCTTCTTCCGAGGAAAGGCTTAAAAATTCTTCAGAACCATCGCTGGATGAGACTGTGTCACTAGAATTTCTATCCTCGTAGCTTCTCTCAGGGTGGTGTTCCCCTTAAAAGTGTCACGATATTTTTTTGTAATGCTGGCAACAAATTAGAGCGCAAAATACTTACTTTTTTGTTGTTATTGTTTAGGTATTGATAGCTGCTAAGCATAACCTTGGGGAAGGTCAGTAAAATAACACCAAGAACAAAAACAAAAACAACACCATCTATTACTACCACTACTGCTACTGCTACTGCTACTGCTACTGCTACTGCTACTGCTACTGCTACTGCTACTGCTACTGCTACTGCTACTGCTACTGCTACTGCTACTGCTACTGCTACTGCTACTGCTACTGCTACTGCTACAACTACAACTACAAACATTAAGAACTAGAATAATGAACGAAATTTTTTCCAGCAGAAAGTGACGTTTTCGAAGTGAGGATTTTTACAAACGAAATTCATAAAAGTGCAGATGCTTCTATTCAGGTCAAGATATACGGAAGCCTCGGAGAAACTGTGAGTTCTGCCATCCCATCCACCTCTAGTTGGCCTGAACCTACATCTCATTTTGGGGAAATTGGGTGAGTAGCATAGGAAACGGCATCAAAAAATATTCTCATTACACATTCATGAGGATAAAAAGTAATGAGCATTGCACTATGGGCGGATCCAGGAACCTGAGAGGGGAGGGAAGTGAAACTGAATAAGACCTTTGTTAGCAACAGGTCACGCGACTACACTTCCGTAAAAGAAGACCTTGTGTCAAAATGAACAGCAAAAAATAAAAAGAGCACCTTTATCGGTAAGGGAGCAACGTTTCAGTTTATAACACGTAACGCATATAACCTGTAAGCTTGGGTTATATATCTAACAGCATTTCTCCTATAGTCAACATGAGCTGAAGCTTCGCCTTCTTACTGATATCGACGAGCTCACCTATGCATTAGTGAACCAGAGGAGGAGTGGGGGGCATGTCTTTAACGATAAACTGATTTGGTTAGTATAAGCTTTTTTGTTCGTTCTGGAGGTATTCTGAATACAAATGAGAGTAGGGGTGTTGCTCCCGTCGCCTTAATTAAATCCAGATCTTTTAAGATTAGAATTAACGAACCGCCCTCTTAATACGCAATCAGAATAAAGCAATAATATATTCCTACTCAATCGTAGCGCCAAAGCAAAACAATTCCAAGAATGCAGCCCGTCACTAGACCCACTTACTCGTTATAAATTTTAAAAAGTTTACCTTGATTCTTTTAAAGATTCGCTGAAAAGCTCACAAATCGAATCAAATCAAATCAATCAAGCATGCTAATCGGGGACACCTAATTAATTAAACGAATTACAATAATACACTTAGCCGGTTACTAGCTACAAATATTCTATGGCACTTGAGTTATGTATATATTATATGATATATATATTAACTAATTATAGAATCTATAGAAGTCGATATAATGCTATGTATATTAATAAAAATATATGCTAATACACTAATAGAGGTGGTCCTATATTGATTTTAGAATTGTATTCCCAATTGGAATAAGTAAATAAATAAGTTAATTAAAAGTTAAAGTAAAGATGAAATAGAGTATTTATTCGAATATTCTGTGATACTCACAGCGTCTTTTTTGTCTCACTAAGTTATCTTCTGTTTGAGTGTTTCAGCGAATTCTTAAATATACTATATTAAATAAAATATAATAATAATTCTTAATTATTAAAAAAGTCAATTTCAATAGTCATAACTGACAACTGTCGGATCATATATCGAGAAAGCTAAATTACGAACTTTGAAAATTATGTTCTTTCGTTTTTATTCGGGTGATTTTTCTCAAACTTTGCCAGATTATCATTCTATCATGCGCAAGAGTTTGGAGAGCGTAGAATTATTTTTCCGGTAGATTTCGAGAAAAATACGAGTGCAATTGGAGTCCAGACGGCCTCTACTGTTGCCAACCTTGTGTAATTTATGTGCAAGAGTAGCGATTATTCGCCACCCAAATAAACAGCTTAAAGACAGGATTAAACCGCATCGGACAAAGTAAAAACACATTTTAGACGATTGTAAGTATTAAACTTAATTGTTCTTGAAACGGTATTTGGAAAGCTGAAGGAAATTGGGGGGGGGGAGTTCTTTGTTGCAAGCAGCAATGTTTTGCATGTGGCTAAACTTGGAAACATCGGGAAAACATGCGCGCAGTCAACATTTGTTTCTGAAAACATGTTTCCTCGTTTAGTCAGGGCATAATTTTACATAAAAAACTCTGAAACCATTTCAATGCAAAGCATTTGACCCGTTTTGATATTCTTAGACTAGATGTATATAACGTGACAGTCACACCAGCCATTGGCTCCCCTACCAAGATACTTGTCACCCAACGAGATCTTCTCAAGCAAACGAGCTGGAATTTGAACAAGGTTCGTAAAAATAGGAAACATGTCATAGTACTAAAATACTGGCGTCAGGCTATTGTCAAAATGGGTAAATGTACTTTGTATGCCATACGCATGCGTAACGTTTTAACACACCAAAAAAAGACTCTCACATGGAACAAACAAACAACGCCAAACAAGTACCCGAGAGGAGTAGGCCATTTTTCGCTGTTCATAGCAAGGTCTAGGGACCGACTAACCTCTCCCTTCGGCTTCGGCTGAGCTTCCTGATCAGTGATTGGACAGCGGTGTCTGGGCTGAAATCTCTGGCATAGCCGTAAATGCTTCGCGCTGTCATACTGCGCTTCGGCACTCGATGTCTGGAGGTATGGTCCCAAATATAAATTTCAAAAAAAGTAATTGTAATTAAAGGTAATAGTTTAGAGGGAATTCGTGTATCGTTTATGAGTTCTGCTCATTCTACTGAACTTTGTATAGCGGGCTAAATAAGAATATTGCGGAAATCATCTTAGAGCTAAAAGGAAAGGTTAAGTGTTCAAGACGGGCGTCGTACATAAATGAATTAGTGAGATGTATTTGTAATAACGTCAACCGACCACTTCTGACGTCACAATTTAATCGGTTAGCCGTCATTCAGTTTGATGAATCATGATTTCATTTGACAGGTGTTAATCATCGACTCGAATGCATTTTATTACGAGTTTCTGGTTGACCAATGGCTGAATTCTTCAAGCACTCCAGCAGTCGAGGTTTCACAGGAAGCGATTCTTTCTCGTAAGTTTACCTGTCTTTCCTTCTTAAAATACCAAGGTCATGTGACCAACACGAGAGAAACATGTTCGCGCTTGCTCGTATGCAGTCTAGTCCAAAACGTCATTTTCCATCGTAAAAAACTGGGAGGGAAATCGCAGTCGTAGCTAATGACGTGAACTGGCATCAGACTGCATCACAGCAAAGGCATGCTTTCCTGTGATTGGATTGTTTTTTTAAAAATAGACTCGGATACCTGATGTTTTAGTGGCCCCTGTACCCACTGGCATCCTTAACAGTATAATAAAGAACAGTTTGTTTACATGAATTTCAAAGTATTTACGGAATTTACAATGAGATATATAAATGTTATAAAATTACATGTCGGTCAAATAAATATATACAAAATATTATGGAATTGGGTTGAAATAATGTATTTTGGGGTGTTGTTTTGGTTTGGATAACAGCCACGTTTAGCTACTAGTGGTCTATCAGTAGCAGAGTAATAGCAACTCAGCCAATCAATGGTTTTATAGACCATTAGTATGTTTACACTAATGGAATTTAAAAGCGGGCGTGACCAATGTTTTGTTTGCTGTTTAATTAATTAGACTTTAATTCAACAGGCACGTATGGAGGCCCTAATTCCGTTCAATCAAGAGGTAAGCTTTGTTCTCTTCTTTATAGCAAAGTTCAAAGAAGATTGGCAACAAAGTAATAGTTTATAGGATTGGCAGACCTAATTTGGAAAGGTTCTTTGCGCTTAAATTCTTCCTAACATTTATCTGAGGTCGTTATTACTATCCTTTAAACATTGTAAAAAGAAAAATGCGGCTTGTTGAATGTCACCATTGGTTAGGAAATCATTTGTGGGTGGATCTGATAATGCACCGCCTCTCTGAATGACTTGAGTTTGATTCCTGTGAGATGTCAGTTTGTTCTTTCCTTTGGAATTATGTAGTTATAGGCAATCGAGTTCTGTGGGTTGCTTCGTTTTTCTCCCTTCACCAAATTCAACTTTTAAATTCCAATATGTCTATTAAGCTTGGTTCTAGAGTTTTCCCATTTTAGACCAGTGTTGCCGTGTGACAACTACCGTGTTGTAGTCATGCCCTGACTTAGATCAGCTAAGAGGTTGCTTCAGGGTTTGATCTGTGAATTAGCCATGCCCTGACTTAGACCAGCCAAGAGGTTGCTTCAGGGTTGGATCTGTGAGTTAGCCATGCCCTGACTTAGACCAGCAAAGAGGTTGTTTCAGGGTTTGATCTGTGAGTTAGCCATGCCCTGAACTAGATCAGCCAAGAGGTTGCTTCAGGGTTCAATCTATGAGTTAGCATTGCCCTGACTTAGATCAGCCCAGAGTTTGTTTTGGATTAGAATGTGCCTGTACCTGTCTCGGGCGTGAAATTAAAAAAAGTTTTATTTCCATGTATTCTAGGTTGTATTGGTAATGGATCCAAAGTCTGGTACCGAAATATTCTTAGCAACGTATACAAGCCTGCCATAGTAACAAGCCTCAACGCCAGTAATGCTACTCTAATAACATCCAACGGTTATATCGTCAGAGTCCCTCATGAGCAACATTACGACGGTAGTTCCAGTCCTCTAGTTGTTAATGATGATTGGTTGGAATTAACAATGGCATTAAATGATAAATTCATTGCGGCATTCAATCAATCAAGAGAGTTTTATTTTGGAACATCTACATATGTTTCCAGCAAGTAAGTACGCATGCGCAGATCCATTAGTACAAATGAACATATCTTAGGACGATTGCATAATGTGTAACGAGTAACGCATGATGGCATGGTTTAGCTGAGTAAAAAAAATTGTTCGTTTGGTTGCCTCAATATCGTCACCCAGAATGCACTTTGGTCATCCCACCGAGGAATGGCTACCAAATTGAATAATTCATTACCTTGACTTTCAAGGTTTTTTTTTCTACTCCAAAACTCTTGGGATTAGGATTTTTTTTTGAGATAACCATATATTCATACTCTTTTTTCCCCCAAACGTTACCTGTAAACAAACAATCAGTTCTCATAGGAATGGTCGGAAACGGTGTCCGAAATGGGCCGGAAACCATGCTATGAATTACCGCCCTTAGGGCAAGCTAGTTATACCATTACGGCTTATTGTTCCCTTTCTTTAAGGTCTTTGACAACGTTGATATCAAACCAGAAATATACTTGGCAGCACTTCATGTTCAACATCCACTATACCGACAGCAAAAACGAGAACCATGTTAGAGGTGGAAACATCAGAAAAGTAAATCAGATGTCAACTTCTTTTTGTAGCCATCGTAAGTAGAAAGACGACTGGGATAGTAAAGCTGGCTTATAAGCTACCTGTGTACGTGTTTGTTTTAGGAAAAGGGGGGGGGGGGTGCTAATTAAGATATAAAAATAATCTGTTTATTCAAGTGTCTAGTCGTTCTAGTGCTTTCGTACTAATTGGGGACACTTTTCACTCACACATATTACCACTACATTCCTTGTTCTCTGCATACCACGCTCAACTCACATGTTGATTTTTACCGATTAAAAATGTGTTGTACATGGACGGTAGGCTGCTTATGTAATTAAATAGTGTCAATTTGGTCTGGACTTTTTATGGGAGTTGACATTGTTTGATGTATTATTCTGTCGTTTATCACTGGGTTTTCCTCAGGGTTCTCCAGTTTTACTTTCTTCCTAAATACCAAAGATACGAGTTGAGTCAGAGGCGGATCCAGGAGTGGTGAGAGGATGACTAGTCACCCCTCTTTTGCACAAATTATAAGTTATGATGACAAACCCTCTGAAGCCCCACGGCCTTTCCTTTCAATAAGAAGCGTACTTTTCCCTAACCGTTACCCCCTCCCTTTTAAAAATCCTGGATTCTCCCCTGTGAGTTGATTTGAGTAAACAGTGAATGGCAGGTAGAGTGTGGAGAGCCCCTCAAGGAGGGTTATGGTTGTAAAATATGTTAAATAGCTAATAGTTTTCTTTATTTTTGGCAGTAGACATTGACAATCAAGACTATCCTCAAACTGCCCTCTTTTCCTGTCAAGACTCAGATCAGAAAATTGAAGGACACGTGATTACCAATCTAGCCACCCGCGATGTAAGGCACTGCGGTATGGTTTGTTCCAGACATGCGCAGTGCGTTTCGTTCAATTACTGTGACTCATCAAATACGTCGTGCAATTCTTTTCCGTCAAACTGTGTCTTGAACAGTTCTAAGTATGGACAGAAAAGCAAAAGAGGAGAAAGTTTTAAATTCTGTGTTCTTCTTAAGAAATTTTAGCTAGTGGCTCTCAGTAATATGATAACTATGATACGATATGACCATGACCATGATATGATAACACATATTCAGCTATTTCAAAACAAAATAAGTAAATTTTAAAGCCAGTTGCATTTTGTATACCAAGCCCGAAATGCACTATAGATGGTATATTGATGTGAACGAAATCAGCGAAAGGTCACACCAACATGCCTTGTTTTTCCGTACTTTGTCTGAAGGTTTTTCAAACATCTTTCCTTCTGTGCTGAAATCATTAAGATATCAATAATATATAAATTCAGGTTACGTAATCAATTCATAAAAAATCAACTCGATGGGTTACCAATTTTGGATCTCCGTTAAATTTGTGTTAGGTATGCAACAAGCATCAACTTTCAGCTACTCTTTAATGAAATAGCTGTATATCTTATTGAAAAATACGCAGTCGTATTGAGTATCATTGGGTGTTCAAAAAACATTTAATAAACCTATAAACCTTAAACAAATAATAGTCTAATAATCTGACCTCAAACCCCCATTAGTCTTCAAAAAGATATCTCATTTTTCAATAGATCTATTTACCTTGGGCATTTCAAACTTACTTTTTCATTTCAAACCACATGTACTTCATTCTCTAGAATATTATTTCTTTGTTTAACAATTGTGTACGAGAAGACATAAAAATGGATACAACTAAATAAAGATTATCATTCTAAATAGAATGACACATGGTGTGAAATGGATGAACATTTTGCTCATGGTAAAAATGTTTATTGGTTTCGAAGCTCAGCGTTTTCTGATTTCGTTCTTTGAGGGTTACTGTTACATAATTCAATATTTTAACATCCTTCACTCTATATGGAAACTCTATTGCATTTTTCAAAAGTGCCCTATAACCCAACAAAGAACCTGGAAACAAAAGGTCCGAAGTTTCTTTTTGTTAAAATTCTTTTTTTTGGGCGGAACTAATGATGATAATTAATAAACGTAGAATAGAAATTTATACGTATATAAACAGCTGCCCAAAAAGGAAAGTTACGAAAGGGACCATTTTGATCCATGAGAGAGATAAGTATAAATAAAGAATGAGAATAATAATTATTTTAAAATGCTATAGGATGTTATTCCCTATTTAGTGCTGACTTGCTCACCCTCAATTCATAATTAGTATTATCATTTTGATCCAGTTGCGCAATTAAAGTATCATTGTATAATGTATTTGGTGAGCGAGCAGAGATCCGTTTTTTTTTTCTTTTTGGCTTTTATTTCTGATACGCATCAGTTGTATGCTTGAGTTGATGCTTTACCCGGCAACAAATTATGTCGGTACTGCGCCGTTCATTATGAATTTTAAAGGTTTCCCTGCGAAAGAAATCAATTTTTCGTCGACCAGAGGCACCTTGTATACAAACATAAAAACATATAAAACTATTCGACGTAACCTTGAAAGACACTGGCGACGCTCTGGTTTAATTAACTATCGATCGTGAAATGTGGAACAATGTAATCTTGTTAAAAACAACCTCTGGGCTGATCTAAGTCAAATCATGGGAATAGGAAAGGGAAAAGAAAAGAAGGGAAAAGGAAAGGAAAAGAAGGGAAAGGAAAGGAAAAGGAGGGTAAGGGAACAGGAAACGATCAACGATGATAATTATAATGAATGAAAACTCATAAAATCTCAGCCTCTCTTTCGTAAGAATGCTTTGTTTAATCAATGAGTGATAATCATTTATAGAAGTTCAAAAGTTTTAAGTTTTAAGTTTTTTTATAACTATTTCTTTTAATCGATGAGAGGTACATATACGGATTAAAGTTTCATAAGTTCTGAGGTTTTTGAGAATCTACTTGATCAAGGAAAAGAAAAAGGGGATCCGAAAAATGAAAAAAGAAAAAAAGGGAAAATTCCAAAATTCCGAGAGGTCCAAAAATCGGATCTCTCAAGGATTCTGGTCTTCGAGTCTCGATTTTCAAAACGAGTCTCGATTTTCAAAACGTGTCTCGATTTCCATGAACGAGTCTCGATCTCCAACGACATGTCTCGATTCCCAAGAACGAGTCTCGATTCAATCGAGGGACGATCGACGATCGAGGAGGCTTTTTGGAAATCGAGGAAGTATTGAGTTCAAACCGAAATACGTACGTTATTTTAAAAAAGCAAAGCCTTATATAAAAGCTATCCGCTATCCGCTATCCTATTATATTATATATTGAAGAGATATTGATAGAAAACGAGCGCGCGTTGAGTTATACAAGCACGTGAGAAATTGCGTACTATAAAAATCTTATAGAAAGTAAAATTAAATTATTTTGGCCCGCTTTTCACGTAAATTATTATTAGTTGTGATTTAATTAAACAAAAATATCCCTGCATAATAATTAAATTCAAAATGTCTAAATATACTGTAGGGTCGTTTTATAGCAATTGCCTTCAAAAAAACAGGAATAAAAAATGGGAATATGAAAATGTTTTTATGATGAAAAGGTGGAACTTTGGGAGTTGGACTCTTTTCGATTATTTCGAGCCGTTGATCATTCGAAGTAAAAAAATTGCACACTTAACACAGACGCGTGATCTGACGCAATGTAAGGACCTCCGTTTTATTTCTTATTAACTTAGTATACATTTATTTAGTTATTTTTGTGGCATTAAATTTTTAATAAGAATTCATAGTTGTACAGTATCTTTTTTTACATAACATGTGCTAATTTAATACTAGTAATTATCTCGCAAATATCAGACTCCTATATTAACAAATCTCGTTTCATATTTCCTACAAACTGTAATTGCTCATATTCAGAATACATATAATATAAATATGGCAGCAGAACTTTTTTTTAATGCTGTAATGATATGTGTTACAGAATCTATCCCAATTCCCAATGAAAGTTTTAGTGGACATCAAAGTTTTTCCATGGCATATATATTTGGAAATTTTTTTTTTTCATAACCATGTGTCCTGTCCGTGGAATGTTGTGGTATTGCCTTGATGACGTCCAAAACCGAGTTTGCTTGACCGAAAATGAAAAAAAGCCAGTGACGAATTAAGTAGACTAGTTATTCTTCATACGTTTAGCTTTTTCCCTCCTCAATATTCTCCTTCTCTTTTTTTGGTTTGTTTTCTCTATCCTCTACTATATAAACATCTCTCTCACTCGGATCCTCTCACTCTTACTTTCTATTGACTCCGACGAATGACTAACGTCCGAAACGTCAGTTTCTATTTTCACTACGGTGTTCAACTTATAATTCTACGATAACTTGTACGAAAAATAAACTGCACTAGATATTGTCCACAACAAGTCTGTTTATCGTTGTTACACTGTTCCACTAGTCCAGCATAAAAAATTTCATTTTTTTCCCTTCTCTTTTTGCCGTCACTGCCACATTTATAGTTTTCATTTCACACATTCAGGATCATTACTATTTGTTTCTTAAATCCAACTAGAGGAATTCCGGAATACTTCCTCGATTTCCAAAAAGCCTCCTCGATCGTCGATCGTCCTCGATTAAAACTCCCTCGATTGAATCGAGACTCGTTCTTGGGAATCGAGACATGTCGTTGGAGATCGAGACTCGTTCATGGAAATCGAGACACGTTTTGAAAATCGAGACTCGTTTTGAAAATCGAGACTCGAAGACCAGAATCCTTGAGAGATCCCTTGAGAGATCCCAAAAATCGTGTCTCGTTAACTCCCTGACTCCGTTTTAAAAACGTGTTTCGATTTGAAAACGTGTCTCCCTTTGAAAAACGTGACTCGTTTTGAAAATCGAGACACGTTTTTAAAAACGGGACTCGATCGATGACCAGAATCCTTGAGAGATCCCGTTTCACTACCCTCTGCCCGGAGCGTTATGATACCGAATCCGTGTAGTTGCATGGTTCTAAATCTGTTGTTCCATGTATATGCTACCATCGAATCTGTTAGAATTGGCTATCATAACAAACGGGAAAACCGCTCTATTTTAATTAGTCTTTGGAGAAAATATAACCTTTATTTGCTTTATTAGACACAATACTTAAAATCTAGTAAATAAATTAGTACAGAACGTAGGTCTGTGGCATAATCAAGTCTGAATTGAAATACTGAAGAAACACAAAGAAAAATCCAACTGAAAAACAAATCTATTTTATGAAATACGTACGCTACAAAAGTATAAAAAAATTGTACAGGATATTAACCTGGCTAAAGTTGTTTAAAATTACAAATGTCAACCAGCTATATCATTTGTGCCCACCTGTCAAAATGATTATGCCCTTGTTCACCGAATATGCTGTTCGTTGTGTTTCGAGTTAGTATTTTTGATCTAGGGCTAGAGTGACCGTGAATACGTACTTGATCAAACAATAAGTCGACTAATAATGCAGTCGTTAGTTGTTTAGCTGTTTTTAAAAGTATTATTTAGGTTTCAAACTTTAAATGCTTGCACTCTATTGTTATAATTAATATTACAATGTATTGAATTATTAGTTTTTTATTTATAGATTTTATTAAGAAGTTGGCGAGCACTGTTTGTGCGCATCTTTCAGCGCATATAGCGTGACGACGTGACGTGTGTTAAAGGCCAAGCCCCGTCACGCCCTTTTCGTAGACAATTTTCTATCAGCTATATTGAACTGGGTCATAGAAACAGAATTTAAAAAGTGTCATTATTTTACTCATGGTTTACATGAAAGCTATTTTAAATTTGTTTTGTCATAAAGGACAGCATTAGTATTACTAGTTACAACAAAAACACTAATCAAATACCTTTATGGAAGCCACACTCATTAACGTATTAAAAGTATTAACCTTCATAACTTATTCAAAGACGCATCAATCAAATCAAGAAATATTTTACCATTCAACTATTTACTTTATGCAGAACCAGCACTGAAAGTATTGTCGAAGGGTTGATATGCACTATTTAATGAATAGAACGGCATACGCCTAATCATATCATATTACGAGGGCACCCTTGGAAGGAGCTTTTACACTTTTGGATGTTTGCTTCTTCATGATTTTGATTTTCATCGCGTTTTCTTTCTTTTTTTTTATATCGTATTGTCGAACTGGCTTCATGTGCACTTTAAAACATCAACAAGGATATGTCAGTAGGCCTGTCTAACGGTGTTCCGGTCCCGCTGTCTCCATCGGTTCACCGCAAAGGTGAATGGAAATCATTGTTCTTCAACCTCTCTACTTAATTTGTAGGGTATGTCAAAGCGGAACTTAATTTTTCGTATGGGAAATTCAGTGATGTAATTCGAACTAAAAAGAATAGAAAGAGAAATAAGATTAAAAAGTAAACAAGTAAAAGAAAGGAAGAAAGAAGAGAATCGCATCGACTCAGAAAGAAAAAAGAAAGAAAAAAGAAATAATGAAAGAAAGAAATAATGAAAGAAAGAAATAATGAAAGAAATTAAGAAAGAAAAACTAAACAACTGAGGTCACAATGTTCATTGTCAAAACATGGTCAAAAGACACTTTTATCTAGTGTATGCCGATGTAGTTGGTTGACCAAACATCTCCTCGATTTTGATATGTCTCTGTTAATCCCAAACTATTTAGTAATACTTTTCTATTCTAGGACAGTATCCAAAACTCTCAAAAATGACACTTTCTTGTCAATAATTTGAGAGGTTTTTCTATTCTTATGTTAATGAAGAATTCATTAATAAAGTATCCGTTTACAAGTGGGCTGACCTCGGTGACCGAGTATAGCTTCCAAGCTTTATTAAAAACATCTTGTAGGAAGCTCTATGTCAGGCATCGAGCCAAGTCGAAGACATATTAGATTAACTTACATGCCTTACTGTGAAAGCTTTTGTTCAAGAACAGTCTGAGTAAGAACTTCGAGAAAACAAGATTTCGGAAATGATTTCAATCTTCTTCAATTCCTATACAACTGCTGTAATCTGTTCTTTTCTACTTCAGGTAAACAATGTGTTGTGTTTCTTTCTTGAATATTTTTTGAAGTAGTTTCTAGACTTGACCAAGTGTTTATTCATGCTTATTTGTCGATAGTTTTGGTGTCAAGTTCCAAGAGTTATTTCAGGTAAACTTATATATAAGCTTCAACTTGCTAATTTTTTCCACGACTGAAAGACAAGGGACTTTAACCCTACTGAGTCCTCTTTGCCTAATCCATCGATTCGATTATCACTATTTTAACTCCGCTATTCTTTGGCATTTCATTTGATTTCATTTATTTCTCAAACATCTAAAAGAAATAGGGCTTACCAGAGCTTGGTGCGACTACGTTCTCAGGGTTCATGTTAGGCCCTTTTATGAATTCCTTTACAATACTCACTTTAGTTCTTCACTAAAATTGAATATTTATATATATATCAGCCATTTGCAAAAATTATGGCCGTTTCAAATATAAATACAAATATATCAAAAGTATATCAGACACGTTGGGATATCTTTCTTGATATTTATTTCAGAAAGCCCTAGTGATAAACAACTCGGAAAAAATATCAGAGATTGTATCCCATAATTTCTGATATATTTTTGATATATCATATATATATATAATTTATTATTTATATATTATATATTATAAATGATTCTTAATAGATCGGAAGCAATTAGTAGTTTTATGATACAACAATCTTTTTCTCTATCTCGATACTGACGCTTCATTATAATTAAAAAGAAATAATAGTGTTTCTAATACATGTGAATATAAATAGAAACTTGTTCCGCTACTCAGATTTATGTTGAGCTTCGAAAGCATTCATAGATCCGTGAGCTCAGTGCAGTAGCTAGGTAGACCATCCTTGGCTTTATTACGGGCTGAAGTCATTATGGAATATTGTCTCTTTGCGAAATTAGTTTCCCATTCTATTAGGGCAATAGCTGTTTCCAAAACTTTGATTCTACTGGGGCGTGGGGATCGCAAAACACAATACTTCCTTATAAACTGGGTTATACATAGATTGGATACCGAGTACTCCTGGACTCCAGAGGTTTTATTTTGCTTCCCGTGGATGTAACGAGCGAGCGCCAGCGCCGCGACTTCACCTCAAAACAGCAAACGCCGGAGCTAGAAGCAACGGCTGCGAAGGAGACTACATGACCCCCGGGTAGATACCGAGAGGATAAAATGTAATATACGGATAAATGATTCACATATTTTTGTCTCAGTACACGGTAGACTAGTAAGGAATTACTAATGACAACAACGCCGACTATGAAAATTTACTATCAAGTCAGCCTAACTGTGCCTTACTTAGTTAAGATCAAGACACCTAACTTTTAACTAGCTTTTATGATAAACAATAATAAAAGCTGGCAGGCAGGTATCACCTTTTTTTTAAATTGAATTTTGTAATAACATTTTTTTTTTTTTTGTCTACCACAGTATTTAACTGCACCCACATTGGGTCTTTCCCTCACAGCCAAGATCCTTCCAAGTTCTATTCGTGCTCTACCAATTCTGGTCCTGCTTTTGTATACAAATGTCCAGGCAAACAAATCTTCGATGCTACTACACGATTCTGTGTAACATGTAAGTAGCGTCGTTATATTTACCACCCGCTATACTCACAGTCGGTTATGGTCGCTTTAGTGTCAGAATATTCCGAAATACTGGTCAGCGGTAAAGAAAAGGAAAGAACACACAAATGTTATGAAATTCAACGGACTATCACTGGAAGACATGAAAAGTCTACCATTATCACCGTTTACATTGCTACGCGGCCACCCCAGACACAAATCGAGTCGTGTAGTTTGCATTAGACTACTGTCAATCATTCATGTTGACGCCATTTATACACGATTGGATCAGTCAGATATTACGAAAGAAAGTTCCGAAAGCGTTTGCAAAGAGTTTGAGTACATCCAAGTAGAATGAGGTTTTTGATTGACGGCAGGATATTGCAAACCACACGACGCGATTTGTGTCTGGGGTGGCCACGTATTAATGCAAACGGGGGTAAAATCTGATGCCCAGAAACTATAGCATGCGATAAAAGCAAATTTAATTTCTTAAAACTCTCAAGTAAGGGCCATGCTGTATAAGCATGTCATGATGTGTTACTGTGGTGAGCTGTCCGAGCATTGTGGCTCTATATATAATGATGAAAGGGAATAAATTGTGATTGGGTAAAATAGTGTCTCGAAAAATTTTGAAACGTGCCATACCGTATGCCTTGGTTTTAAATTGGGAGTTTTTTTATTCCCAATTTTAGAGCTCGTGTTGATGGAAAACAAAGAAATAAGTATCAGGGAAATGATACGTGTTCTGAAATGGGAAGACATCACCCCTTATGAGAAAAACATTATATACACTCAATTGAAGAATCGTTGTCGGGTTCAGAAACATAGAACACAGAAGCTGAGACCGAAATGGCACATGAGAAATAACATAATTATATTATAATTTATTCATTTGCGCCATCCATGCAGTCGGTTTAGAATGCCAAACGCGTATTAAAAACAGTGAATGATGTCACGGGTCGCCGGTCACAACATGCATCTAATTAACGTACTCCCCATGTGCCATTTCGGTCTCAGCTTCTATATTCTATGTTTCTGAACCAGACAACGATTCTTCAATTGAGTGTATGTTTAAAGATAATATAACTTGTAATATAATGTATGATTTTTAACAGTTACTCCTGGCACCACAACACAGAAAATGCCGACAAGCCCCATTACGCAAGGTAATCTCGAGTGAGAATGTTGGTGTTATGAATTCAATGTTGCTGCTGATGATGATAATGACGACGAAAACGACGATGAAGATATGATCATGGTGATCGCGCTGCGAGAAATGGCAGAAACAACCTGTTAAGAAGTACTAATATTTAACATACTAATTCTTTCTGATTACTATAAAAGAACTGGTGGACTAGGTTTTGATTATACTGCATTCTTATTGGTTATAATATCATGGATGTGTCAATAATATAGTCCCCACAAGAGAAGAAAAATAAGGGGGCTTTTCGTGTCATAGGCTTGCAAAACCTCGCAACAATGTTAGACACCGTTTATTGCTATTTTTAGCCTGGGTTTATTTTGGGAAAAGAAGCTGATTGCTTCAAAATGAGTTCAGATCGCATAGGTTTATCAATCAAAGAGTGAAAGAATGTTCTTGTTGTATCACCGTTGTAAATCCTTCTCTTCCCTCATTTTCTGTTGCTTATTAGTAGATAAGTAGATAATTCGTAAGATTCTACTATCTGACTAGTTTGTTTATGGTAAAAACAATCACACCATTTGGGTTTCTAACAATAACAATAATAATAATAATAACAATAATAATAATAATAATAATAACAATAATAATGATAATAATAATAATAATACAGCTTCTCATTAAACCCACATAGATAAACGTCCAATTATTTCCTTAATTGGACAGTTCTTGTTGATATGGGATTAATTAGGCAGCTATATAATTGATAGGTAATGGGATTTCATGCTCCCAAATCAAGAAATAATTAGACTCGAAAAATTCCTCTGACTGCCAAATTGAACTTGGCCTAAGGCCTCATCCAATTGTGGAAGTCTTCGGAATTTTCCTCTTCCAATTTGCTTCTTAATTGGACAACATGGAGTCCTATTACATATACTAATAATAATAATGATGAGGACTGAGGAGGATGAAGATGATGAAAATGTTGATGATGGGTTTAAAGATGATGATGATGATGATTTCTAGTAATCATGGATTACCAGAGCCTGGTAGAAATATTTCCTCTAATATACCGAGGGATAGGAGTAGAGGGAATGCTTGAAAGTGTATTAAAGTAAGTCTATGTAATAACTGACATTCTTAAATATCTTTTGTATGCAATTTAAATTTTACGCCCAGCAGGAGTACTTGCCAACTCTTACGTATTTTATTTCTGGTTACTTTCAGCGCCTTTTCTTCCTGGTCGTAGCAAGTGCTTTAAAAGACGCTTAAAAAGCATGGTAAAAATTAAGTGCTCTTGTAAGGGAGCAGTTTTCGTGTGAGCAGGAAAGGAAGCGAGCAATTACTCTTACTCTTTATCAGACAAGCGTGCATCTAACGACGTAATATGATAATTCAATCGAAGAAAATGAGAAGTTCATTTGGTGTAAAGAATTGTCTCACGTAGATAATATGCACGTTAGTGACGTAAACCTTCGATCTCTCTGCAAACCATTAATGTGCAAACCCAGTCTTGATTTCTCTTCTTATTTATTATGTTTTATGCCTGGGGGTCATTCATTACAACCTAATTAATACCTTTATTTAGTTTTCCTCTAAAGATCTCAATAACAAAAATATTAATACCTTTTTAGATTCAGTGTTTCAAGAACGATTCTATGAGCTGGAAGAGGTACCTGAGATCCGTAAGCTCTTCTAATGATACTAAAGATATTCTGAAGGTAAAAATCATTGACCTTACGTCTTTATATTGAGGGGGAAAAAAGAAAAGATTTAGAGTAAACCTACTAGCTTATTGTCATGAATCCTGCAATCTGATTGGCTAACGTACTCACTATCTATCCTGTGATACATATCTCATTGGTCCCTTTCTTTTTTTGCCTTCACACTTAAAAGCTAGCTCTATTTACAAACATGCGGATTAGCATATCGCAAATAGAGCCTTTAAGTGTGACGTTCATCGCAAGTAAAACAACTTCCGGGTTCCAAAAACAGAAAAGCAGTTCCATAAAAAATCTGCTTCGTTCTTCCTTAGACCGAAATCATGCAAACATTAAGTAATGCACAGATTAACACCCATTCTTCTCATGTTGATTCACAGAAAGCAGTAAATAACACGGATGAAATATTTTCTGCCTTTGAAAACGAGCGTAACTCATCTCAAGGGTTCAATGCTTTTGACGTGCTCGAAATATTGGATGACATTGGTCGATATGTGGCAAATAAAACGAGAAACACAACTTTGACAGCATACAGCTATGATATATGTAAGAATGCTATAACAATTGCCTCTATTATTTCATCGATTGCGCATGCGTGCAACAATAGACATTTTTTTAACTTGAGCTTTTTAAAAACTTTCCTGAGCTCCTTCAATTTTGATTTGCGCCAAGAACCAATGTACACATCTGTTTGTTATTGTGTCTGATTGGCCAACTTGGATTTTGTTTCTACATCGGTATCCTTAAAAGAACTTCTGGGCTGATCTTATCTAAGTCAGGACAGCGCTAACTCACAAATCGAACCATCAAAGAAACAACCTCCAGACTGATCTAAGTCAGGGCACGGCTAACTCACAGATTGAACCATCAAAGAAACAACCTCTGGGCTGATCTAAGTCAGGACAGCGCTAACTCACAAATCGAACCATCAAAGAAACAACCTCTGGGCTGATTTAAGTCAGGACAGCGCTAACTCACAAATCGAACCATCAAAGAAACAACCTCCAGACTGATCTAAGTCAGGGCACGGCTAACTCACAGATTGAACCATCAAAGAAACAACCTCTGGGCTGATCTAAGTCAGGACAGCGCTAACTCACAAATCGAACCATCAAAGAAACAACCTCTGGGGTGATCTAAGTCAGGGCACGGCTAACTCACAGATTGAACCCTGAAACAACCTCTGGGCTGATCTAAGTCAGGGCATGGCTAACTCACAGATTGAACCCTGAAACAACCTCTGGGCTGATCTAAGTCAGGACAGCGCTAACTCACAAATCGAACCATCAAAGAAACAACCTCTGGGGTGATCTAAGTCAGGGCATGGCTAACTCACAGATTGAACCATCAAAGAAACAACCTCTGGGCTGATCTAAGTCAGGACAGCGCTAACTCACAAATCGAACCATCAAAGAAACAACCTCTGGGGTGATCTAAGTCAGGGCACGGCTAACTCACAGATTGAACCCTGAAACAACCTCTGGGCTGATCTAAGTCAGGGCATGGCTAACTCACAGATTGAACCCTGAAACAACCTCTGGGCTGATCTAAGTCAGGGCACGGCTAACTCACAGATTGAACCCTGAAACAACCTCTGGGCTGATCTAAGTCAGGGCACGGCTAACTCACAGATTGAACCCTGAAACAACTTCTGGGCTGATCTAAGTCAGGGCATGGCTAACTCACAGATTGAACCCTGAAACAACCTCTGGACTGATCTAAGTCAGGGCATGGCTAACTCAATTGAATTGAAATTAAGCATCTTTTGTGAAGGGAGGAAAAACCGGCGAGACTTCGCTGAACCCTGAGAAAACCCTCAAATCAAGAGGATGCCTAAGAAACTCTGCTCACATGAAGAACCAAATGTAGAGATGAAAGACGAGTGCATGACATCGTATTTTTATTGATATTAATATTATCTTCAAATATTGATTCCAGTTATAGAAATATCACCGATACATCTTCCGTATCATTTTCCCAATTACTCCCACAATGCATTTGACCTGGAGCAATATAGAGGTGTCTGTGACCTCATCGAATTTCCAAAAGGATTGTTCAACGACAGCATCGGTAAATAGATAATTCACTTTTCTATAATAATATTTATGTCATAATTAAGTAAATTACCTGACTAATTACCAGGCAGCATTTCATTAGGATTTCAAATTTATTAGGAGTTGACATTAATAAACCAATGAATAGAAGAGGACTGGGCAGCAACGTTATGCATTGGTATTATGGTTTCTTCTATGCTTCCGATTCCGAAGACCTATTTTTCACTTGTTATAAGGATCGGAATCAGAATCGGAATCCGATCAAAGAAAACCGAATATCTCCGAAGCTTTCGATTCCTCCTTCTTTGACGCTTCTTACTCTGATTCCAATACTGTTTTCTCGCTTTCACTTCGTCATAAGTAGCCTTCTATACAGACGTTCTTAGTGTCTGTTGCAAGAAAAGTTTCCCATAGCTGCTACTGATTCTGCTTCCCAATTCGCAAGTGAAATTCAAGCTTAAGGAATTTAGGGATTTTTAAGTTGGGTGTTTGCCTATCTCTCATTGGGCTTTTACTCCATCCTTTTTCCCTGCCAGCCAACGAAAATGATCTCAGTTGTATCTTATATCTAGGAAACTTGTCATGAGATGGACGTTTAGATGAAATCTACTCAATATTGAACGTAAAAGATAAATTGAAATTCTCCCCACCATCGCCCCCCCCCCCCCCCCCCCCACTCCCCCGCTTACCGGATGTTATTAAAGAGCCTATTTGAATTGCATATTTTTTCCCTCTAGCCTATCATGCTGTAAGTATTCTGTATCTCGGACTGATGGATAAACTACCAACACGAGTGTAAGTATTAACGGCAAACGCAAATGTCATCTTCTCTATTCAATCCATACATTAGGATGATTGTCACATCTGGCATCTGTTTTAAATGTATCAAAATTTTGACCTATATAGCAACTTTGGCTAAACCAAGAGTTACATTTGCACTTTCATTTAGATTGGTTATGTGACACCTTTGAACGAAAAGCACACACAGTTAAAGTTATAATAAAAATATTTAATTTTGTTTCAGCTTCCAATCTAATAAAAGCTACGTGATCAACAGTCACGTGATATCATCTCTTATTATCCCAAATATCTTACCGCCTTTTGAGAAAAACATCATAATAACCTTGAAGCATGTCAGAGCTCTTGAACGAGGTGACTACAGTATATGTGCATACTGGGACTACTCTCTACGGTAAGGATTACGTCACTTCTCCTTTAGTACCATACACGTGATGTATACAATAAACTTGACGTCCCTTTTCTGTACATTAAGTATGAAGGCAACAACTCTATCATAAATATGATGCTGCTACTCTCCACAGTATGACGATACTGCCCTATACAGTTAGTTGTAAGGAATTGCTCCCATAAATATGACGTCACTTCTTTATGCATTATATGGCGTCAATTCTCTATGCACTATGACGTCACTAATATGTAAGTCAAGTATGACAGGACAAATTAGATTATTGGAAACATTCACGAACATAAAGGTTTTTGAAATGTTTGCCTATGTATATTTTTCTATGGGATAAAAAAATATGTGAGTTTGTTTGGAGTGCAAACTATTAATCCGTGAAACACTAATTACTAAATAGTACAAAATAGTGCTAATCAAACAATAGAAAACAATGGAATTTGCATGAAATTGTGCTATTAAATATTACTAAAGTTTCTAGGTTGTATTGTTTGCACTTTATTTATTTATTTTTACTCATTTTTAATGTGCAATGTTTCTTCTAACCTGATGTCATTCCTAATCGTTTTTTTAACACAGGACTAACCAAGGTTACGGAGCATGGTCACGTGAAGGTTGTTACGTGATGACAGGACGGTCCAACAAGACTTACACAACATGTAGTTGTAACCACCTGACCAACTTTGCCATTCTTATGGGATCAGAAAATATACCGGTTAGTACGTTATTTCATTTAAATTTAAACTTTAAATATACTGCATTGTTTGAAGAAAGTGAAAACCGTTTCAAGCATTTGGAATCAACCTTCTCCACGAAATAGCAGTTGGTGGGTGTGGGCGTTTATTGCTTACACTCATGCAAACTAATAAGGCCGAGAATTTTTACAAAATTGATACTTTACGTGTAGGTTTTTACTGTTTTAACACTGATAACGTACTTCTTTTAGAAATATTGACTATATCTTCGGTTTTAAAATTCCATGACATTCAGCATTAAAACACCTAAGTAATCTCTATTTGAAAGGTGGAATTGTACATTGCTAATCTATATAAAGAAGATGCTTTAATACCCCAAATTACCGCTGTGTTCCTTGATTACAGACTCATTTGCACAGGGTTAGCCTCGTACCAGTGTTTAAATATTCACAAATACCAACAGAAAAGTAAAGAATGTACAACTTCAACAATATGAACACTTTGGAACTCGTGAATATGGAATATGGAAAACTCGAGGCTACCCTGTGCAAATGAGTCTGTAATCAAGAAACACTGCAGTAATTTGGCACTCGAAACGGGCATATACCTAAAGGTTCGAACGCTAGGGCGAGGTTTTGCATTAGAACTCAAGACCAAGGGGGCCCAAGGTCTTGAATTCTAATGCAAAACCGAGCCCGTGCGTTTGAACTGGTTTAAAATATCAACTAAGCCCTAAATTCCATTGTTTCGATGCAAAACACGAAATACTAAATTATATTGAATTCAAAAAGGTAGATTACTGTTGCTTTGCTCTTTTGGAAATAGAGTGCTTACAATATATCTGTGTAATTAAAAACCTATCACGGGTTTATAATTCAGCCCCGTTCTCCCCTGTTGATATCAATTCCGCCCCCGGCTTTAAGAATCTGGGTTTTTCGAAGAATTTAAGAACCTACATCAAACGATGGCTTTAGGGTGTGGTTGATTTTTAAACTCTGTACTGCGTTTGCTGTCTTCCCAAAGGAATGTTTTCGCTTCCCACTAGAAAAATGAGTGCCCAACTCTTACTAATGTTTGTGGAGCAGTTATAAATATATGTTTCTTTAAAGGTAACTTTAGTAATAACCAAAGAATATTTTCATGTAGATAACAAAAACGCACGAATTTGCATTGAGCGTCATTACCTACATAGGATGTGCGTTGTCCTTATTTGGGTCGGTGACTGCTATTGCAATCCTCGTGGTGCTGACGTAAGTATACCACCAATATTTTATTTACCTCTACCACTACAATTAACACTACCAACCATTAACACTACCAATACCAATACTAATACTACTTCCTTAGTTATTACTAATATTATAATAAATATTACCATTAACACTGTGTGTTCAATAAAGAATATGAATAATGTTTATCTTTACATGTATTTTTGATTTTTTCAGCTCGGGGCTTCATTCGGACCGTAACATTATCCATGCTAATCTGTTGATATCCATTGCTATATCTCAAACAGTCTTCTTAGCAGGCGTTGAGCAAACACAAGACAGGGTACATAATGAAAATATTTAACAAGAAACATATTTTAAATTATTTTCACTTGAATTTTTCTATTACGATTTGAAAAGTTAACATTTTCGGTTTTTATAGATCGTTTTTTTTTTAATTAAGCGGCAGTTTATTATTTATAGCATGCGAAAAAAGAAGGCGATAGGAGGAATTTTGTCGTAAAAGCTTAAAAAATTGTCCCACTCCCCCAAGTGGTTGCTCTCTCATCTTGTGTGCCGTTTGCCCTCTTTGATACCTGTCAATTATATAACTGACACCCCATCCCCTTGCTCCCCCAAGTCCCCAGGTTATAAATAATTACCGTTCCCTTAAGTTTGCTAATGTTATTGTTTGATTAATCCAGACTCGTTGCAAGTTTACAGCCATCATGCTGCATTATTTCTACCTGGTATCTTTCGCTTGGATGCTTTGTGAAGGGTTCCATCTTTATGCTATGGTCATCAAAGTGTTTAACCTCACTTCTCGTGTCTATCACTATGTTGCATTTGCCTGGGGTATGTAATTATTATCAGAAATAGAAAGACTTGAGAGGGAGGTTTTGTTGAATTCACCGACAAAGACGCCTCGTCTATATTGAAAAATAGCACATTTACCTTAAGGTATATCCTTTTTTTTCCCACGTGGCTTATGAAAAGTGCCTTTAAGGCAAGAGTGAATTCATATTTGAATACTACGCTGTTAACAAAGAAGGGTTCTTACTTTGACAGATGGTCACAACAGATTTCACTTTTGGTCAGTACTGCTTGTTGAATTAATTATTTTAATGCTATTCTTTTTTGCATTTTTTTTTACAGGAGTTCCTGCTTTTATAGTTCTGATAACAGTTGCATGCCGATTTAAAGAGTATGGAACACCCTCAAGGTAGATTAGTGCATGATAGTGCATCGTTACAAAAGTTACTCTAAAATTATGTGTAATGCAAGCATATTTTCTTTTGGCGGTACTATATATATCTCCACGAAACAGCTTCATGCAATATTCTACAGTCATACTAATACAGTGTTTATATATATTTTTTAATCAGTTGCTGGATATCTACAGAGTATTACACACTTCTTGCCTTCATCTTGCCAGTCACGTTAACGCTATTGGTATGAATGTGTAATATAAATACGAAGGAACGGAGGAAGGGAGAAAGAAAGACAGAAATTAAAAATGAGGGAAGAACCATTTTGAAAATACCGAAAAATTGCTTCCCTTGTCGTGATCGATGCATGCAATCTATGTGACCAAAATGAATGAAAAAAGAACGGTCACTAGATTTATGCACAGGAGTAGACGAACAATTTTATGGCGTATATATGTTTGAAGAAGGGGGGAGGGATGGGAGGGAGATGGAATGTGCTATCAATGGAAAGTGGTAAATGGCACTGATCACAAACGACGTTTTTCTCCAACTTTGAACACTTTTACAGCATTGTTTTGGTTTGCGATACTTACAATCAGCCTCCTTTTCCATGGAATATTGTCCTGTGTGTTTGTCCTCTGTACTTAAAATCCTAAATTATGTAGTCATCAAAAGCTATTCTCAAATGGCTTGGGAATGTTTTGTTGTGCATATTTCATAGAAAGCTCAAAATGCCCTATGGACGATGTGAATGCAATCAGCGAAGGCCACAACCATATGGAATTTTTCAAACATTGTCTACACTTTTTTCCGCATATCATATGAAGGTTTACTCTATATGTTAATTTCGAAGTTGGAGTCGAGAAAGCTCTGCGGATACGAAAATGTTTGCGTCCACACGCAGCGTATTCGAATCGTTTTCACCGTCCACACGTGCCCGTTTTCGTAAAATTTGCGGATACTGTCACAAAAATTTGAGAACACGTCTGGACGCATAATTCACAATATATTTCAAGCTTGCTATGCAACATGCAACAAAAAACTTTATCCGCCTCGTTTGAAACAGTGTTACAATTAATATCAATTCAATCCATAAAAAAGTGGGGAAAATCTCCAAAATTTTTCGTTTAGTGTTTAGCCTTTCCTTAAAAACTTTTTATAACGTGGTGTAATTAAATAAAAAGATTTACTTTTACCTGCTTTGAATTTTTTCCTCCAGGTTAACATAGTTATTTTGTGTCTTGTGATGAGAGAGATATGTAAACTACACGTCTCGGAGAGCTCACACATCAAGAAAACGATTAAGTAAGTAATATATGAAGTCATCAAACATGGCGGACATATAAGGAACATCGTCCAACATGACTTCTATTTTTATTTCACCGTTAGGAGTGTTAACAAATCACTTAGAGTGAACATCATCCAACATGGCCGCCAGTTTTTTTCTCTTAGGAATGATTACAATTCACCTAGAGTGAACATAATTCAACATGGCTGTTATTTACGTCACATCTTGTCTGTGTCTTTCAGCTCGACCTTCAAGACCGTAGCAGTTTTATTTCCATTGCTTGGCATCACATGGATATTTGGCTTACTACTCTTTGTTACCCAACAAATTATGTTTCAATATTTATTTGCCGTGTTCAACTCTTTACAGGTCAGTCTGGATAATTACCCGCATACAGTTAAAACACACTATAACGGGGTCCATCTAGATCTATATCCTGGATCATTGATAAATGGGTTGGATATAGGTCGTGCTATGATAAACCTTATACACCTCTTGCAGCACTTCGGAATGCAACTCAATTTGGAGGGCATAACAATATGTTTCCAATTTCCAGGGATTGAAATGCGTTGTTTTTTCTCCTCCAAATTGAGCTCCTTTGACGTCACATGCAAGGGGTCTATTCGTTGTGGTGTAATGTTATTCTTTTGAGTATTTGTTTGAGTTATGTGTCTATTTATGGGAAACCAGGGAGGTGGAACCAACCTGGGGGCCCCAACCGTTAAATAAAGAAATAATTGGGAAAAACACTCGCTTCGTAATAGGAAAACATTGCATTAGGACAAATTAGGTCTATTGGTTGATAGGGAATAACGTTTTAGAAATCCAAAACCGGATGATAATTTAACCGAATTTTCCTTTGTTTCACCAGGGTTTTTTCATTTTTGTTCTCCACTGCCTGTTCAATTCAGAGGTTAGTTTAAAGTCATTTGAATATTATAAAATATATGTTATCTATCATTAATGCTATATATCCTCTGTTTCCTTTACTAGATTCGTAAAAACTTCAAGCGCAAGAAAGAAGTTTGGAAATCACTAAGAGCATTTGATAACGTTCGCAGGAGAATTACTATATCTATAATCCCAGTGCGTTCGCCCGTTACCAAGGCAACCACAGCTAGCAACGAAAGAGCTGAGACGTTTGAGGTAAACGTAAGGCTTATAAATTTGCATGTCTGTTTGCTTTCTTGTTTGATTGTCCGTTAGTTCGTTCGTTTGTTTTTTCGTTCGTTCGTTCATTCGTTTGTTCTTTCGTTCGTTCGTTCTTTCGTTCGTTCGTTCTTTCGTTCGTTCTTTCGTTCGTTCGTTCGTTCGTTCGTTCGTTCGTTTGTTTGTTCTTTCCTTCGCTCGTTCGTTCGTTCGTTTGTTCTTTCGTTCTTTCGTTCGTTCCTTCCCTCGTTCGTTCGTTCGTTTGTTCTTTCGTTCGTTCGTTCGTTCTTTCCTTCGCTCGTTCGTTTGTTCGTTTGTTCTTTCGTTCTTTCTTTCGTTCGTTCGTTCGTTCGTTTGCACGCGGGTTTATTTGGTTATTGGCTTGTTTTGGAAGCGTGCAAAGTTGTCTTGTTTTTACCGGTATTAATCATTCCTATCCTACCCTTTTTAACAGAAATCCTCATGAGGACGAACCCGTAAATTACCGCTGCTGTGGATGGAGAGCTCACTACTTTCTTGATGTGTTGTTGGTGCCATAGGCGAGGGTAACTAGTTGCAATCTGCGACTTGTCTTTCAAACTTAGGTTTCTGGTTGACTTAAGGGGATAATTTCCAGAGCCCCTTTGCTTAACAATCAAAATTTATAACGTTGTCGTGCAATTTTACCACTACATCTTGCGTGTCATTCCTTTGAGCGCAATAACTATAAACAAGGTCTAATAGACACCATCTTATGAATCAACACAGACATGTCTTGAATAGACAATCATTAATTTTCGCTTTGCATCATTTGGTAGCGGATCCAGGGGTGGTTATATTCTTTGTGATTTGAATCCGGTTAAATTGGGTTTAATTGGATCGAATAATAAAATTATAGTTTGATTTGAAAATGCAGGACTTTGCAGGAAGTAGCGTTACTGGAACCCCTTTTTGAAAGTCCTGGATCTGCCACTTAAAAATAAGTATTCTACAGGCTTTAACTGAAACCAGGTTGAGATGAGAGATTGTCTGCAACATAGCTACCGTGAAAGCCCTGTATTCCACGACTGCGGGCAATGCAGAATAAATTTCTTCAAAATTAAGGCTCAAGAGCGTCAATAATATAAACGCAAATCGTAAAAGGCATCTATCCTAAGTATATTCCAAAAAGCAATGTATATACACCTATTTTCTTTTAAGAAACGTTGGTGAGGATTTTGTTGCTCATAGAATACTCAACAACATTACTCGACTCTGATTGGTCGAGAGAAGTACAATAATAGCGTTATTTGTACTCCGTAGGAGAACCGCATTAAGTCGCTATGGCAACACGGCCAAAACAATGTCGAAACAATTTTTTTCTATAATTTTGTACTTAAAAACGTATAAATAAAATTTTAAAGCCGTAAGAACTAATCTTTTTTATGCATTTCAGTTGCGCGATGGGCTGAAAATCGGCCTCCAAATAGACAAAGATGAACGGCGTCGCTTCGCATTTTTTACTGAAATTTTGTTGAGTGAACTATAAACAAAAAAATCGCACGATCTTCTCGTACAATTTGGAATTAATAGACACGAGTAATGTTTTGAAAGTTCTTGTAATTGCACAAGCCTTTCCAAATTGTACTCGAGATCGTGCGATTTTCTATACAAATTGCATGTTGCATCCCAAATTTCACTATGGGCAATGTGCAGCGAAAGGTGACAACGATAAGGGATTATCTAAACTTTGCTCACGTTTTCTGGCATAATTTCTTCTGTGTTTCAAACTTAGTAGCAACATGCAAGAAAATCGTCAATAACCTTTTTTTTTCGTGTAGCTATATTTCGAAAGAACTAGAAACTGTCATGTAGTTGCTTATTTGACATCATTTTCGAGTGGGAAGTTTAAAGTGAAAAAAATATTTAAAACATTCCGGATGAGTATCGCGACTTTGAAAGTTTGCTTGGCAGGTGAGCCGTCAATATAAGCTCTATTGCCGGCTCAGAAGTACCTCAGGAAAGAAAAATCGCAATGCAAAACATATAGAGCAGGTGCATGTTAAGTTTTTGCCGCCATCGTGGTTGACAATTTTAGATCATTCAAGATGGCGGCTATTTCATTGTTATTCATATCTCGAGGGTCACATTGTGAGTCACATTGTTGCACACAGTCTATTGCGAACTTGAGTCTCCAATGGGTTTTCATTAACGGCTTCGTGGCTATGGGTCAATACGGAGTATATTTTCTCACAACAAGCCACCAATATAAACCCGTTTCAGCGGTTCAAGATTGCAACAAATTATAAAAATCGCTTAACAGGAACTTATTTAATAATCTACTCGTGTAGTTTTAATCCCTATTTTTTCGTGTATTCAATAATCTCTCAGCTATACATTATCTTATGTAAATTGAATTTACAACAACTATAATGTACAGTTAATAGATGCATGGTGGTTGCCATTGATCACAGGGGATGGAAGAGAAAAAAAATTGGCCACCATTTTGGATTATTTAAAAAAGAAACTAATGACCAATCTTTTGTTCTACACAACCACAATGGCGGCTATGAAAACAACCAATAAGGAAAGTAGACACTTTAATAGATTTATTTTCTAAAAGTAGAAATCAAAGCTGTATGAGATATTATAATAAATTGTACATATTCGGTGTTTCCATGATGGACAGGTGCTTTTTCTTTTAGTTTAGAAACTGCTTCAAAATATCGACTCATTCACCGAATACAGTTGCATTTAAGAGGAAGACCCTTTCAGCCCCTCCCCTCTTCATCGTTTAACGTACTGTAAGGGCTGCGTTTACACAACTACTGGCAACCAAAAATCCGTCGTTAGAGTCGATAAAGGTACATGGGCAGGATTTATTTAATGGGCGCCAGTCCGATTTCTTGTCTACTGTGACTGCTCTGTAGATACCGCGTATCAATGAAAACAGCAGTAATGTTGCGTACATTGCGGTGAGTTTTAATCAGTGTGCTTCGGACATGCTAAAATGTGTTTTTCGCCTCATGTAAGCTAAAGTACATTTTTCGTCATGCATGAGACAAGATGAAATAGAGACTGTAGAACCGGTGACAACTTATAGAGCCTGTTAATTCAATAGTGCGAGTCGGCTCTAAATCGTTTTTGTCTGGGTTTCGTAAAAATCTAAATTAAAGTATAATTATTGTTTTAATTTAATATTATAATATTAATGAAGAAGAATAAAGCTCTGATGATAACAGTGACCGTCGAAAGCAAAGGCAAATAAAACAATTATACTGTAGCCTATAGCCTAACATATGATATCTACGCAATAATAGCGGAGCACCATACCTAAGAAAAAATGGTAAACTATCGAGTTGATTTTTCATGGCTTGGCTGACGTCACTTCCGTCCGTACGTCCGTCCGTACGTCCGTCCGTCCGTCCGTACGTCCGTCCGTCCGTCCGTACGTCCGTCCGTCCGTCCGTCCGTCCGTCCGTACGTCCGTCCGTCCGTCCGGGCGTGTACACAAGCATTCTGATTGGCTGGTTAAATTTTTTTTTTGGCGGGAATGTCGACGCGTTGCAACATCCGGGTACACATAAAGGTAAATCCGGCTATTAAACTTTTGTAAAAAAACGTCTTACACACGTATAGAAATACCGAGAGATAACAACTAAATTTTTTATTCAACCTTATATTTATATTTAATCTATTTACGATGGAACCCCTTTCCGAAATCGATATGTCGAAAGAAAGCTCAGAGGAGAATGAAGCCAAGAAAGAAAGGCCAGAAGTAAAAGAGTTTTTTCGAAAAATGAAAAACTCTGGTGGCGTGAAAATGTAAGGCAAAGAGGAAGGACTCACCAAAGAAAAGCGGCAAGCAGAGAGAGAGATAGAGACCCAAATCCAGGCAGGACTTCGATTATAAACAAGGAGAAAATGATCGTGAAAGAAAAAGGAATATGAGGCAAAACTTGACGGATGAACAAAGAGAAAATGAACGTGAAATACAAAGGAATTTGAGTCAAAACTTCACGAATGAACAAAGAGAAACTGAGCGTGAAAGACAAAGGAATTTGAAGCAAAACTACTAGCTAAGGCGACTCTCAAATGCACAGAAAAAAATCGCTCTTAAGGACAAGTTATAGACCAAAGACAATTTAAAAACTTTCATGTATTCAAAGATGGATTAAGAAGTGTTCTCCAAAAAATTCAGGTGTGTTGTTTAGCAAACAATCGTTTATTATTTTTTGACAAGCATTTAATTTTTTCTCGACGAATCGACAAATCAAAGACTTTCCCTCAAAGCTTTTATTATTTCTGTAGATAAGCTTAATTTATTTTAATGTTGGAGTGAATATAACATGAAGAGCATATTACAACAAATATTCGTCCTTTATTTAGCTTTGTAAATCTTTGGCAATTCGGTTAACGTTGTAAAACGTTGTTTTTAACCACGAACTATCGTATGTTTTTCGTCCAAGAAAGATTCGCCTCCTATCGCGGGGTCCCATCTTCAAAACAACGAAGACTTTCATTTAATAATTTTATTTTTACAGATAATTTATTTAAATATTGAATGAAATATAAATTTACACCAAATATTCGACTGTTTATTAAGCTATTCGAGCAAGTCTGATTATAAAAATGAGCTTAAATTTGTGTTGTTGAGAGATGTTGTTGTAGAAAGACCTAGACTTTCACTTTAAAAAGCCGTAAAAAATATTCAAAAACATTTACAAACGCCAATTTACTGACCAAGAAATTCGTCATTTTGCATTGCCTTTTTGCATTGCCTTTATTTTCTATTTTGTCTCAGTTGTTCTTGTCAAGTTTAACTGAATGTAAAACGTCTCGTTCTGTAAAAGACGTAATTATTAAAGTAAGCTTATATATACTTTGCTCAACCTTAACCAGTTTTCAAGTCTGTTTTTTGGTCTTGATTTCAACGTCAATGAAAGACATCCGAGGTAAATTTTACTAAACTTGATATTGTATTGGATTATCTGTAGTTATCTTTCGTTTTTTTTTTTAATAAAAGAGATTCAAAGCCTAAAAATGTCGGGTTTTTTGGACAAATTTGTCGAAAAATCTTACAAGAGCAAAACTAGCCCCTGGGGGTGGTGGTGAATTGTGTACAAAATTCCTAAGTGGGAGAGTATATACTCGCGGGAAAAAAAGCAATGTTGTGCATTTCGATTCGATTTCACTGCATGGTTTTTATTATGGGAGAAATGATCTTCAGCTCGAATAAAAAATAATTGAAGATTTTCCCCCCTATCTTATTTTTAACTTTCAGTTTCATTCAAATTGTTCTCCCTTTGACTTCCGTATCGGGAGCTCCGCTTTTAGGCAGTGCCTAAATATATATATTATTTATATAAATATGATGATATATGATATATTATTTTAGATTGATTTATTTTAAGTCGAACATGCAGGGAGTTAACGTTCAGATTCCCGAGCCAGAGGCTTGTGTTTAAAGTTTTCGACGCCAGATGGCATTGAATTTTGCAGATGGAGAAAAACCTGACCACACCAGGAGGAAAACCCTCGGAGAACCGGAGAGAAATGGTCATATGACACTGAGTTTGTTTGTCGTCTTTAGTAAAGAAACTTCTAATTCAGTTCTGTCGTAATTTCTTCATCATTTCCAGAGCTTCGTACCCTTTTTCCTTTTCTTCTTTTACGGACTTGTGTATCTTTTCTTGTGCAAGTTTATCAAGAGGTTCATAGGTATATTTTCTTTTTTGGTATGGATTATATTTTAGAGACTTCACTAAATAGTAAAACGCCAAATCTTTTGAATATGTTTTAAGAAAAATTCCATATTCTTGATGGAAAAGTGTTTTATACGGATCTGTCAACTGCTCTAGGTTACCATACATTTCTCTGAATTTCTGTTCAGCTTTAAGTAGTTTTGTGTCATCTCGATCACTTGCGTATTGACACAAAAGCTTTGAAGCCTGCTCAAGTGCACCATTTTTGATTCCTCCATTCATACTGTCATTCGAACTGGGTGTCGCCTGGTGGTGAGAAGCAAGGATGAGTCCATAATCCTTCAAAAAATTGGCATATGCTGTGTAGAAGTGTGCTTTATTGGTTTCATCTTGTTCTTCAGAGTACGAAAACATTTCTTGAAAAAGGATGTTTTCGGCCTCAAGAGCAGCAATATCTTTTGTCTTATTGTATTTCTCTTGGTACACACGGCTTAAATCAATAGCTAATATTATGTATTTTTTGTTGCTATCCCAGGATTTGCGAAGGCAATCTTCAGCTTCGACGAAGGTTTTCTCATCCGGTTTCATTCTGTACTTTTTTAATAGAAGTTCCCCAAGTAATGAGAGCTCCTTATAAACTGCTTTATCTGCTTTGCTTCTAAGAATGTTCTTTAGAATAACTTCAGCTTTTTCCAGTTTATATATCTGTGGCCATTGTGCAGTGTTGATATAAAAGTTTGCAACATTTCGCATAACGGCATGGTTGGAACTAGCAACCTCTTCTGCTCTCTTTGCATATTGTTCAGCACCATTGTCATGCTTGTTAATCTTGGCCAGAAACAATGCATATTGAACCAAAGCTTGACCATACATTGCATTTAAGTAGGAAAATTTTTTTAAAGTTCTAATAATCTCTACCCAAAGCTTCTTGACATCTTTCACTGTTGGATCATGCTGGTCGACTTGTTTCTTTCTCGCTTTGTGTGACTGCTGCATTACAAAAACTTTAGTTAACTTGAACATTACGTTTTTGGGGTCTTCTTTTAAGGCTCTGTTAATACATACGAGAGCTTCTTGGAAACTGCTCCCAGAGTAGCCACTGTTAGCAATCGAGAAAGCTTTCTCAGCCATGACTTCTGGAATGTCCCTGTCTTCTCTTCCTCGAAGAATACTTTTAACTCGTGTGATCACTAGATCTTGAGCAGAAGAATGTGAAGACTTCTCTTTCCACGTCAGCCATGCCAAACAACCAAGACAAACTATCTTTCATCCTCTGTCTTTGTGTTTTCTAGAGCCTTGTCGAAATAATTTCTCGCGTCGACGAACGAATTCTCCTGTGTCTTGTAGAAGCCCATCAAGTTGTATGATTCTACCTCGGTACCATGGATGGTATGTTCGATGTGCTCTTCAAGGTTTTCGATATTCATTTTCGCTGTACGTCCAGCATTTTGTAGTTGATCCCATGTAAAGTGACATGGAAGACTTGAGAGCATCTGATAAATGTCATTGTACTTTGCCATGCTTCTCGTTATTGTTGGTCTTGTAATAGCAGAAATTTTCTCTTACAATATAATGGTTCAGTTTTTCTCCAGTTTCTGCTTTTATAGTTTTCAGAATTATAAAAATATACCGATTACACAATCGCGTTGTCAAGGGTGAATAAAAGTCCCCAAAATTTATCAGAAATAATACCTGGGGCTCCCTTTAATCATTGCATGATATTCAAAACATAATCGACGTCCAAGAGAAAATGAACTAGTTTATATTCTCTTGCGACGTCTCATAAATAATATATCGCAAGTTTTTTTCAATCGCATCGCAATGGAAAAGTCCCTAAGAATTCACTGAAATTAGTTGGAATCATGTTTAACTATAAGATTTACGCTACTTAATCGATATCTTAGGATAAAAATATTCGCCTTAAATTCAATTGTGTCGACTTTGGGAAATTTCCCAAGATTTATTTTAAAATTTCAGGTACAGGTAAATAGAATTTTCCCTAATTCAGTGCATATTATTCAAGACATAATGCAAGATTTATTAGAATACCGATTCATATTAATATTTACTCGTGCAGTTGATGGGGCTGTCCCCAATGGTCCTTAGAAATAAGATGGAATTTACCTAATTTACCTTATACACAAAACAAAAATAACGTCTTCAATCATGTAGGCTTATTGTTGAAGTTACATCCTCATAAAATAGATAAAATAAAAATGAATAGCCAGTCAGAAATGTTAATGTCATGCAAAAAGATTGCCATGTCAGAGGCAACATTTGCTCTGGTAGTCTCCTATTTCCATTCAATAACAATTGTACCATTCACAGACAATTGTTTTTCATATTCACGAATACATATCTGTAGTGGTTGCCCGTGGAAACATTAAAAGATAGATATGTTAATTGATAAAACAAGGGGTTTTCCCTGATATCTAAAATCCGATTCAAAAGAATAGAGTATTAGAATACTTCTGAAACGAGTTATGGGCAAAAAAAAAGTTTTTAAAATGACAGCAATTTATCAAACTCATTTTAAACACTTATAAATGGAATTTACAAACTTGTACAGCACTTGTTTCAGCCACGATATTACAAAATTCAAATTTGCACAACTCGGAAATAACGCAGTGAAACTATCTGAAATTTTCTACACTAGCTACATATAGTTCTCTATCTTCTCTGAGTCTTCTCTAGCATCTGAGTCACAAAAATAAATTCTAGTAGGAATAAACGAATTGTAAGGCTACGTGCTTGCAGTGGAAAAGCAGCGTTTTCTTGTCCACTGTGTTTCGGTATTTATTTTCACTTTCTTACCACAGCGAGCCGCGACAAACTAACAGTGAAACAAACAAAGACGTAAAAAAAATCCTGGAAAAAAAGTTTCAATATGACCCAAGCTTTTTTGCCAATGAAGTTGAATTACTAGCCACAAACTTCATCAGAACCAAGTATTTTATAAACTGAGTGAATGTTTGTCGTTTCTTGAATGAGAGTAAATAAAATTTGGATATATTTTGAACGGATTTTGGACTAATTTTGGAAGCCACGGTTTCGAAATCTACGGTCTCGTGCAATTTCAACTCTTCGAAAAACACACCAATGTAAATTATCTCAAATTGAAAGAGAAATCGCGTTATTAATTATTAATAACATAAATGGAAAAATTTACAAAAGCAATAGGTTGCTATCAATAGACGTCACATCCTGGAAGTTGTTTTGATCTCTTGTTTTCTGGTTTGATGTCGTGAAAATAGTCAAATACGATAGTTTGAGGTCTTATTTTGATATGTTTTGACTTAGCATCCGCTAGTTGCCCCCCAGTCAACCGCTTGTTTGCCAACTCAGTCAACTCAGTCACGTGATTGATAGCAAGCAATAGCATACATGAAGAATTTACTCAATTCTGATTGGCTAACAACAGTGTAGTTCAAATGAAATACCAGTGCAAGTATCTGTAATACCAGTGGAAAAACCCTGTAATACCAGTGCAGATTACAAATTTTTAGGATTCTGATTTGCTAAAAAAGCAATAGAAATAGCGGTTGTCATAGCGTTTCTTCTCTGGGAGTTTTCGGACAATTCAAGAAGGCGGATTTTTATCTTAAAAATGGATTTAAAATGCTAAAAAAGTCAGCTTAAAACTAGCAAGAAAGGTTGAGAATTGCAAAAGGAGGACTCGATGCTTGTTATTTGGAAATTAAGAACGAAAAAAACATCATTTGGACCATTTTACAGCTGTTAAAAGTCACTTTACGCGAAAGTAAGCCAGAGATGTTGTACTTGATGTTGAAACTTTTTAAAAGTTAAAACTTGTTTAAAAACAAGAGCTTTCGCCTACTTTGTCCATAAAGAGGAAAATAATACTTTTTTTACTAAGAAAGCAGCTTATTCAACTTTCCTTTGAGTGTTTAGGAATTGAATAAAGAGGATATTTGATGATATATGTAAGTTTTGCAGAATTTCTTTGTAATATGCATACTTGTTTTCTACGGCCTACGGCCTCACGCAATTCTTATTTTTTGTGCTGTGCCTATGGCTATCTAAGTAGATAATTAGAAACTGGAGCTAAATTAAAAACTTTAAGTGCGATTTTTGTTTTTTTATACAACTCGAATTAGTTACGTAAACAAAAGATTGTAAATGGACAGGCCAGGAATTTATACTGCGTCATTGATGTAAAATAGTACTATTGGTATTGGTATTTACTAAAACAAGGAACGACCTAAAACCATAGGTAGGGACGGTTGATCATAGCTAGGAACAGGTAATCGTAGCGAGGGAGAGGCGAGGTATAAGTGTTGAATACTTCTATGGGAGAGTATACGTAGCGACTATATGACATTCTACCATGAAATACATCCCTTCCAAGGAAAACAAACACTTGATCGATCGATAAGAGTCAATAAAATACACAAACTGGACAACAAACTCGATGGAGATTCAATGTTTTGGCTGGTTTCAGGTGGTTTCAATATGGTTTCAGGTGGTTTCAGGTCGTTTCAGGTGGTTTCAGGCCGTTCCTTGTTTTAGTAACAGTATCCGCACGAGTTATATGATATTGTATTAACTAAAGTAATAATTTTTGTTTTGGTTAGCTAAACGTATCTATTTCTAGTCGAATATTTTTTATGAAAAAGGGATTTTCATGCCGAAACCTTCAACGAGTGGGTGGACGTGGAATTTACTGCGTCATAATTTACATAAAAGAGTACTCACACGAGTTTTATATTAGTTTATTTATAGATCCTTTCACGGTTTCCGACGCCATATTGTTTGGGCAGAAGTGTAGGGAAAGAGATACGTTTTTCGTAATATTTCCATTCTGAGGTTACCCTGCGAGCAAAGTCTCCTTTACCTTCCCGCGAAGAGTCTTCTTTCCTTTCTCTCACTCGGGGGAAGGTAAAGGAGACTCTGCTCGCAGGGTATTCTGAGGTAAATTTTCGAGACCAAACTTTTTCTGTAGATGGAGAATCTTCTGTTCAATAATGTTTTGTGTGCTGTTTTTGAGCCGATGGAGCCACCATAACACTGGTTCTCAGAGAGACGGAGGCTTGCTTTGGGGTTTGCGAACAAGACTCGTTTATGCTGGTTCAATTTGACCGTAAAAAAAAAAATTTCAAACCGAATCCACGGACTTTCTTTTGTCTTACAATGACTAAATCCCAAATAGTCTTGTACTCTATTCAAAGTATCCAATGTGCACAGCACATTTGACACGTTTTCCCGTGTCAAAACTTGTTATTTTTGTTGATTTATTTTTATTTTTATCGAATATATGTGAAATATTCAAAGCATAAGCTAATATCTTATGAAATTCGTTCGTTCACAACCAACTATATTCAAAGCGATTTTGGTTTCAAATACATGTAATTAGTAATAGTGTTTTACCTATTTTAAACAAAAAACTGGCAATATTTATTGTAAAAAGTTTTTTTTTACTGTTAATGAAATTAAATCTGAAACATTGTGATTGAAGCCATTCGGTTGGCTGACTTTGCAGCTAACTGGAGTTGTAAGACATATATTGAAACAAAATTATACCTGACAGTTGTCGAAAGTGTTCAGAAAACTTTGCGGCTCAACTTGGAATCTTGTAGACGAAAATATTGTGTAAGCACATACCACATCGTGTTTAATGGTCTTGCTCATAGTCGTTTTCGTTTCCATTTTAGTTTTTTGCTTTATTTCGGTAAAGAATCGCATGAGTATTTTCTTTAGATCGGCCTGCTCATTTCCCTCAATTCGTGCCAGTCATACTTGGTTTTCTTCTCACTATTTCTTCCATATATTCAGCAATAACGATGTACTTTTCTTGTGTTTTCTTTTTTAAACTGCTTTTAAGTTGTTTGATAGTAAAATCCGTAAAATCTTTGCTTATTTTGACCTAAGATAAAATGGCTGCCATTTCCCCCTTCGACTTCCTTCAAATTTTCTTCAAATTTTTCGTTCTAAAAATCTGTCATCTTATTGGCTAAAATCATTTTCTATTGTTTATTATCCAATCAAAAGCGAGAATTCCATTTGCAATTTGCACTAAAATGCACTTTTTTATGCACTGAATTACACTTTTTTGCACTGAATTACGTTTTAACAACACTGCTCTGAGCCTATGAGATTTGAGTATTTTTTCATGTATGTTATTAGTAGCGTGACAACTTATAGAGCCTGGTAATTCAATAGTGCGAGTCGGCTCTAAATCGTTTTTGTCTGGGTTTCGTAAAAATCTAAATTTAAGTATAATTATTGTTTTAATTTAATATTATAATATTAATGAAGAAGAATAAAGCTCTGATGATAACAGTGACCGTCGAAAGCAAAGGCAAATAAAACAATTATACTGTAGCCTATAGCCTAACATATGATATCTACGCAATAATATTTATATAATAATATTATAATGATATATTATTTTAGATTGATTTATTTTAAGTCGAACATGCAGGGAGTTAACGTTCAGATTCCCGAGCCAGAGGCTTGTGTTTAAAGTTTCGACGCCAGATGGCATTGAATTTTGCAGATGGAGAAAAACCTGACCACACCAGGAGGAAAATCCTCGGAGAACCGGAGAGAAATGGTCATATGACACTGAGTTTGTTTGTCGTCTTTAGTAAAGAAACTTCTAATTCAGTTCTGTCGTAATTTCTTCATCATTTCCAGAGCTTCGTACCCTTTTTCCTTTTCTTCTTTTACGGACTTGTGTATCTTTTCTTGTGCAAGTTTCTCAAGAGGTTCATAGGTATATTTTCTTTTTTGGTATGGATTATATTTTAGAGACTTCACTAAATAGTAAAACGCCAAATCTTTTGAATATGTTTTAAGAAAAATTCCATATTCTTGATGGAAAAGTGTTTTATACGGATCTGTCAACTGCTCCAGGTTACCATACATTTCTCTGAATTTCTGTTCAGCTTTAAGTAGTTTTGTGTCATCTCGATCACTTGCGTATTGACACAAAAGCTTTGAAGCCTGCTCAAGTGCACCATTTTTGATTCCTCCATTCATACTGTCATTCGAACTGGGTGTCGCCTGGTGGTGAGAAGCAAGGATGAGTCCATAATCCTTCAAAAAATTGGCATATGCTGTGTAGAAGTGTGCTTTATTGGTTTCATCTTGTTCTTCAGAGTACGAAAAGATTTCTTGAAAAAGGATTTTTTCGGCCTCAAGAAGAAAGAAAATATCTTTTGTCTTATCGTATTTCTCTTGGTACACACGGCTTAAATCATTAGCTAATATTATGTATTTTTTGTTGCTAGCCCAGGATTTGCGAAGGGAATCTTCAGCTTCGACGAAGGTTTTCTCATCCGGTTTCATTCTGTACTTTTTTAATAGAAGTTCCCCAAGTAATGAGAGCTCCTTATAAACTGCTTTATCTGCTTTTCTTCTGAGAATGTTCTTTAGAAGAACTTCAGCTTTTTCCAGTTTATATATCTGTGACCATTGTGCAGTGCTGATATAAAATTTTGCAACATTTCGCATAACGGCATGGTTGGAACTAGCAACCTCTTCTGCCCTCTTTGCATATTTTTCAGCACCATTGTCATGCTTGTTAAACTTGGCCAGAAACAATGCATATTGAACCAAAGCTTGACCATACATTACATCTAAGCATGGACAGTTTTCCAAAGTGCTTATAATCTCTACCCAAAGCTTCTTGATTTCGTTCACTGTTGGATCATGCTGGTCGACTTGTTTCTTTCTTGCTTTGTATAACTGCTGCATAACAAGAACTTTAGAGAACTTGAACATTACGTTGTTGGGCTTTTCTTTTAAGGCTCTGTCAATACATACAAGGGCTTCTTGAAATCCGCTTTCAGAGTAGCCACTGTTAGCAATCGAGAAAGCTTTCTCAGCCATGACTTCTGGAATGTCTTTGTCTTCTCTTCCTCGAAGAATGCGTTTAAAGGGCAACTTACCCCCCAAAATGACCCATTTTTAAGAGAAAGTACATCAAATGAGAAACACAAAAATTCAATTTTTAGAGGGGATAGAGCATCCGTGTTCCAAAAAAAATAATTTCAAAACATCGCATATATCGCTCTGGTGGCCGCCATCTTGCACTTTTATCGCGGGCTCAGAAAAACAGGTAATGACGTCACAACGTCATAAGAGTTCACGGCGTCAAGTTGTTTACGAGCGTTTGGTTGACTTCTTCCCCTGTTTCTGAGACGTTTTACTCAATATTTTACGAACGAAATACGGCGTGGTCATTCAATTAAAGGCATGTCAGAGTCTAATTCTTTTTCCGAAGACTCGGACAGCTCGAGAGACGATTTTGCTCAAGAATTTTTAGAAACGGACGAGTTTGTTTTACGGCCATATCAGTTCGAACCAGAAATAGAAATCTCCTCAGATGAAGAGTTCAGAGAAGGATCTGACAGTGACATTATTGAAGACGATGAACAAGAGAACAATCGACTAACAAATTCAGATTGGTAAGTTTTACTTCTTTCTTATCACGATAAAACTCAACTACGTATCCATTTTTTACAGTCGTGTTTACCACTTTCTTGCACTGTATATTTATGCATTTTAATCTGCCTCACGACCTTTGCAACCAAAAGCAAAACCAACTGTCACAATTAAACATCGCTTGGTTGTCAATAAGTTATATACTGTAGGACACAGATTCAGGGATATAGTTGTGTCACAATTTGTGTATATACTCTCACTTGGGACAATCATTGATAGTGTTCAAAAATACTAAGGGTTGTTTTATTTGTTAATAGGTGTACCTGTGGTAGCTGCCAAATTATGGATACGATAGCTGAATGCATTTGTTGCCAAGAAATCCAAAAAGTAGTTGCAACATGCCAGTCTGTTGTTGAAGATGGAGATGCTGATGAACCACCACCATGCATTACTCAACATCCTGGATTCTTACCTGTTTGTGGCAATAAGTATGTTCTTCGAACCGCATGGGCTCAGTACAAACAGCAATACAGAGATGCTTATGAAGGCCCAGAGCAGAAGCAGTACAGACACATTGCATATAGACAACTAGCAAGATGGTGCTGGGGAGTTCTTGGAAAGGAAGTTCGGGTTGTTCTGCCCTCTTGTGCTGTCATGTGCATCAGAGCACACTTCCCTCCTCCTGGACTAGAGGAGGACTTTCAGTTTGAGGGTTTTCATTATGCAGATGATTAGCTTGATATAATGTTGCATGGAGTGAATATATACATTTTATTTATTCCTTACTTCAGTTACTATACAGAGTGGATTTTTTTCTATCAGGAAAAATTCCTGGAATTGCAATTTTTTGGCATATTTAATTGCAAGATAATTGAAAACAAAAACATGGACTAGAAAAAGCTGAGACCAATATGCATAAGAATCATGTATTCATTTAGGATGCAGTACACGGAAAGGTGTGTTATATAAATTTCTTTTTTATATAAAAAGCTTTTTGTTGGTACAAACATTTTTTGAATGTTTTACATATTTTATTATTAAAAACACAGTAAACAAAACACCCAGCTGAATAGTGAACCTAGTGTACAAAGCACTAGTGAACACGATCACTAGCCAACCAAGCAAAATTTGCAGTTATACGAGTCCTGGCAGCAAAAAAGTTAAATTTGCTGAAGCAAATGTCACCATTCAATTGGATATTTTTCTTTAATATATTCATACTGGGGGAGACTCCCATATATAAGGTATTGTAGATAGGTAAAGAAAAGACCTCTTTTTTACAGTCAATTCTTACCTAAATGGAAATAATATTTTAATAAAATTTTCATTTGGACATCTAAAAGGTACTGCATACTTATCTGCCCGTTTCATCAGGTCCCCTTGTCATTTTTAAAAATTACATATTTTGTATATAGCATTTATACTTGGGTCTGTCGTGTACCTTTCCATATCTGGGAGCTTCTTTCATTAAGGGATATCTTTTACCAGTATTTTACACGACTGTCCAAAGATAGCCTGCAAAGCAGAGGGGGATTGGGACTTGAGGGAGGGGAAGAAGGACCAAACAGTGGAGGGTCATATGACCTGCAGGTACACAAAGGCTAATTCTAATTTAGATTATCTTGAAAACCTGGACCGGTGTTTCTGAATCAATTCCTGTTTATCCGGTGCAGGCAAACTTGCAATGTTTGCTGGTAGGTCTACTTCTTCAATTTCCTGGAGGTCAACTTCTGAGCCATCACACAATCCCAGCACTTTCTTTTGAAGCTCAGGAAGGAAAGAATAACTTTTCTTTTCCAACACAGGCTTAACTACCCAACGCTTGTGCATTTTTGGGAAACATGGGCGGTATCTTGCCTCTCCCATCCTCGTCCCCGGCTTTTGAATCACAGCTTGGTTTCTTCCTGTGTTGTGGTTGTTGTCAATGGCTGCCAGTTGTGTTCTAGCAACCATACCCTTGTAGGAGAAGTGCTCTCTCTTTGGGCAGTACTTCAGGATCATGGAGTGGTATACTTCAAGCCCACCTGTGTGACAGAAGTCAGTGAGCTTTGCCAAGTCCTTCAGCAGTTTTGGTTGAAGGACCACTTCTTCAAGGGCTACATGAGCTTCAGATCCTGGTTTTAGCCAGCACTTTTTACGAGCTTCTCTCCGGGTTAGTCGAGGATGGTCACATTTTTTGAAGATCTCTGCATCTCTCCAAGAATGCTTGTTTGTCACATGATGCAAGATAGAGACCCACTTCTCTCTCAACAGCTGCACACTACCATTGCATGTTGCTGCACACCACCACAGATGGTTTGAGACCGACTGGATCCAATGTGAAAGGTCAGCACTTTTTTTCAACTTGGCCTTCTTGTTGAGTTTCTTCACAACAGATTTTGACAAATGCCATACGTCATATTGGTGTTTGATGTGGCTGTAATCTTTTTCCATGGTGCTAGTGATTGAGGTATGTCTGTCAGTAGTTATCCTCTTGATGTTAATATCGTCCTCATCCTCAAGACTACCAAGACTCCTAATGAAACCTTCTTTCTCCATAGCATTTGAAGATGTTGTTTCTGTGACCTGAACCACAGAGAAGGAAACTATCTTCCCTGAGTCATTGTCCATAAATGTGTATGTACCATACTTGGCATTATGGCCAGGGCTGTCACACCGTCCATCTCCATTCAAGTATACAAGAGGCTTACTTGACAGTTCTTGTAAAACGGCTCTTCTTTCTCTTTCCCAGGTATCATTTATTACAGGAAATAGATACCTATTCTGATTTTGGTAAAAACCTTTTTCACTGATAAATCGTAACCCAAGACATGAGGCAAAGTTTTGGATTCTTGTAAAAGTGTTACCAGTTAACAAAATAGATGAGCAGATTAGAAGGTTTCCTACCGGTGCACGATTGATGAGAGGCTGGGAATTCCACAAGCAGTTGTGACCTTTCATACATATGGTTTTAACCGTTACCATGCTTCCTGTGCAGGTAATGTTGGTGTCAGTTACGATGGAACCACAGTTGATACAAAACCTGAACAGTTCACCTAGGCATGCTGCAAATACCAAATACTTTGGCTCTTTGATGTAGGTGTCAAAGTGATACTCAGGTTCAGACTCTGTTTCTTGTGATGAGATAATGTATTCATCCTCTTCATCACTTGAAAAAAGATTCACTTCTTCATCTGACAAAGGAAAAGACCCACAGGACTTTGCAGATTTCTGTGGTGATACATCATTCTTGCAAGACTTTTGTGGTGACACACTCATGGGCACAGAGGGAGCAGTATAGCTGTATGGATGGTCATGCAGGATACTGTTCAATTGCTCAAATGTTGAATTTCCTTCTACTTGAATGCAGGCATCAGAAGTCTCAACACTAACATCCACATTTTCTGTTTGGGTTGAGGTGCTTTTTCGTATTGAAAGCTTTTCATCCAGACAGCACTGGACTCCAAAGTCCCTTTTGTTGGAAGGTGTTTCATCGAAGGAAACCTCCATATCAGATTCTTCAACCATTTCATCAAGTGCATGTGTAGTTGGAGTCAGTAGGTTATCCAATGTCTTATGGGAAAAAAGAAGTAAACATAATCATTTATAGAACAAATACAAATAACAATGAATGGCAGTTACTGGGGTTTTCACTGATTCCGATAGTTGAGACGACACTCAAGCTTTAATTGTTTATAGGACTTTCATTGACTCTATATGAAAGAGCGTATAACTTATTCATCCGCAATTCATCATAACTAAACCCGCAGCGGTAAACTTAGTATTAAGAATTTAATGCATTGGTTTGGTCTGAGCACAGTCACAGACCAGTCACGAAATAGCTCTAATATATATATAATACTTACATATTGCACTGACAATGTAGCAGTGCACGTGCGAACACAAACTACAAATCACCTACCTCTTTTTGTCGTTGTCGTCTTATACGGTTTTCTGTCGTAGCTCTTCTTTTACTAGGGATGGTTGAAAAGTTAAAAATACTTGGAATTGCATCAGCCTTTAACCTCCTTTTTCTTTTTTCGCCTGTTAGTTGCTCCATAAGGTCGGATTCGAAGCAACCATCCTCGAAGTGCTCGCTACATACATAGCAATTCTTCAATGGCGGCAGATTTGCTCGTCTTAGACGAGAAATCCAAGCTTTCTGAATTTGTAAATCTTTAGGAATCTTGTGATAGCTAACATCTTTTGTTTTTGTCGAATAGTTAGTGCATTCAGGCACGCAACAATTAACCATTTTTTCGAAAAAGCCACTTCAAACTCTCATGGCTTACAGAAAAACTCTACATATCCAAACACACGTTGACGTTGTGACGTCACACCTGAATGCGGTAATTTATCGCGGGCTCAAAGATGGCGGCCACCAGTGCGATATATGCGATGTTTTGAAATTATTTTTTTAGGAACACGGATGCTCTATCCCCTCTAAAAATTGAATTTTTGTGTTTCTCATTTGATGTACTTTCTCTTAAAAATGGGTCATTTTGGGGGGTAAGTTGCCCTTTAACTCGTGTGAACTTTGTAAATATTAGATCTTGAGCAGAAGAATCGGCAGACTCCTCTTTCCACGTAAGCCAGGCCAGACAACCAAGACAAACTATCTTTCCATCTTCTGTCTTTGTGTTTTCAAGAGCCTTGTTGAAATAATATCTCGCTTCGACGAAGGATTTCTTCTGTGTCTGGTAGAAGCCCATCAGGTTGTATGATTCTACCTCGGAACCATGGATGGTATGTTCGATGTGCTCTTCAAGGTTTTCGATATTCATTTGCACTGTACGTCCAGCATTTTGTAGCTTTAGTTGATCCCATGTAAAGTGACATGGAAGACTTGAAAGCATCTGATAAATGTTGTACTTTGCCATGCTTCTCGTTACAATATAATGTCTCAGTTTTTCTCCAGTTTCTGCTTTTATAGTTTTCAGAATTATAAAAATATACCGATTACACAATCGCGTTGTCAAGGGTGAATAAAAGTCCCCAAAATTTATCAGAAATTATACCTGGGGTTCCCCTCGGCATTGCATTATATTCAAAACATAATCGACGTCTCATAAATAATATATCGCAAGTTTTTTTCAATCGCGTCGCAATGGAAAAGTCCCTAAGAATTCACTGAAATTAGTTGGAATCCTGTTAAACTATAAGAATTACGCAACTTAATCGATATCTTAGAATAAAAATATTCGCCTTAAATTCAATTGTGTTGACTTTGGGAAAATTCCCAAGATTTATTTTAAAATTTCAGGTACAGGTAAATAGAATTTTCCCTAATTCAGTGTATATTATTCAAGACATAATGCAAGATTTATTAGAATACCGATTCATATTAATATTTACTCGTGCCGTTGATGGGGCTGTCCCCAATGGTCCTTAGAAATAAGATGGAATTTACAAAACAAGAATAACGTCTTCAATCATAGGCTTATTGTTGAAGTTACATCCTCCCTCATAAAATAAATAAAATAAAAATGAATAGCCAGTCCGAAATGTTAATGTCATGCAAAAAGATTGCCATGTCAGGGGCAACATTTGCTCTGGTAGTCTCCTATTTCCATTCAATAACAATCGTACCATTCATAGACAATTGTTTGCCGTAGTGTTTGCCCGTGGAAACATTAAAAGATAGATATGTTAATCGATAAAACAAGGGGTTTTCCCTGATATCTAAAATCCGATTCAAAAGTAAAGAGTATTAGAATACTTCTGAAACGAGTTATGGGCAAAAAAAAGTTTTTAAAATGAGAACAATTTATCAAACTCATTTTAAACACTTATAAATGGAATTTACAAACTTGTACAGCACTTGTTTCAGCCACGATATTAAAAATTCAAATTTGCACAACTCGGAAATAAAGCAGTGAAACGATCTGAAATTTTCTACGCTAGTTACATATAGTTCTCTAACATCTCTGAATCTTCTCTAGCATCTGAGTCACAAAAATAAATTCTAGTAAAAATAAACGAATTGTAAGGCTACGTGCTTGCAGTGGAAAAGCAGCGTTTTCTTGTCCACTGTGTTTCGGTATTTATTTTCACTTTCTTACCACAGCGAGCCGCGACAAACTAACAGTGAAACAAACAAAGACGTAAAAAAAATCCTGGAAAAAAAGTTTCAAAATGACCCGAGTCTTTTTGCCAATGAAGTTGAATTACTAGCCAAAAACTTCATCAGAACCAAGTATTTTATAAACTGAGTGAATGTTTGTCGTTTCTTGAATGAGAGTAAATAAAATTTTGATATATTCTGAACGGATTTTGGACTAATTTTGGAAGCCACGGTTTCGAGTTCTACGGTCTCGTGCAATTTCAACTCTTCGAAAAACATACCAATGTAAATTATTCCAAATTGAACGAGAAATCGCGTTATTAATTATTAATAACATAAATGGAAAAATTTACAAAAGCAATATGTTGCTATCAATAGACGTCACATCCTGCAATAGCATACATGAAGAATTTACTCAATTCTGATTGGCTAACAACAGTATAGTTCAAATGAAATACCAGTGCAAGTATCTGTAATACCAGTGGAAAAACCCTGTAATAGCAGTGCAGATTACAAATTTTTAGGATTCTGATTTGCTAAAAAAGCAATAGAAATAGCGGTTGTCATAGCGTTTCTTCTCTGGGAGTTTTCGGACAATTCAAGAAGGCGGATTTTCATCTTAAAAATGGATTAAAAATGCTAAAAAAGTCAGCTTAAAACTAGCAAGAAAGGTTGAGAATTGCAAAAGGAGGACTCGATGCTTGTTATTTGGAAATTAAGAACGAAAAAAAACATCATTTGGACCATTTTACAGCTGTTAAAGTCACTTTACGCGAAAGTAAGCCAGAGATGTTGTAATTGATGTTAAAACTTTTTAAAAGTTAAAACTTGTTTAAAAACAAGAGCTTTCGTCTACTTTGTCCATAAAGACAACTTTCCTTTGAGTGTTTAGGAATTGAATAAAGAGGATATTTGATGATATATGTAAGTTTTGCAGAATTTCTTTGTAATATGCTTACTTGTTTCCTACGGCCTACGGCCTCACGCAATTCTTATTTTTTATTTTTGTTGATTCATTTTTATTTTATCGAATATATGTGAAATATTCAAAGCATAAGCTAATATTTTATGAAATTCGTTCGTTCACAACCAACTATATTCAAAGCGATTTTGGTTTCAAATACATGTAATTAGTAATAGTGTTTTACCTATTTTAAACGAAAAATTGGCAATATTTATTGTAAAAAGTTTTTTTTACTGTTAATTAAATTAAATCTGAATCACTGTGATTGAAGACATTTGGTTGGCTGACTTTGCAGCTAACTGGAGTTGTAAGACATATATTGAAACAAATTATACCTGACAGTTGTTGAAAGTGCGGCTCAACTTGGAAACTTGTACACCAAAATATTGTGTAAGCACATACCACATCGTGTTTAATGGTCTTGCTCATAGTCTTTTTCGTTTCCATTTTAGTTTTTGCTTTATTTCGTTAAAGAATCGCATGAGTATTTTCTTTAGATCGGCCTGCTCATTTCCCTCAATTCGTGCCAGTCATACTCGGTTTTCTTCTCACTATTTCTTCCATATATTCAGCAATAACGATGTACTTTTACTTGTGTTTTCTTTTTTAAACTGCTTTTAAGTTGTTTGATAGTAAAATTCGTAAAATCTTTGCTTATTTTGACCTAAGATAAAATGGCTGCCATTTCCCCCTTCGAGATTTCCTTCAAATTTTCTTCAAATTTTTCGTTCTAAAAATCTGTCATCTTATTGGCTAAAATCATTTTCTATTGTTTATTATCCAATCAAAACCGAGAATTCCATTTGCACTGAAATGCACATTTTTATGCACTGAATTACACTTTTTGGCACTGAATTACGTTTTAACAACACTGCTCTGAGCCTATGAGATTTGACTATTTTTTCATGTATGTTATTAGTAGCGGAGCTCCGCGCGGAGCCTCATACTTAAGAAAAAATGGTAAACCATCGAGTTGATTTTTCATGGCTTGGCTGATGTCACTTCCGTACGTACGTACGGGTGTCCGTGTACACAACACAGGAATCCCACTTGATGTTAAAGCAAAACTACAAATGCGGCTCTCAAATGCACAGAAAAAATAGCTTTAGGACAAATTATAGACCAACAGCAAATAAAACAACTTCCATGAAGTCAAAGATAGATCAAGAAATGTTCTTCAAGAATTCAGGTATTTTTTTTAGCAAACAATGCGTCTATTATTATTTTTTCTGACAAGCATTTTTTTCGACGAATCGACAAATCAAATACTTTCTCTCAAAACTTTCAATATTTCTATTGATAAGCTTAATTTATTTTAATGTTGGAGTAAATATAACATGAAGAGCATATTACAACAAATATTCGTCATATTAAATCGTTAACAATTCAGTTGTTTTTAACCAATTATTGTGTGTTTTTCGTTCAAGAAAAATGCAACTTTGTTTGTCTCCTGTAGCGGGTTCTATTGGCAAAACAAAGCTGAAGACCGTTCATTCAATAATTTTATTTATTTTTTTTCCGGTCCGGTATCCTAAAAATTCGTGCGTTCTGATTGGCTGTTTGAGCGGGCGGTATTTTGTAAGTATCTGCCCGCGCGCGCGGTCCGGTATCCTTTGCCGCTAAACGACAACACAAAACGATTACCAAAACAAGTTAAAAAAAAAATACGGGAAAAAATAAATAAGTTACTTGTCGGTCTTGAACACGGACCTCGGCCTAACGGCCTCGTATATTCAAGACTTCGGGCACAGTTTTTCCCTATCCGGACCTCCTGGCCGGTAAATAACATATATATCTTTCTACAGATAATTTATTTATATATTGAATGAAATGTGAAATTTATGAAGCTGTTCGACCAAGTATGATTATATGTGAAATGAGCTTAAATTTGTGTTGTTGAGATATGTTGTTGTAGAAAGACCTAGACTTTCACTTTAAAAAGCCGTAAAAAATATTCAAAAACATTTACAAACGCCAATTTACTGACAAAGAAATTATTCTAATTTTGCATTATTTTCTATTTTGATTTAGTTGTTCTTGTCAAGTTTAATAACGGAATATAAACTTTGTTTTTCGAAAACTTTTGTCGTTCGTGATTATTAGTATTAGGACTAGCACGAAAATCATCCAAATTTTAATCCAGCTAAAACTTTACTGGAATAACCCTTAAAGGTATAATAATCACTGGTTAAAGTTTTTTTCCTGATATTCGGATGGAAGTATTATATTTTATCAAATTCTTATAGGAGTCTGTGTCGTCATACACCCAATACTAAACATCGCTCCATACATTTCTTTGTAAAATAGCTTCGTGTTTAACTTTATTTCTATTAAGCCGAAAGATCCGCTTAGGGATTTAACGTACAGAACTTGTGGTTAGAATCATTTTATGGAATCTTTTCTTTAATTATGAGTATAAAACTAGAAGATATTTTGGTTACAAAATACAAAGAAAAAACCGTAGATACGTCATTAAAACAGGGAGCCCAGTTTCTGTTGTATTCTGCTTTACTAAATATTAAGAGGGTAAGCCCAAAGTACAATTTCATCGCACTAACCTTGATGCCAGACCATGACGCGACATCTCCATATAGGGAAACTACCCTGTCCCCTTCATCTAAATAAGAAAACTACCCTGTCCCCTTCATCTAAATAAGGAAACTACCCTGTCCCATTCATCTATATAAGGAAACTACCCTGTCCCCTTCATCTAATTAAGGAAACTACCCTGTCCCATTCATCTATATAAGGAAACTACCCTGTCCCCTTCATCTATATAAGGAAACTACCTTGCCCCCTTCATCTAAATAAGGAAACTACCCTGTCCCCTTCATCTAAATAAGGAAACTACCCTGTCCCCTTCATCTAAATAAGGAAACTACCCTGTCCCCTTCATCTAAATAAGAAAACTACCCTTTCCCCTTCATCTAAATAAGGAAACTACCCTGTCCCATTCATCTATATAAGGAAACTACCCTGTCCCATTCATCTATATAAGGAAACTACCCTGTCCCATTCATCTATATAAGGAAACTACCCTGTCCCATTCATCTATATAAGGAAACTACCCTGTCCCATTCATCTAAATAAGGAAACTACCCTGTCCCATTCATCTAAATAAGGAAACTACCCTGTCCCATTCATCTATATAAGGAAACTACCCTGTCCCATTCATCTATATAAGGAAACTACCCTGTCCCATTCATCTATATAAGGAAACTACCCTGTCCCATTCATCTATATAAGGAAACTACCCTGTCCCATTCATCTATATAAGGAAACTACCCTGTCCCCTTCATCTATATAAGGAAACTACCCTGCATGTCCCCTTCATCTAAGTAAGAGTTAATTATATAGGCTTATTGCCGACGTTCGAGGTAATTAAGTATTTTATTTATCAATTGAGAAGGTTTTCTATCAAATGTTGCTCATTATAAATGCGAGGTCTATATATAGTTATTAACCGGGTTAATAACTAACTATATATTGACCTCGCATTTATAATGAGGGATATAACAAAAATAAAGCCTTGTGAATAACAAAGAAAAACGTGTCAATTGAGAAATAAATAAGGAAACTACCCTGTCCCATTCATCCATGTAAGGAAACTACACTGTCCCATTCATCCATGTAAGGAAACTACACTGTCCCATTCATCCATGTAAGGAAACTACACTGTCCCATTTATCCATGTAAGGAAACTACACTGTCCCATTCATCCATGTAAGGAAACTACACTGTCCCATTCATCTATATAAGGAAACTAACCTGTCCCATTCATCCATGTAAGGAAACTACCCTGTCCCATTCATCCATGTAAGGAAACTACACTGTCCCATTCATCCATGTAAGGAAACTACACTGTCCCATTCATCTATATAAGGAAACTACCCTGTCCCCTTCATCTATATAAGGAAACTACCCTGTCCCCATCATCTAAATAAGGAAAACATTGTTCGTTTGTTTTCAAAGTTATTCGAGGGGTTCTCCTGAACATACTGAATCGAATTGGAAAAATTGTTCGCTCGTTCTACGGATCATTTTCGAGAGTTTCTTCTTATTAATTAATTGTAAATGTACTAGAATAAGATAGAATAAGAACTTCTAAAAGTATTTGCTCTAAATGCGGCAGGTCGGTAAATCCGTGTTTTTGCAGATAGACCAAGCTATCATTATCCAGAGTATTAGGTTATTAGTATCTTAGTTATTTATAATTACTTAATGTATACTTCATATATATCTAACCTGTTTTATGAAAAGGTCCCCCCCCCCCCCCCGCCTCCCCTAACATCAGCACACTTAGGGGGTCTGAATTTCACACTGGAATGCTTTGCTAGTAAAAGGTCAATTCCTGTTTTAGCGGTTTGTGCACACCCCTAGCTCCGTCACTCCTTCCCTTCACCTCCCCATCCCCAGCCTCCCCCCCCCCCCCCCCCACCCCCCCTCTCTCTCTCTCTTACCCTAATAATCTTGTCAGTTTGTCAGTTGTGCATGCATGCACTAAGTAAGTGTTGGGCTTGGGAGAATAACAAAAAAAAAAAACAAAACAAAAAAACAAAAAAAGCCTTAAGCTAAGCTTGGCTCTGAGATTGGAACGCTTTGCAGAGGCAGTGGGGAAGCGTTGACGTCAGAACTAGGCTTGGCTAATCTGATTCTATGCCTTTAAAAAAGTGCAATGTTTCCTAAATCAAATGGCATAGCATGCAAATGCTTGAAGACCAACAACCAAACAAGAATACTTAAATAGCTGCAAACCACAGAAAGACACCAATTATTGTTTTGGCCAGCCATGCATGGCCCAATCAGCTTATTCATGCAAATTTACTGATCGAAAATCATCTATTCTGGGTAAAAAGTGAAAAATTCAGACATGAATTTCAAAACCTAAGCTCTAGAGGAAACCCCTTCAGCCTTTACTTCACTCGAATGGCTCAGAGTAGGTTTGGAATTCTAAAATCAAACTGAATTCGTGACACCCTAGGCTCTTTCAGCCAAGTCCTGGACCAAGAGTGAAGAGTAAATTCTGGAGGGGAATGAGCATTCCAGTATAGTGGCCTTCTTAAAAAAACAGGTTAGATCTGGTCTGTTATTCAGCAGTGAAGAAACAATTTTAAGAAACAGAACAAGTTTCTTTAATCCAAACATGTTTTGACGCACATACCGCCATCATCAGTGAATGTTAATGATGTAATAAATGTATAACCTAGATTATAAAAAGTTAATAAGGCACGTGAGAATTTGGTGCCCAAAATAGAAAGAAAAAAAGAACAAAAAAGGCGCTTATAAAGCGCATGTGCCTACTACGTTTTGGATGGTAATAAACTCTAACTCCATTATGTTTTTGTGTGTGTACGACTATAACACAGTGAGTACCAATAGTGTATTTTTTAATGGGTTGTATTACTTCATGTTTTTTTTTTCATTGATTATTTTTTTTATATTTGCTGATCAGTAGTATATTAAACTGGAAAAAATCACTGATCTTGTAGACTCTTTTTGACACATAAATTCTCACAAATTTGTCATGTAGTCGGAGTGAAGTAATAGGTGAGGACGTTTTTTCAGCAGAGAATGTTTCCAAATATTATTGTAGGAGTAGTGTTTGTAGTCTAGATGGTTTTGCTTTGCTTATATGAATGTTGATATATTGAGCACTTATTGGTCGTGTGGGAGGGCCGTACAGGGAAATATTGTGCTGCAGATTATGCTGCACGAACTGAGGGTAGCAGATCAGTTGTCCATTAGTAATGTCTCTTCTTTACAACTTTATTGGGTATCAATCAGAAAGCAAAATTACATAATTAACATGCTACCCAAAGCGGAAAGTGCAAACGGGACTCTACTTCATTTGTGATTATTTATGGCGATTAACAGGAATAAGAAAAGTAATGAAATTACTTCATGATCATGAAATCGGTGTAATGTACTTCCTGTGTTATGCCGATTCATTTTGTGCAACTGTTCCGTGACTGAAGCAAAATGGCGGTCATATTTTGAGGATCGTTTTCCTCGTTTTCTCGATGAAAAAGCCACAATGTTCTCCCAGACAGACCAGTTTTCCCTTGAGGTCTCTTCTGCTTCATATGTGATTCTGTTTGTCGATTAACAGGTATAAGTTTTGAAAATATGCTTTGTTTATTTACTTGATAGTTACGGGTGACAAAGTTACTTACACAACCCGATGACAATAGTGTCTATACTACTTTGTATTAGGCACTAATTATTATGTACAGCAAAGATTACAAATACAAAATAAGAGCGAGTTTAGTGTGCGTTAACCGTTGATTCAAAAGTGGTTGTTCCCATTTGAGATGCATAGCCTCTTTGATTTTTAACTGTTAATCACTTTGCGCAAAGCCAATATTTGCAAACCTACGTTCCGAGTTAGCATATTTTGACATTTCTATTTCGCAAAGTACATATACAAGAGAAAATGAACTAAGAGAAGGCATTCCCCCTATAGCCTTGTAACCATCATGTGCACAGTTTGATGCTATTTTTAAACCATTTGTTTATCTGCACGCGCATTTACTGCGCGCGCTCTACGCTGTTGCTTACGTTTTTGGGGTTTTTCCGTTATTTCGACTCTGTCCTAAATATGAATGTGCACGTCGAAAGCTTGGCAAATACGACTGGAAATTGAAGTAGTTATTTGTTCAACTTTTTGGAGTATTTTTACATTTATTTTTCAAAGCCTTCAACCTACATCGTCATCTTGAGGGAAGATTTGAACATTTGAACATAAGAAAAGCATAAGAAACCTTTAGCAAACAACGTAGAGCGCGCGCGTATTCTGCGCGTGCAGAAAATCAAACGATCAAATATATGATATCATTGGAAGATATTTTTAGAATAGATTCTAAAAATAGCATCAAAGTGTGCACATGATGGGGCTAGGGGATTCCTTCTCTTAGTTCATATTCTCTTGACATATATCTATATACATGCTAAAGGCCTTGTCCACACATATATCATCATTGACTCAGTTTCTTTTGTTCTCAGGCGAACATTATCTTTCTTTTTCACCCAACTGTCTTAAAGTCGGGGGCGCCCTTGAATAGTTTTCAGGGGAGTGCGGGGCTGATTAAACAAAGGAATGTCCAGGTTGATAACTAGATATCAACCTCCTCTGGAGGTTGATATAGGTTGGTATCTAATTATCAACCCCATGCTTATAACTTAAACGATTAATTGTTCGTGATAAATTTCTCAATGAACAAAATTTTACTAAAGATTAGATTCTAAATCATCAGAAAATCCTTGCATGTGATATTATTTCAAAGCAAAACGTAAACGATTAATTGTTCGTTCATGAACAAAATTTTACTTGAAATTAAATTATGAATCATGAAAATCCTTGGTAACTCAACTTAAACGATAAATTGTTGGTGATAAATTTGTCAGCGAAAAAAAATTAACTCATAAGATTGTTAACTCAAACCAAAACTCAAAGGGTTGTGACAGCATTAATTATTATTAATAATTATATAATCACAGTTGTTGAACTGTATAAAAGTTTTACCGTCATCTTTGGTCTAGACTTTTTCATCGCTGCCAGAGGTTCAGAGAACACTGCGAGTCATCGTGTTCTCTGAATGAAATGCATCAATTCTTAGAACATTGCGTAAGCCTAAACCCGACCAAAACGGAGTGCAAACACTTTTCGAGAATAACAATGGACTGATTTTGCCAAAATGCAAGCGTGCACGTCTACTGAAAAAAAGCTAACAAAGACGCTGCTTCATTCAACACTCATCGAAAAGTGTAAAGGATTACAGCATTGAACAATAAAACTGGGATATTTAACTACGCCAAAATCAATGCATCATATTTAAATCTAATGATTTAAGCACAGAAATAAGTTAAAACTCAAAACTTTGTTTTAAGGAACTTTCTCAATGATGATATAAGGCAGTTATATACCTTATATCTGGGTGTTTATGAGATATATTATCCCTCGGCTTCGCTTCGGGTCGATATATCTCATAACCACCTTGGTAACGGTATATAACCTTTACCAATCCGGATATTTTTGAATCCGCAACTTTCTTTTTTTCGGATCTTAAAGAAATTCGCGTCCACCCGTAACGTATTCGAATCGTTTTATAGGCCCTCCACACGTATCCGATACGTATGCGGATATCAAAATATAAGGTCAACAGAGCATGCGCACTTGAGCATGACCATGAGCCCACGCTAAGGATTGGCGCTGTTACGTCAGCGTATTCAAAAATATACAGATTCAAAAGCATCCAGATACGTGTGGACGGGGCCTTAATGGGTTCGTATGTATTGTAATGTTTTTGTCATTGTAAGTTCGGGGCAGCGCCCGCCTAAACCTAGAGTCCTTTCGCTGCCCTGTTAAAGCCATTAATTAAAATAGATAATTATAATGCACGGTTTCGCCAAAATCTCATCTTTGCTAATTGAAGTTTTAAGGAAAGTGCTTCCAAAAGGCGTCATTTTACTCTAAAACTTGGGTGCTTTTCGAGTAAAAGACTAGACAAAGATAAATTAATAATACAATAGAAGGTTGAAGCGCCGCAATTTCGCCGACGTTGTTACAATCGTTGCCGATACTAAGATTTGTACTTTAGATCTCGAAATACGTGAATGATCCCGAGTTTTATTAATCGTGAAACCGTGAATTATATTTTTATTGCACATGGTTACTAACATATACATTTTTCTGCATGCATGAGACCAGTTGAAATGAAGACTGTAGAACCGGTGACAACTTATAGAGCCTGTTAATTCAATAGTGCGAGTCGGCTCTAAATCGTTTTTGTCTGGGTTTCGTAAAAATCTAAATTAAAGTATAATTATTGTTTTAACTTAATATTATAATATTAATGAAGAAGAATAAAGCTTTGATGATAACAGTGACCGTCGAAAGCAAAGGCAAATAAAACAATTATACTGTAGCCTATGGCCTAACACATGATATCTAGGCATTAATATTTATATAATAATATGATGATATTATTTTAGATTGATTTATTTTAAGTCGAACATGCAGTTAGTTAACGTTCAGATTCCCGAGCCAGAGGCTCGTGTTTAAAGTTTCGACGCCAGATGGCATTGAATTTTGCAGATGGAGAAAAACCTGACCACACCAGGAGGAAAGTCCTCGGAGAACCGGAGAGAAATGGTCATATGACACTGAGCTTGCTGTCGTCTTTAGTAAAGAAACATCTAATTCAGTTCTGTTGTAATTTTTTCATCATTTCCAGAGCTTCGTACCCTTTTTCCTTTTCTTCTTTTTGGGACTTGTGTATCTTTTCTTGTGCAAGTTTCTCAAGAGGTTCATAGGTATATTTTCTTTTTTGGCTTGGATTATATGTTAGAGATTTCACTAAATAGTAAAACGCCAAATCTTTTGAATATGTTTTAAGAAAACTTCCATATTTTTGATGGAAAAGTGTTTTATACGGATCTGTCAACTGCTCCAGGTTACCATACATTTCTCTGAATTTCTGTTCAGCTTTAAGCAGTTTTGTGTCATCTCGATCACTTTCGTATTGACACAAAAGCTTTGAAGCCTGCTCAAGTGCACCATGTTTGATTCCTCCATTCATACTGTCATTCGAACTGGGTGTCGCCTGGTGGTGAGAAGCAAGGATGAGTCCATAATCCTTCAAAAAATTTGCATATACTGAGTAGAAATTTGCTTTACTGGTTTCATCTTGTTCTTCAAAGTACGAAAATATTTCTTGAAAAAGGATGTTTTTGGCCTCAAGAGCAGCAATATCTTTTGTCTTATTGTATTTCTCTTGGTACAAAAAGCTTAAATCAATAGCTAATATTATGTATTTTTTGTTGCTAGCCCAGGATTTTCGAAGGCAATCTTCAGCTTCGACGAAGGTTTCCTCATCCGGTTTCATTCTGTACTTTTTTAATAGAAGTTCCCCAAGTAATGAGAGCTCCTTATAAACTGCTTTATCTGCTTTGATTCCGAGAATGTTCTTTAGAATAACTTCAGCTTTTTCCAGTTTATATATCTGTGACCATTGTGCAGTGCTGATATAAAATTTTGCAACATTTCGCATAACGGCATGGTTGGAACTAGCAACATCTTCTGCTCTCTTTGCATATTCTTCAGCACCATTGTCATGCTTGTTAATCTTGGCCAGAAACAATGCATATTGAACCAAAGCTTGACCATACATTACATCTAAGTATGGACAGTTTTCCAAAGTGTTCATAATCTCTACCCAAAGCTTCTTGATATCATTCACTGTTGGATCATGCTGGTCGACTTGCTTCTTTCTTGCTTTGTATAACTGCTGCATAACAAGAACTTTAGTGAACTTGAACATTACGTTTTTGGGGTCTTCTTTTAAGGCTCTGTCAATACATACGAGAGCTTCTTGAAATCCGCTTTCAAAGTAGCCACTGTTAGCAATAGAGAAAGCTTTCTCAGCCATGACTTCTGGAATGTCCCTGTCTTCTCTTCCTCGAAGAATACGTATAACTCGTGTGAACTTTTTAAATATTAGATCTTGAGCAGAAGAATCGGCAGACTCCTCTTTCCACGTAAGCCAGGCCAGACAACCAAGACAAACTATCTTTCCATCTTCTGTCTTTGTTTTTTCTAGAGCCTTGTTGAAATAATATCTCGCTTTGACGAACGATTTCTTCTGTGTCTGGTAGAAGCCCATCAGGTTGTATGATTCTACCTCAGTACCATGGATGGTCTGTTCGATGTGCTCTTCAAGGTTTTCGATATTCATTTGCACTGTACGCCCAGCATTTTGTAGCTTTAGTTGATCCCATGTAAAGTGACATGGAAGACTTGAGAGCATGTGATAAATGTTGTAATTTGCCATGCTTCTCGTTATTGTTGGTCTTGTAATAGCAGAAAATTTCTCTTACAATATAATGGTTAATTTTTTCTCCAGTTTCTGCTTTTATAGTTTTCAGAATTATAAAAATATACCGATTACACAATCGCGCTGTCAAGGGTGAATAAAAGTCCCCAAGATTTATCAGAAATTATACCTGGGGCTCCCCCTAATTTACATGATAATCAAAACATAATCGACGTGTTATTTGAAATACATCGCAAGGTTTATTCAATCGTGAAGTCAATGAAAAAGTCCCTAAGAGTTCAATCACCCTTCATAATGAGTTCACTGCTTATTTACGTTAGCTAAAATGATAGAAATTTTGGCTAAATTTAAGCTTAATTATGATCTTTCGAGATATTTAGCGTAATATTGGGTTGTTCTTGCCTTCACCAGCTCATAAACAAACATTTCATTGCAATAAGCCTGAAGCGAGATGATCAGTACCACCGTCTCTAGACCATAATAGTTTTTAAAATTCTTTCATATTAAAATTTTTGATTCCCTAGAGAATACAAGAACAATGCTCATAATTAAAGAACAAAAACAGTGTGAAAAGGATTAAGGTCTAGAGACGGGGGTAAAACGTCATCTCGCTTCAGGCTTATTTAAGACGTTTTGTTGTCATTCCATTCCCTTCAGCTATCATGATCCCTAACGTTAAGGAATCAGCAGGGTACCCTAAAACTGCTACGAAAGATTTATTTTTAGGTTTTTACATTAATTTGCGAGAGAATACACAATAAGCTATCATTTTCCAAAAATATTATTCCAATAGCGTTTTTAATAGCGAGAAATAAACGAAAAATCACTTTTTAGCTTTAATAGTTTTGTCAACGATCTGTTGTTACGTCTATATCAGCCACTGTTGTTTTACATTGGACGCTTTTGGACCTTCGTTTTAATTTCCTGCTGTTTGCTTGCTTTTCTCTTTTCTCTTTTTTCTCTTACTTTTAACTCTAAGAATAATAAGTGTGCCCTGAGTGAACAAAACCTCTGAACTTGAATAATAGCAATAAATGCCTAGAAAAACACTACTGAACTGTACTGATAACCAAACTTCAGTTAGGAATTTATCTGGACCTCCCGCCCTGAATAACAATAATAAAGTAATTCGATCTTGGTTTCTGGATACTTCTGTCATCGGGGACACCTTATGGAAACAAAGGTACTTCTTGCCTTTGCGTTCATTTACCCGTACATTTTGAGTTCATTGTCAAAGGGAATTTGGTCGATTTAACTGAAATTTTGAGGACATCATCTTGAATAGATTTTCTTCAAAATTATATCTCCGATTTTTGAATGTTTGCTTATTTCCAAAGTTATCATGGATTTTGGCTTGCATACCGCTGATAGCAGCGTCATAAATTTAAGAGCGTATAAAAAAGCAATGGGGCAACTAATAAAATATCGGAGACACTTTTTGACAAGTGATGTCTTGTAATCTTGGAAAGGTAAAGATAAGCATTGATTTCTGATCATTACCGGCTGTCAACGAACTCCGCAAAAATGCCACGGTGAAAATTTGAATAATTCGCTCTAACTTAAACGGATAAATGTATTTTAAAAAAAGGAACAAAGGAACAGTTTCTACGTTTATTCAGCTTTCAGAAAATGTATACTTTGTTGAGGGTCCATTAAAAGGTTTTGTGCTATTAAGAGTTAAATGCACACTGGTCGCTAGGGGTGCCTTGATACCTTAAAGTAATCGTTTGTTTTGATGTCACGTCATTATGAAACAGAGCAATTCACTGAAATAAGTTGGAATCCCGTTAAACTACACGATTGACATAATCGATATCTTAGCCGATAAAAATATATCGCTTAATATCCAATCGTGTCGCCTTTGGCGAACTCATGGATACTAATTACACTCTTCAAAGATTGGGCTCCCTGTGTCTTTATGCTTGTTGACATTCAAAGGTTTCAAAGGATTTGTACTTTATTTTTTGCTTTAATAATTTCACAACAGACTAACAAAAATATAAATATATACAAGAAGAAATAAAACAAATAAATACAATGTAAGTATATGCTGTTGGAAACCTATGGGATAGGAATGTGCTTCCCTTAACGTAAAGGCTACAAAAATAATAAAATATTATTAACTTGGCGATTAAAATAATCAGCATTACGATCTATCTTAAATTCACATTAAGGTGACTGCCTACTTTTGGAAATTATTTTAACTTTTTTTTAAAACTTCGATTTTCCGAAGTGAAATTTAATGCTGATTCCATATGTGGAAAGAAAAATAGGGTGTCCCGAGCTCGATTTCGAGATAATCAGTGACATGGAAGACTTGAGAGCATGTGAATAATGTCGTACTTTGCCATTCTTCTCGGTCTTGTTGTTCTTGTAATAGCAGAAATTTTCTCTTACGATATAATGGCTCAGTTTTCCTCCAGTTTCTGCTTTTATAGTTTTCAGAATTATAAAAATATACCGATTACACAATCGCGTTGTCAACGGTGAATAAAAGTCTCCAAAATTTATCAGAAATTATACCTGGGGCTCCCCCTAATTTACATGATAATCAAAACGACGTGTTATTTGAAATACATCGCAAGGTTTATTCAATCGTGACGTCAATGGAAAAGTCCTAAGAGTTCAATCACCCTTCATAATGAGTTCACTGCTTATTTAAATTAGCTAAAATGATAGACATTTTGCCTAAATTTAAGCTTAATTATGATCTTTCGAGATATTTAGCGTAATATTGAATTGTTCTTGCCTTCACCAGCTCATAAACAAACATTTCATTGCAATAAGCCTGAAGCGAGATGATCAGTACCCCCGTCTCTAGACCATAATAGTTTTTAAAATTCTTTCATATTAAAATTTTTGATTCCCTAGAGAATACAAGAACAATGCTCATAATTAAAGAACAAAAACAGTGTGAAAAGGATTAAGGTCTAGAGACGGGGGTAAAACGTCATCTCGCTTCAGGCTTATTTAAGATGTTTTGTTGTCATTCCATTCCATTCAGCTATCATGATCCCTAACGTTAAGGAATCAGCAGGGTACCCCAAAACTGCTACGAAAGATTTATTTTTAGGTTTTTACATATTTGCGAGAGAATACACAATAAGCTATCATTTTCCAAAAATATTATTCCAATAGCGTTTTTAATAGCGAGAAATAAACGAAAAATCACTTTTTAGCTTTAATAGTTTTGTCAACGATCTGTTGTTACGTCTATATAAGCCACTGTTGTTTTACATTGGACGCTTTTGGACCTTCGTTTTGATTTCCTGCTGTTTGCTTGCTTTTCTCTTTAGTTAGGCGTAAACTCTAAGAATAATAAGTATGCCCTGAGCGAACAAAACCTCTGAACTCGAATAATAGCAATGAATGCCTAGAAAAACACTACTGAACGGTATTGAATAACCAAAGTTCAGTTAGGAATTTACCTGGACCTCCCGCCCTGAATAACAATAATAAAGTAATTTGATCTTGGTTTCTGGATACTTCTGTCATCGGGGACACCTTATGGAAACAAAGGTACTTCTTGGCTTGAAAAACATTTTTGCGTTTTTCTCGGAAGTGATTTAGCGTTCATTTACCCGTACATTTTGAGTTCATTGTCAAAGGGAATTTGGTCGATTTAACTGAAATTTTGAGGACATCATCTCGAATAGAGTTTCTTCAAAAGTATATCTCCGATTTTTGAATGTTTGCTTATTTCCAAAGGTATCGTGGATTTTGGCTTGCATACCGCTGATATAGCAGCGTCATAAATTTAAGAGCGTATAAAAAAGCAACGGGGCAACTACTCAAAAATCGGAGACACTTTTTGACAAGTGATGTCTTGTGATCTTGGAAAGGTAAAGATAAGCATTGATTTCTGATCATTACCGGCTGTCAACGAACTCCGCAAAAATGCCACGGTGAAAATTTGAATAATTCGCTCTTACTTAAACGGATAAATGTATTTTACAAAAAGGAACAAAGGAACAGTTTCTACGTTTATTCAGCTTTCAGAAAATGTGTACTTTGTTGAGGTGTCCAATAAAAGGTTTTGTGCTATTAAGAGTTAAATGCACACTGGTCGCTAGGGGTGCCTTGATACCTTAAAGCAATCGTTTGTTTTGATATCACGTCATTATGAAACAGAGCAATTCACTGAAATAAGTTGGAATCCCGTTAAACTACACGATTGACATAATCGATATCTTAGCCGATAAAAATATATCGCTTAATATCCAATCGTGTCGCCTTTGGCGAACTCATGGATACTAATTACACTCTTCAAAGATTGGGCTCCCTGTGTCTTTATGCTTGTTGACATTCAAAGGTTTCAAAGTATTTGTACTTTATTTTTTACTTTAATAATTTCACAACAGACTAACAAAAATATAAATATATACAAGAAGAAATAAAACAAATAAATACAATGTAAGTATATGCTGTTGGAAACCTAGAGGATAGGAATGTGCTTCCCTTAACGTAAAGGACACAAAAATAATAAAATATTATTAAATTGGCGATTAAAATAATTAGCATTACGATCTATCTTAAATTCACATTAAGGTGAATGCCTACTTTTGGAAATTGATTTTAACTTTTTTTTAAACTTCGATTTTCCGAATTGAAATTTAATGCTGATTCCAAATCTGGAAAGAAGAATAGGTAGTCCCGAGCTCGATTTCGAGATAATCAGCATTTAATGGAAGCCTACGCACGTGCTTTTGGAGTAAAAATTGCGCCGCCGGAAGTGATTAGAAAAAATTTAAGATTCATAAGATAATAGTTATTTGCAGACTATATGATTGCATGAATGAAGGCTAGTCAATCATTCTACCATAATACTTGGGAATGTTCGACAAAAATACGAAAAATACGTTAATTTGTCATATTTTGTAGTATCGGGGCTCTTAAAAATCTCCTAAAGACGAACAAAAATCCCTACAAAAATCTATTTTTTCAGTGTGTTGCTGATAAAAACTTTTCCTAAAAATTTGATATAACCTAGCCTTTGATATGAGCTATTAAAAAATAGAGGGTCTTGTGCAAAATTTGAGGGTTTTGCCCTTTTGAAGCTCAAAACGCGTGTGGTTCTTCAATAAAATCTTGTAGATTTTTCAGCGGTTTTGAGCGCGCGCTCATCGTGGGCTCAATTCGAACGTTCAAAAGTAGGCAGCCACCTTAAGGTTGAACCAAACTAATTCAGAGCAAATTTTGGGCAATTTTATTCTCGCTCGCTTTGCAAAACAAATGCGACAATTTAACTGTATTTTTCATATAATGTACTTTAATTATCCAAGATTCTAAGCCGATGACCGCGCGATGCTCCTTACTTCAGTAATATTCAACCGTCATAGAGTTAATATGGTTAGACAAATTGACATTCAGTTCCATATAGAGTCCCGGGATAGGCTACTAGCCTGCTTGCCATTTTTCTCTCGTCTGCTCGCTTAATCTAATCATTTTGACAGGGAGTAACGTAATCTCGATATCTACATTAGGGGAAACATTAGTAGTAGGATTTGTTTATTGCTTGACTTGGCAATGCTTGGCATTATAACAGCAAAGAAACACGGACACATGATAAGTAAACAAGTATAACGTTAATTTATTTGAAATAATCGAAAGGAAAAAAAGAACTATAGAAATCCAACCACGTTAGGTGTCCTAGTGCTCTTGGTTAATCGTAGTATTTTACTTCAACTTGCATCTTTCTTTTTTTTTTTTGATATAAATAACCCGAAGATAAAACTATGTGCAAGTGTGCGCATGTCAGTGGGTCCACAGTGCTAGAAATATCCCAGATGAAATATCAGCAGTTCATTTCACCATATAAATAGAGAGTACTCAGAGCTTTGTCAGTTGTTAGTGTCGTGTAACGTTCGTAAGCAGATAATGTAACACGATCATAAAACGTTTAATTATCGATCCGCTAACGCCTTACTCAGTCAATGAGTGAGTGAGTGACACATTTGCATATTCAGACCCCTCGCAACAACTTGTCTCTACGCTTCGCGTATCCACGAATTAAAAGGAGAGGGGGTGCTTGACTTCGTTTAAGTGCTATAAACGAAACGTGATTGCCTACGTAACTACGCAAGGGGAAGATACTTTTTACCGTTTTGAAATATATATTTTTTAGTGTTCGTTGAATAGCGATGATGTGCCTGCCATTGGTACTTACTGTCTTCAGTCTTCTCATCATCGGGGTGTGCATGCCAACTGCAGATCTTCCATCTCCATGTTGAAACTCAAAGGATTTGCAATACCCTCTTTCCAATCTCCAAATACCCTTGAGTGCTTCCAGGTGTGCAAGGAAAACACAGGCTACTATCTTAGCATTAACTACTACACAATAGGTTCTTTGTGTGAACACAACAATCGTACAATCTCACAGGAACCTAAGAATGTTGTACAAGATGCACGTGCTACATACTTTGATGACCCAGTGGAAATCCCATACGTACATACACAGGTATGCAAGTGAGACTTTGCTTTTTACATTGCTTTCTATCCATTTCAAATGGCTTTATGTTCGTAATTAATGGTGGTTCATTATTTAATTCTTGATACCAGATTGCTTGGAAATATTTGAATGCGGTGTGAAACGTAGCGGCATCTACACAATCAAGCCCGACAGCCAAAGACCCATTCAAGTTTATGTGACATGACAACTGACTGAGGGGGGTGGACAGTGTTCCAGAGAAGACAAGATGGATCGATAGACTTTTATCGTGACTGGCAGCAGTACAAAGCAGGTTTTGGGGACCTGAAAGGTGAGTTTTGGTTGGGTAATGACTACATCCATCGCCTGACAGCAAGAACAGTTTGGAGTCTAAGAGTGGATCTGGAGGACTAGGGAGGAGTGCGTAAACATGCCAAATATGGTAGTTTTAGTATCAGTGCAGAGTCAGACAAGTACAGACTAAAAGAATCCTCGTATTCAGGTACTGCGGGAGACTCGCTTGCAAAGAGCCACAATAACCTTTATTTTACCACCAAAGATCGTGATAATGACCCTGGAAGTGCCAACTGTGCAGTTAACGCACGGTGCCTGGTGGTACGATTCATGCTATAGTTCCAATATGAATGGTTACTACTTTCAATCACCTAAGAACAATTAGATGGCAATAGTTTGGGACAGTTTTCAGTCTGAAGTTTCATTGAAATTGTCTGAGATGAAAATGCGTCCTTGATTTCGAAACTTGCTGCTGTCCAGGTCATGCTCAGTTTTACTCTGCACTATTCAGAATGGAGATACAAAACTGAGTTTTTTTTTTTTGAGGTTTAAGATGTTATCCTATTTTCTTATTTTTATCTTATATTCAGCTATAATCGTTTGCAAAGCTTAGCAACAAAATTTAAATCACCAGTTTTACTGAATATATCATTGTCCTATGATATAACTTAAAGGTCAAAGGAATTGATTACGAAGCTTCATGCCTTTATAATAATATTTACATTTGTTCAAAGTCCAGGCATATGTGTGTTCGTAATGACACATTACTGTGGTAAAATAAAAGTATAAAATTATACAATTGTTTTGAATGTTCTTCTTCTTTTTAGTGATTCTGGAGCTTTTCAACGAATTTCCGAATCTGGTCTGGTTCCATTTTCTGATTGATTCAATACTGGATAACCACCTAATAATCGTGAATCAACCCAATGTTTTTTTTTTCAAAAGGCCTTCTATTGATGGTTTTCACAACCGCCATGTTGGATGAATTTAACAAAAGACCCATCATTAGTCTCTTTTGTTATATCATCCAACATGGCCGCCTTGTCTTTTGTTATTTCACTCTCTTGGGAATGATTGAAATCAGCAATATTTTCATTGCAACGGTGGCAATACTTTAATATTTTCACTGACCAATACTCGAGTTTGAGTTGCATTTGGAGTTCCCCTTCGCTAAGTGTTAGCCTCAAATGAGGAAAAATGTGTTCCTTTCTTTCATTAAGGTCCATATTGTATAGTAAGGAATGTACGTACTACGGAACATTACGCGTTGATTAAAATGCGACAGGTTTTGGTTGAATGGTTGAATATTTTAACGCCTGAAGCTAAAGCTGAGCAAAGAATACTCGAGACTGGAGTGCGTATTTTTACTGGCTTAGTGTCTCCTCAGTTTTGCAGTGATATTATTTCTACGTCACTAGAGTAGCAGAGAAGTGAGAAGTGAGCGCTAATTGATATTCTAAAACTCATGAATAATGTATGAGTATTTACTCCAATCAGATGAAGCAAATGGGTCACATGCATTAAACTATATACCCGATAGAGAAACTCGTAATCACTGATCACTGAACCGGAACGCATAGAGAATTGGTCACCAAACTGGAACGTTTAGAGAACTCTTGTCTATTCAACTGGAACGTATAGACCACTGAAGTAATTTAGAAAATTCGTGGTCGTTTTGTATGGGAGATAGAGATCCGTGCCGATACAACACGACCACGATTTTTCTAAATTACTTCTAAATTTCAGTATTCTTTACGTTCCAGTTGAATAGGCAAGAATACTCTAAACGTTCCTATATCTACCGATTCAAAACTACGTCTCATATTCTAACCTACATTGCAAAATATCAGAAAAAATAGAAACTCTTAATAGAGTACAACTTGTTTGTTTGTTTTAATCAAAATTTAATAGGTGTTAATTACTGAAGCGAGAATAATGCAATCGTATTCAATCATAACAATCATATTCTTAGTGAATACAGTTTCATAAATATACAATGAGATAATGGCTGCTGTGGAGAGTGTGGCCAGAGGAGCATAGGCATATTCATGAGCACTGTAGTTGCCGCGTACCACATCTTACTTGAGGCGGGTTACGCATACTCTTGATGCACAAATGAAGAAATGGTGCTAATTTAAATGCCTAAACGAATTCGGCGAACCCTATGTTTTATTATGTATTTTACTCTTATTACGGTGTTCTTTCAAAATGCAAAATTTTAAAAAATCTGACGATGGAGCTGTAGGCCATAAACGTCTTTAAATCTCTTTGTCATTAAGTTGCATTTAAAAATAGTGCCAATGGCACACCGAAACGACGTTCTTCAAAATATATAGAAAATTTATTACCTATACATTCTACAATACAAAACTAATATATATATTTAGGCACTGCCTAAAAGCGGAGCTCCCGATACGGAAGTCACGGGGAGAACATTTGAATGAAACTGAAAGGTAAAAATAAAATCGGGAAAAAATATTCAATTATTTTTATTCGAGATGAGGATAATTTCTCCCATAATATAAACCATGCAGTGAAATCGAATCGAAATGCACTACATTGTTTTTGTTTGTTGTTGTTTTTTGCGCGAGTACATATCTCCCACATAGGAATTTTGTACACAACTTACCACAACCCCCAGGGGCTAGTTTTGCTCTTAGAAGATTCTTCGACAAAGTTTTCCAAAAAACCGACATTTTTAGGCTTTGAATCTCTTTTACTTAAAAAAAAAAACGAAAGATAACTACAGATAATACAATACAATATCAAGTTTAGCAAAATTTACCTCGTATGTCTTTCATTGAAATCGAAAATCTGGAGATTTAGGACAAATCAAGACCAAAAAACAGACTTGGAAACTGGTTAACGTGAGCAAAATATAAGCTTACTTTAATAATTACGTATTTTACAGAACGAGACGATGTTTACATTCATTTAAACTTGACAAGAACAACTGAGACAAAATAGAAAATAAGGCAATGCAAAAAGGCAATGCAAAATGACGAATTTCTTTGTCAGTAAATTGGCGTTTGTAAATGTTTTTGAATATTTTTTACGGCTTTTTAAAGTGAAAGTCTAGGTCCTTCTACAACAACATCTCTCAACAACACAAATTTAAGCTCATTTTTATAATCAGACTTGCTCGAATGCAGCTTAATAAGCAGCTAAATATTTGGTGTAAATTTATATTTCATTCAATACTTAAATAAATTATCTGTTGAAATAAAATTATTAAATGAAAGTCTTCGTTGTTTTGCCGATGGGACCCCGCGATAGGAGGCGAATCTTTCTTGAACGAAAAACATAATTGTCTTTGGTCTATAACTTGTCCTAAAGCGAATTTTTCTGTGCATTTGAGAGTCGCCTTAGCTAGTAGTTTTGCTTCTGAATCAAATTCCTTTGTCTCAGTTTCACGCTCATTTTCTCTTTGTTCATCCGTGAAGTTTTGCCTCATATTCCTTTTTCCTTCACGATCATGTTCTCCTTGTTCATAATCGAAGTCCCGCCTGGATTTGCGTTTTCTCTCTCTCTGCTTGCCGCTTTTCTTTGGTGAGTCCTTCGTCTTTGCCTTCCTTTTTCACGCCTCCAGAGTTTTTCCTCTTCCGAAAAAACTCTTTTACTTCTGGCCTTTTGGCTTCATTCTCCTATGAGCTTTCTTTCGACATATCGATTTCGGTAAGGGGTTCCATCGTAAATAGAGTAAATATAAATATAAGCTTGAATAAAAAATTGTGTTGTTATCTTTCGGTATTGTAAAACGTTTTTTACAAAAGTTTAATAGCCGCATTTACCTTTATGTGTAACCGGATGTTGCAACGCGTCGACATTCCCGCCAAAACCAGCCAATCGGAATGCTTGTGTACACGCCCGGACGGACGGACGCCGTACGGACGGAAGTGACGTCAGCCAAGCCATGAAAAATCAACTCGATAGTTTACCATTTTTTCTTAGGTATGGTGCTCCGCTATAATCATCATTGAAAATCTCATTTTTGGAGGCTGAGAAGTGTGTTGTGCCTTCTCATACACTCATATTTACGAACTAAAACAATTAATATGGCTACAATATGACAACAAGTAAACCAGGAAAGCCAAAGACTATAAACCAAAGATCACAATGAACATGAAAAAATGACGTCAGACGTTGCTATGACAACATCAGATCCCTTGTTATGCCATCAAAGATATTCATTTAAAAATAAAATACATAACTCAGAAGCAAACAGTGAAATTTTTAAAAATCCGGAATATTTAACTTTGTATTGTAATCTTTTGACGAAAAGAACTTATGTAAGAGGGAATTCGTAAGAATCAATAAAATTGGTTTGGAATAGTTCTCTTTTAGTTTTCTTTAATAGTTTTCCTTAAGTTTTAGAAAATATAAACCAAAGCCACTAGGAAACATTTCGCCGCACAGTTTTTGATTTTTTTTATAGTTTGAATATTAAAAATTTTAAGCACAATTTTTTCCTTTTGCAAGTTCTACGTCATCGGTTTTAGAGCGCGCGCGCTAAAAAACGAAAACGGTTTCGAGCCTTCTTAAGGTATCAAGTACATGCTAATTTCTCAGATCTAAAAAAATTTAAAAACACTTATCGAGAAATATATGAAATGAATTACACTTCAACGCCCGTCGTTTCTTGAATAGAAGTCCAACAGCTTTTTATAAATGTGTATAAGGGTTCAATAGAAATATCTAAACTTATAGTAATGAATAAAACACTTTTAATCTCCAATTGTACTCAGCTAAAGGCTCTATTACAAAAGTATAACAATATATACCAAAAAATCAACTAAATTACATTCTCATGCAAATCCAGTAAAGGCAACACAGGTGAGGTTCCTGTAAATATCCCTAAACACCAACGCCAAACATTTTAGTGGACTGTAAGGTAATGATTTTTGAAGTCTTCGTTCATCAAAAGGTAATATACGTGCAATTGTTATTACTAGTATAAAGCCTTTTGATTCTAATAATAACTTGATAATAAATATCGATATATTGAGTGCATTATCGGCAATTTTCAATTTAAAAAACGTTTTAATACAGGTTAAGTACAATGTTTTCGGTGAGATATAATCATAGTGTACATTGTGAGCATTAATACTAGGTATTTTCAACTCTAGGTTGAAAATCGCTATATTTAAAGAATCTGGAAACATGCAATTAGTTTTTATGTGGACATATAGATATACTTGACTTTAGCAGAATTTTTGCAAATCGCCAAATACAAAATAGCCATTTACAACGCTTAAAAGCAACTGATATATAATCCTTATGATCTGATGTACAAGAAAAAATATTTTGACAGCCATTGGATGAAAGAAACAATAAATAAAGCGATTTTTCTGTTTTGCATATCATTAAATATACTGAATAAATTAGATATTTGTATAAATGTATACTACAACGTTTTTGCAATCGAGTGTATTGTGCTTAACAGAAAAGCTACTTATCATCAAAACAAACAGCGACACTCTTTTAAACAAGCGATCCGAATTGATCTCCAAATGCCGACATGAAAACAAGTTCTATCTGATGAACAATAGAAATCCAGGCCTATCTAATTAACTCCTTTCCGAACAACACTTCATTTGTAAATAATTATTACACCTCTTGTATATAAATATCACAGTAATAGGAATATGTTTCATTAAAGTCTGTCTGATGAGTGCGTAAGCACGAAACTCGGAGTTACAGTGAACATGTCTCGTCTTTAATCCAATCTTTACTATATATCTATTGCTCTGCATCCCTACGCATCGAGCACTGTTTCACCAGTATAGACCACATTACATACTTTGTTATATATATATATACAGCCATTTGCAAAAAAATATGGCCGTTTCAAATGTACATAACAGTATATCGAAAATATATCAGACACGGCGGGATATCTTTCTTGATATCTATTTCAGAAAGCCCAAGTGATAGAAAACTCAAAATCCCATAAGTTCTGATATATTTTTGATATACTTGTATATATTATAGGAGCGGCCATAATTTTTGCAAGAGGCTGTATATATATATAATATTACATAACGTATCTATATTTCTATATCTTCATATATATTTATATAATAGATTTTCCCGAACGCGCGCTCTGATTGGCTGAAGAGCTATGTTTTATCAGAGTATAAAAAGATAGATATGACGTCAAAACCATGTTTTCTATACAAAATTAAACATAGAAATGACGTAACAGGAATTCTGTTTTCAATTTAAAGCATTTTGACATTTTAAATTTAAGTTATTTATTTACTTTTATCAAGAATTATGTCTTTCCTCTAAAAAAAGATAAATGCGTCGTTTTGAAGCACATTTGATTGGTACTACATTTCGACGAGTAAAGCTTTCTTTCGCTTGTGCTACGACTATTACAATGACCTTATTTCGCTAAACTAGAATCTTTTTGCTTTACCCTTGATGGTGTTAGAGAAGTCAAAAAATGATTTTAAACATTTTCCATAGTCTGAGAATGAACAAATCTCTAATGGTAAGAAACTTAAGCTTACTTTACAAACGAGCATCGGCAATTTTATTTTACGGTAAATTTTTTACCGAAATTTGTTTTCCAATAACCCGAAACTACGAGTACGAAATACTACGACAAGTGGTACAAAGTTTTCACTTACAGTCCAGAATCAACTAAAAACCGTTTTCCAAGTACTGCACTGCTAGCTTTCTTCCAGTTTCGCTCAAAGATCAAGATATTTTTCAGTCTCTCGGCTCCTTGTGCATTCTTGAGTGTTGGTGCAGGTTGAATGTCCATTTAACGATCTGAACATTGAAAAAAATTTTCAAACTCTTCAGTACTTGAATTTTCTTTTTTTCTAGCAGCTAAATGCTTGTTTCTTTTGGCGTTTTTCTAAGATTTACGAGCAATTCTCCTTTCTTGTTGAACAAATGCGATAAACCAGTTGTATGCCAGCCTGTGTGCGTTAACAGTGATTCAAAAGTGGTTGTTCCCATTTGAGATGCATAGCCTCTTTGATTTTTAACTGGTAATCACTTTGCGCAAAGCCAATATTTGCAAACCTACGTTCTGAGTTAGCATATTTTGACATTTCTATTTCGCAAAGTACATATATCTATACATGCTAAAGGCCTCGTCCACACCTATCCGGATATTTTTGAATCCGCAACTTTTTTGTTGCGGATCTTAAAGAAATACGCGTCCACCCGTAGCGTATTCGAATCATTTTATAGACCCTCCACACGTATCCGATACGTATGCGGATATCAAAATATTAGGTCAACAGAGCATGCGCACTTGAGCATGGCCATGAGCCCACGCTAAAGATTGGTGCTGTTACGTCAGCGTATTCAAAAATATACAAATTCGACCGTTGCGGATTCAAAAGCATCCAGATACTAGTGGACGGGGCCTTAATGTATTGTAATGTTTTTGTCATTGTAAGTTCGGGGCAGCGCCCGCTTGTACCTAGAGTCCTTTCGCTGCCCTGTTAAAGCCATTAAATAAAAATAGATAATTATAATGAACGGCTTCGCCAAAAGCTCATCTTTGCTAATTGAAGTTTTAAGGAAAGTGCTCGCAAAGGCGTTATTTCACTCTAAAACTTGGGTGCTTTTCGAGTAAAAGACTAGACAAAGATAAATTAGTAATACAATAGAAGGTCGCCGACGTTGTCACAATCGTTGCCGATACTAAGATGTGTACTTTAGATCTCGAAATCCGTGTATGATCCCGAGTTTTATTAATTAATCGTGAAACCGTGAACAGTATTCATTGTAAGTTAGCCTTTGAATTATAAAGTAAAAAGATAATAATAATAACAATAAGCTTTCAAAGATGGTGAACTTTCACTGACTTACTTTAATTAACAAAATGAATAAAGAAAACCGGTTTTAAAGCCCTGATACTTGTTTCGTACAACTTCTTTTCAACTTTTTTCCAGATTATTCAACGGTTTACTGTTACGTGTTTTACCCTCTTTAAATAAAGTTTATTGATTGATTGATTGATTGGTTTACTTGTATATTTATATTTTTATTGCACATGGTTACTAACATATACATTTTTCTGCATGCATGAGACCAGTTGAAATGAAGACTGTAGAACCGGTGACAACTTATAGAGCCTGTTAATTCAATAGTGCGAGTCGGCTCTAAATCGTTTTTGTCTGGGTTTCGTAAAAATCTAAATTAAAGTATAATTATTGTTTTAATTTAATATTATAATATTAATGAAGAAGAATAAAGCTCTGATGATAACAGTGACCGTCGAAAGCAAAGGCAAATAAAACAATTATACTGTAGCCTATGGCCTAACACATGATATCTACGCATTAATATTTATATAATAATATTATAATGATATATTATTTTAGATTAATTTATTTTAAGTCGAACATGCAGGGAGTTAACGTTCAGATTCCCAAGCCAGAGGCTCGTGTTTCAAGTTTTCGACGCCAGATGGCATTGAATTTTGCAGATGGAGAAAAACCCGACCACACCAGGAGGAAAATCCTCGGAGAACCGGAGAGAAATGGTCATATGACACTGAGCTTGCTTGTCGTCTTTAGTAAAGAAACATCTAATTCAGTTCTGTCGTAATTTCTTCATCATTTCCAGAGCTTCGTACCCTTTTTCCTTTTCTTCTTTTTCGGACTTGTGTATCTTTTCTTGTGCAAGTTTCACAAGAGGTTCATAGGTATATTTTCTTTTTTGGTATGGATTATATTTTAGAGATTTCACTAAATAGTAAAATGCCAAATCTTTTGAATATAATAATATTATAATGATATATTATTTTAGATTAATTTATTTTAAGTCGAACATGCAGGGAGTTAACGTTCAGATTCCCGAGCCAGAGGCTCGTGTTTCAAGTTTTCGACGCCAGATGGCATTGAATTTTGCAGATGGAGAAAAACCTGACCACACCAGGAGGAAAATCCTCGGAGAACCGGAGAGAAATGGTCATATGACACTGAGCTTGCTTGTCGTCTTTAGTAAATAAAACATCTAATTCAGTTCTGTCGTAATTTCTTCATCATTTCCAGAGCTTCGTACCCTTTTTCCTTTTCTTCTTTTTCGGACTTGTGTATCTTTTCTTGTGCAAGTTTCTCAAGAGGTTCATAGGTATATTTTCTTTTTTGGCTTGGATTATATTTTAGAGACTTCACTAAATAGTAAAACGCCAAATCTTTTGAATATGTTTTAAGAAAAAATCCATATTCTTGATGGAAAAGTGTTTTATACGGATCTGTCAACTGCTCCAGGTTACCATACATTTCTCTGAATTTCTGTTCACCTTCAAGTAGTTTTGTGTCATCTCGATCACTTGCGTATTGACACAAAAGCTTTGAAGCCTGCTCAAGTGCACCATTTTTGATTCCTCCATTCATACTGTCATTCGAACTGGGTGTCGCCTGGTGGTGAGAAGCAAGGATGAGTCCATAATCCTTCAAAAAATTGGCATATGCTGTGTAGAAGTGTGCTTTATTGGTTTCATCTTGTTCTTCAGAGTACGAAAATATTTCTTGAAAAAGGATTTTTTCGGCCTCAAGAAGGAAGAAAATATCTTTTGTCTTATCGTATTTCTCTTTATACAAAAAGCTTAAATCAATAGCTAATATTATATATTTTTGTTGCTATCCCAGGATTTGCGAAGGCAATCTTCAGCTTCGACGAAGGTTTTCTCATCCGGTTTCATTCTGTACTTTTTTAATAGAAGTTCCCCAAGTAATGAGAGCTCCTTATAAACTGCTTTATCTGCTTTGCTTCCGAGAATGTTCTTTAGAATAACTTCAGCTTTTTCCAGTTTATATATCTGTGACCATAGTGCAGTGTTGATATAAAAGTTTGCAACGTTTCGCATAACGGCATGGTTGGAACTAGCAACCATTTCTGCTCTCTTTGCATATTTTTCAGCACCATTGTCATGCTTGTTAATCTTGGCCAGAAACAATGCATATTGAACCAAAGCTTGACCATACATTGCATCTAAGTAGGAAAATTTTTTTCAAAGTGCTAATAATCTCGACCCAAAGCTTTTGACATCTTTACTGTTGGATCATGCTGGTCGACTTGTTTTTTTCTCGCTTTGTGTGACTGCTGCATTACAAAAACTTTAGTTAACTTGAACATTACGTTTTTGGGGTCTTCTTTTAAGGCTCTGTCAATACATACAAGGGCTTCTTTAAATCCGCTTTCAGAGTAGCCACTGTTAGCAATCGAGAAAGCTTTCTCAGCCATGACTTCTGGAATGTCCCGGTCTTCTCTTCCTCGAAGAATACTTTTAACTCGTGTGATCAGTAGATCTTGAGCAGAAGAATCGGCAGACTCCTCTTTCCACGTAAGCCAGGCCAGACAACCAAGACAAACTATCTTTCCATCTTCTGTCTCTGTGTTTTCTAAAGCCTTGTTGAAATAATATCTCGCTTCGACGAAGGATTTCTTCTGTGTCTTGTAGAAGCCCATCAGGTTGTATGATTCTACCTCGGTACCATGGATGGTATGTTCGATGTGCTCTTCAAGGTTTTCGATATTCATTTTCTCTGTACGTCCAGCATTTTGTAGCTGTAGTTGATTCCATGTAAAGTGACATGGAAGACTAGAGAGCATGTGATAAATGTTGTACTTTGCCATTCTTCTCGTTATTGTTGGTCTTGTAATAGCAGAAATTTTCTCTTACAATATAATGGTTCAGTTTTTCTCCAGTTTCTGCTTTTATAGTTTTCAGAATTATAAAAATATACCGATTACACAATCGCGTTGTCAAGGGTGAATAAAAGTCCCCAAAATTTATCAGAAATAATACCTGGGGCTCCCTTTAATCATTGCATGATATTCAAAACATAATCGACGTCCAAGAGAAAATGAACTAGTTTATATTCTCTTGCGACGTCTCATAAATAATATATCGCAAGTTTTTTTCAATCGCATCGCAATGGAAAAGTCCCTAAGAATTCACTGAAATTAGTTGGAATCATGTTTAACTATAAGATTTACGCTACTTAATCGATATCTTAGGATAAAAATATTCGCCTTAAATTCAATTGTGTCGACTTTGGGAAATTTCCCAAGATTTATTTTAAAATTTCAGGTACAGGTAAATAGAATTTTCCCTAATTCAGTGCATATTATTCAAGACATAATGCAAGATTTATTAGAATACCGATTCATATTAATATTTACTCGTGCCGTTAATGGGGCTGTCCCCAATGGTCCTTAGAAATAAGATGGAATTTACCAAATCTACCTTATACACAAAACAAAAATAACGTCTTCAATCATGTAGGCTTATTGTTGAAGTTACATCCTCATAAAATAAATAAAATAAAAATGAATAATCAGTCAGAAATGTTAATGTCATGCAAAAAGATTGCCATGTCAGAGGCAACATTTGCTCTGGTAGTCTCCTATTTCCATTCAATAACAATTGTACCATTCACAGACAATTGTTTTTCATATTCACGAATTCATATCTGTAGTGGTTGCCCGTGGAAACATTAAAAGATAGATATGTTAATTGATAAAACAAGGGGTTTTCCCTGATATCTAAAATCCGATTCAAAAGAATAGAGTATTAGAATACTTCAGAAACGAGTTATGGGCAAAAAAAAAGTTTTTAAAATGACAGCAATTTATCAAACTCATTTTAAACACTTATAAATGGAATTTACAAACTTGTACAGCACTTGTTTCAGCCACGATATTAAAAATTCAAATTTGCACAACTCGGAAATAAAGCAGTGAAACGATCTGAAATTTTCTACGCTAGTTACATATAGTTCTCTAACATCTCTGAATCTTCTCTAGCATCTGAGTCACAAAAATAAATTCTAGAAAAATAAACGAATTGTAAGGCTACGTGCTTGCAGTGGAAAAGCAGCGTTTTCTTGTCCACTGTGTTTCGGTATTTATTTTCACTTTCTTACCACAGCGAGCCGCGACAAACTAACAGTGAAACAAACAAAGACGTAAAAAAAATCCTAGAAAAAAAGTTTCAAAATGACCCGAGTCTTTTTGCCAATGAAGTTGAATTACTAGCCACAAACTTCATCAGAACCAAGTATTTTATAAACTGAGTCAATGTTTGTCGTTTCTTGAATGAGAGTAAATAAAATTTGGATATATTTTGAACGGATTTTGGACTAATTTTGGAAGCCACGGTTTCGAAGTTCTACGGTCTCGTGCAATTTCAACTCTTCGAAAAACACACCAATGTAAATTATCTCAAATTGAACGAGAAATCGCGTTATTAGTTATTAACAACATAAATGGAAAAATTTACAAAAGCAATATGTTGCTATCAATAGACGTCACATCCTGGAAGTTATTTTGATCTCTTGTTTTCTGGTTTGATGTCGTGAAAATAGTCAAATACGATAGTTTAAGGACTTATTTTGATATGTTTTGACTTAGCATCCGCTAGTTGCCCCCCAGTCAACCGCTTGTTTGCCCCTAGTCAACTCAGTCACGTGATTGATAGCAAGAATAGCATACATGAAGAATTTACTCAATTCTGATTGGCTAACAACAGTGTAGTTCAAATGACATACCAGTGCAAGTATCTGTAATACCAGTATCTGTATACCAGTGGAAAAACCCTGTAATACCAGTGCAGATTACAAATTTTTAGGATTCTGATTTGCTAACAAAGCAATAGAAATAGCGGTTGTCATAGCGTTTCTTCTCTGGGAGTTTTCGGACAATTCAAGAAGGCGGATTTTTATCTTAAAAATGGATTAAAAATGCTAAAAAAAGTCAGCTTAAAACTAGCAAGAAAGGTTGAGAATTGCAAAAGGAGGACTCGATGCTTGTTATTTGGAAATTAAGAACGAAAAAAACATCATTTGGACCATTTTACAGCTGTTAAAGTCACATTACGCGAAAGTAAGCCAGAGATGTTGTACTTGATGTTGAAACTTTTTAAAAGTTAAAACTTGTTTAAAAACAAGAGCTTTCGCCTACTTTGTCCATAAAGAGGAAAATAATACCTTTTTTACTAAGAAAGCAGCTTATTCAACTTTTCTTTGAGTGTTTAGGAATTGAATAAAGAGGATATTTGATGATATATGTAAGTTTTGCAGAATTTCTTTGTAATATGCTTACCTGTTTTCTACGGCCTACGGGCTCACGCAATTATTATTTTTTATTTTGTTGATTTATTTTTATTTTTATCGAATATATGTGATATATTCAAAGCATAAGCTAATATTTTATGAAATTCGTTCGTTAACAACCAACTATATTCAAAGCGATTTTGGTTTCAAATACATGTAATTAGTGATAGTGTTTTACCTATTTTAAACGAAAAATTGGCAATATTTATTGTAAAAAGTTTTTTTACTGTTAATTAAATTAAATCTGAATCACTGTGATTGAAGACATTTGGTTGGCTGACTTTGCAGCTAACTGGAGTTGTAAGACATATATTGAAAAAAATTATACCTGACAGTTGTTGAAAGCGTTCAGAAAACTTTGCGGCTCAACTTGGAATCTTGTACACCAAAATATTGTGTAAGCACATACCACATCGTGTTTAATGGTCTTGCTCATAGTATTTTTCGTTTCCATTTTAGTTTTTGCTTTATTTCGGTAAAGAATCGCATGAGTATTCTCTTTAGATCGGCCTGCTCATTTCCCTCAATTCGTGCCAGTCATACTTGGTTTTCTTCTCACTATTTCTTCCATATATTCAGCAATAACGATGTACTTTTACTTGTGTTTTCTTTTTTAAACTTCTTTTAAGTTGTTTGATAGTAAAACCCGTAAAATCTTTGCTTATTTTGACCTAAGATAAAATGGCTGCCATTTCCCCCCTCGATTTCCCTCAAATTTTCTTCAAATTTTTCGTTCTAAAAATCTGTCATCTTATTGGCTAAAATCATTTTCTATTGTTTATTATCCAATCAAAAGCGAGAATTCCATTTCCAATTTTCACTGAAATGCACATTTTTATGCACTGAATTACACTTTTTTGCACTGAATTACGTTTTAACAACACTGCTCTGAGCCTATGAGATTTGAGTATTTTTTCATGTATGTTATTAGTAGCGGAGCTCCGCGCGGAGCATCATACTTAAGAAAAAATGGTAAACCATCGAGTTGATTTTTCATGGCTTGGCTGATGTCACTTCCGTACGTACGTACGGGTGTCCGTGTACACAACACAGGAATCCCACTTGATGTTAAAGCAAAACTACAAATGCGGCTCTCAAATGCACAGAAAAAATAGCTTTAGGACAAATTATAGACCAACAGCAAATAAAACAACTTCCATGAAGTCAAAGATAGATCAAGAAGTGTTCTTCAAGAATTCAGGTATTTTTTTTAGCAATCAATGCGTCTATTATTATTTTTTCTGACAAGCATTTTTTTCGACGAATCGACAAATCAAAGACTTTCTCTCAAAACTTTCAATACTTCTATTGATAAGCTTAATTTATTTTAATGTTGAAGTAAATATAACATGAAGAGCATATTACAACAAATATTCGTCCTATTAAATCGTTAACAATTCAGTTGTTTTTAACCAATTATTGTGTGTTTTTCGTTCAAGAAAAATGCAACTTTGTTTGTCTCCTGTCGCGGGTTCCATTGGCAAAACAAAGCTGAAGACCGTTCATTCAATAATTTTATTTATTTTTTTCCAGTCCGGTATCCTAAAAATTCGTGCGTTCTGATTGGCTGTTTGAGCGGGCGGTATTTTGTAAGTATCTGCCCGCGCGCGCGGTCCGGTATCCTTTGCCGCTAAACGACAACACAAAACGATTATCAAAACGAGTAAAAAAAAAATACGGGAAAAAATAAATAAGTTACTTGTCGGTCTTGAACACGGACCTCGGCCTAACGGCCTCGTATATTCAAGACCTCGGGCACAGTTTTTTCCCTATCCGGACCTCCTGGCCGGTAAATAACATATATATCTTTCTACAGATAATTTATTTATATATTGAATGAAATGTGAAATTTATGAAGCTGTTCGACCAAGTATGATTATATGTGAAATGAGCTTAAATTTGTGTTGTTGAGAGATGTTGTTTTAGAAAGACCTTGTCTTTCACTTTAAAAAGTCGTAAAAAATATTCAAAAACATTTACAAATGCCAATTTACTGACAAAGAAATTATTCTAATTTTGCATTATTTTCTATTTTGATTTAGTTGTTCTTGTCAAGTTTAATAACGGAATATAAACTTTGTTTTTGGAAAACTTTTGTCGTTCGTTATTATTAGTATTAGGACTAGCACAAAAATCATCCAAATTTTAATCCAGCTAAAACTTTACTGGAATAACCCTTAAAGGTATAATAATCTCTGGTTAAAGTTTTTTTTCTGATATTCAGATGGAAGTATTATATTTTATCAAATTCTTATAGGAGTCTGTGTCGTCATACACCCAATACTAAACATCGCTCCATACATTTCTTTGTAAAATAGCTTCGTTTTTAACTTTATTTCTATTAAGCCGAAAGGTCCGCTTAGGGACTTGATGTACAGAACTTGTGGTTAGAATCATTTTATGGAATCTTTTCTTTAATTATGAGTATAAAACTAGAAGAGATTTTGGTTACAAAATACAAAGAAAAAACCGCAGATACGTCATTAAAACAGGGAGCCCAGTTTCTGTTGTATTCTGCTTTACTAAATATTAAGAGGGTAAGCCCAAAGTACAATTTCATCGCACTAACCTTGATGCCAGACCATGACGCGACATCTCCATATAAGGAAACTACCCTGTCCCCTTCATCTAAATAAGAAAACTACCCTGTCCCCTTCATCTATATAAGGAAACTATCTTGCCCCCTTCATCTAAATAAGGAAACTACCCTGTCCCCTTCATCTAAATAAGGAAACTACCCTGTCCCATTCATCTAAATAAGGAAACTACCCTGTCCCCTTCATCTAAATAAGGAAACTACCCTGCCCCCTTCATCTAAATAAGGAAACTACCCTGTCCCCTTCATCTAAATAAGAAAACTACCCTTTCCCCTTCATCTAAATAAGGAAACTACCCTGTCCCATTCATCTATATAAGGAAACTACCCTGTCCCATTCATCTATATAAGGAAACTACCCTGTCCCCTTCATCTAAGTAAGAGTTAATTATATAGGCTTATTGCCGACGTTCGAGGTAATTAAGTATTTTATTTATCAATTGAGAAGGTTTTCTATCAAATGTTGCTCATTATAAATGCGAGGTCTATATATAATTATTAACCGGGTTAATAACTAACTATATATTGACCTCGCATTTATAATGAGGGTTATCACAAAAATAAAGCCTTGTGAATAACAAAGAAAACCGTATCAATCGAGAAATAAATAAGGAAACTACACTGTTCCATTCATCTATATAAGGAAACTACCCTGTCCCATTCATCTATATAAGGAAACTACCCTGTCCCCTTTATCTAAATAAGGAAACTACCCTGTCCCCTTCGTCTAAATAAGGTAAGCATTGTTCGTTTGTTTTCAAAGTTATTCGAGGGGTTCTCCTGAACATACTGAATCGAATTGGAAGCATTGTTCGCTCGTTCTACGGATCATTTTCGAGAGTTTCTTCTTATTAATTAATTGTAAATGTACTAATCTCCCTATCTGAAGAACATGAACGAAATGAATCTCTCATCATTGGCCATTTCTATAGATAAAGTGCAGCCCGTTAAGCGTCTAGGTTTTAGTATTTATAAACACGTATCGCCGTTTAAAAAATCTTTTGATTTAAAATGGTTAGTTTATAGGCTATGAAACCTCATATTTTGGATGCTTCTTACAGCCATGAAGAGTTCATAACGGTCCAGTGCTTTACTTGTACTAAGTAAAATGCATATAGCAGTATATTCCGATTTATTTATAGCTCAGCTGAGCCGTCTATATTTTAAAAACGGCAAACAAATGATGTTAGCGCCGATGTTAGCTCGCCATATTTTAATTCATACAATAAAACATTCTTTAAAGTGCTCAGCAATAAACATGTTTCATTCTTCCTAAGAAGAACGTTTTATTGACAGCAATCCAAGTAATAAAATATGGTAAAGAGCAATACTTGATTTGGGATCGAAAATGTTTTAATTGACGACAACGACAAGATCAGAACAGTTTATTGTTGTTTTCAAAGGAGATTGCAAAACGAATTTTGGACCGTTAAACTGAAACGAGGCCGTATGACGACAAAACGAAACGAGATAATAATAATATATAATTTTTTCCCCAAATACCTTCAAGTGTAGCGTCTTTTTGTTTTGGTTTAATACTCTCGAGAAACAACTAAAATATCGGCATTATAAGTCACTGTTGCAGTCAGTTTTCGATCACGATAGAATAAGAACTTCTAAAAGTATTTGCTCTAAATGCGGCAGGTCGGTAAATCCGTTTTTTTGCAGATAGACCAAACTATCATTATCCAGAGTATTAGGTTATTAGTATCTTAGTTATTTATAATTACTTAATGTATACTTCATATATATCTAACCTGTTTTATGAAAAGGTACCCCCCCCCCCCCCCCCCCCCCCTAACGTCAGCACACTTAAGGGGTCTGAATTTCACACTGGAATGCTTTGCTAGTAAAAGGTCAATTCCTGTTTTAGTGGTTTGTGCACACCCCTAGCTCCGTCACTCCTTCCCTTCACCTCCCCATCCCCACCCCCCCCCCCCCTCTCTCTCTCTCTTACCTTAATAATCTTGTCAGTTTGTCAGTTGTGCATGCATGCACTAAGTAAGTGTTGGGCTTGGGAGAATAACAAAAAAACAAAAAAAAAAAAACAAAAAAAAAACAAAAAAAACAAACAAATTAAAGCCTTAAGCTAAGCTTGGCTCTGAGATTGGAACGCTTTGCAGAGGCAGTGGGGAAGCGTTGACGTCAGAACTAGGCTTGGCTGATCTGATTCTATGCCTTTGAAAAAGTGCAATGTTTCCTAAATCAAATGGCATAGTATGCAAATGCTTGAAGACCAACAACCAAACAAGAATACTTAAATAGCTGCAAACCACAGAAAGGCACCAATTATTGTTTTGGCCAGCCATGCATGGCCCAATCGGCTTATTCATGCAAATTTACTGATCGAAAATCATCTATTCTGGGTAAAAAGTGAAAAATTCAGACATGAATTTCAAAACCTAAGCTCTAGAGGAAACCCCTTCAGCCTTAACTTCACTCGAATGGCTCAGAGTAGGTTTGGAATTCTAAAATCAAACTGGATTCGTGACACCCTAGGCTCTTTCGGACAAGTCCTGGACCAAGAGTGAAGAGTAAGTTCTGGAGGGGAATGAGCATTCCAGCATAGTGACCTTCTTAAAAAACAGGTTAGATATATATATATCGATCTGGTCTGTTATTCAGCAGTGAAGAAACAATTTTAAGAAACAGAACAAGTTTCTTTAATCCAAACATGTTTTGACGCACATACCGCCATCATCAGTGAATGTTAATGATGTAATAAATGTATAACCTAGATTATATAAAGTTAATAAGGCACGTGAGAATTTGGTGCCCAAAATAGAAAGAAAAAAAGAACAAAAAAGGCGCTTATAAAGCGCATGTGCCTACTACGTTTTGGATGGTAATAAACTCTAACTCCATTATGTTTTTGTGTGTGTACGACTATAACACAGTGAGTACCAATAGTGTATTTTTTTAATGGGTTGTATTACTTCATGTTTTTTCTTTCATTGATTTTTTTTTTTATATTTGCTGATCAGTAGTATATTAAACTGGAAAAAATCACTGATCTTGTAGACTCTTTTTGACACATAAATTCTCACAAATTTGTCATGTAGTCGGAGTGAAGTAATAGGTGAGGAAGTTTTTTCAGCAGAGAATTTTTCCAAATATTATTGTAGGAGTAGTGTTTGTAGTCTAGATGGTTTTGCTTTGCTTATATGAATGTTGATATATTGAGCACTTATTGGTCGTGTGGGAGGGCCGTACAGGGAAATATTGTGCTGCAGATTATGCTGCACGAACTGAGGGTAGCGATCAGTTGTCCATTAGTAATGTCTCTTCTTTACAACTTTATTGGGTATCAATCAGAAAGCAAAATTACATAATTAACATGCTACCCAAAGCGGAAAGTGCAAACGGGACTCTACTTCATTTGTGATTATTTATGGCGATTAACAGGAATAAGAAAAGTAATGAAATTACTTCATGATCATGAAATCGGTGTAATGTACTTCCTGTGTTATGCCGATTCATTTTGTGCAACTGTTCCGTGACTGAAGCAAAATGGCGGTCATATTTTGAGGATCGTTTTCCTCGTTTTCTCGATGAAAAAGCCACAATGTTCTCCCAGACAGACCAGTTTTCCCTTGAGGTCTCTTCTGCTTCATATGTGATTCTGTTTGTCGATTAACAGGTATAAGTTTTGAAAATATGCTTTGTTTATTTACTTGATAGTTACGGGTGACAAAGTTACTTACACAACCCGATGACAATAGTGTCTATACTACTTTGTATTAGGCACTAATTATTATGTACAGCAAAGATTACAAATACAAAATAAGAGCGAGTTTAGTGTGCGTTAACCGTTGATTCAAAAGTGGTTGTTCCCATTTGAGATGCATAGCCTCTTTGATTTTTAACTGTTAATCACTTTGCGCAAAGCCAATATTTGCAAACCTACGTTCCGAGTTAGCATATTTTGACATTTCTATTTCGCAAAGTACATATATCTATACATGCTAAAGGCCTTGTCCACACTTATATCATCATTGACTCAGTTTCTTTTGTTCTCAGGCGGACATTATCTTTCTTATTCATATTTTGACATTTCTATTTCGCAAAGTACATATACAAGAGAAAATGAACTAAGAGAAGGCATTCCCCCTATATAGCCTTGTAACCATCATGTGCACAGTTTGATGCTATTTTTAAACCATTTGTTTATCTGCACGCGCATTTACTGCGCGCGCTCTACGCTGTTGCTTACGTTTTTGGGGTTTTTCCGTTATTTCGACTCTGTCCTAAATATGAATGTGCACGTCGAAAGCTTGGCAAATACGACTGGAAATTGAAGTAGTTATTTGTTCAACTTTTTGGAGTATTTTTACATTTATTTTTCAAAGCCTTCAACCTACATCGTCATCTTGAGGGAAGATTTGAACATTTGAACATAAGAAAAGCATAAGAAACCTTTAGCAAACAACGTAGAGCGCGCGCGTATTCTGCGCGTGCAGAAAATCAAACGATCAAATATATGATATCATTGGAAGATATTTTTAGAATAGATTCTAAAAATAGCATCAAAGTGTGCACATGATGGGGCTAGGGGATTCCTTCTCTTAGTTCATATTCTCTTGACATATATCTATATACATGCTAAAGGCCTTGTCCACACATATATCATCATTGACTCAGTTTCTTTTGTTCTCAGGCGAACATTATCTTTCTTTTTCACCCAACTGTCTTAAAGTCGGGGGCGCCCTTGAATAGTTTTCAGGGGAGTGCGGGGCTGATTAAACAAAGGAATGTCCAGGTTAATAACTAGATATCAACCTCCACTGGAGGTTGATATCTAGTTATCAACCCCGTGCTTATAACTTAAACGATTAATTGTTCGTGATAAATTTCTCAATGAACAAAATTTTACTAAAGATTAGATTCTAAATCATCAGAAAATCCTTGCATGTGATATTATTTCAAAGCAAAACGCAAACGATTAATTGTTCGTTCATGAACAAAATTTTACTTGAAATTAAATTATGAATCATGAAAATCCTTGGTAACTCAACTTAAACGATAAATTGTTGGTGATAAATTTGTCAGCGAAAAAAAATTAACTCATAAGATTGTTAACTCAAACCAAAACTCAAAGGGTTGTGACAGCATTAATTATTATTAATAATTATATAATCACAGTTGTTGAACTGTATAAAAGTTTTACCGTCATCTTTGGTCTAGACTTTTTCATCGCTGCCAGAGGTTCAGAGAACACTGCGAGTCATCGTGTTCTCTGAATGAAATGCATCAATTCTTAGAACATTGCGTAAGCCTAAACCCGACCAAAACGGAGTGCAAACACTTTTCGAGAATAACAATGGACTGATTTTGCCAAAATGCAAGCGTGCACGTCTACTGAAAAAAAGCTAACAAAGACGCGGCTTCATTCAATACTCATTGAAAAGTGCAAAGGATTACAGCATTGAACAATAAAACTGGGATATTTAACTACGCCAAAATCAATGCATCATATTTAAACCTAATGATTTAAGCACAGAAATAAGTTAAAACTTTGTTTTAAGAAACTTTCTCAATGATGATATAAGGCAGTTATATACCTTATATCTGGGTGTTTATGAGATATATTATCCCTCGGCTTCGCTTCGGGTCGATATATCTCATAACCACCTTGGTAACGGTATATAACCTTTACCAATCCGAATATTTTTGAATCCGCAACTTTAATTTTTGTTGCGGATCTTAAAGAAATTCGCGTCCACCCGTAACGTATTCGAATCGTTTTATAGGCCCTCCACACGTATACGATACGTATGCGGATATCAAAATATAAGGTCAACAGAGCATGCGCACTTGAGCATGACCATGAGCCCACGCTAAGGATTGGCGCTGTTACGTCAGCGCATTCAAAAATATACAGATTCGACCGCTACGGATTCAAAAGCATCCAGATACGTGTGGACGGGGTCCTAATGGCTTTGTATGTATTGTAATGTTTTTGTCATTGTAAGTTCGGGGCAGCGCCCGCCTAAACCTAGAGTCCTTTCGCTGCCCTGTTAAAGCCATTGATTAAAAATAGATAATTATAATGAACGGTTTCGCCAAAAGCTCATCTTTGCTAATTGAAGTTTTAAGGAAAGTGCTTCCAAAAGGCGTTATTTCACTCTAAAACGTGGGTGCTTTTCGAGTAAAAGACTAGACAAAGATAAATTAATAATACAATAGGAGGTTGAAGCGCCGCAATTTCGCCGACGTTGTCACAATCGTTGCCGATACTAAGATTTGTACTTTAGATATCGAAATCCGTGAATGATCCCGAGTTTAATTAATCGTGAAACCGTGAATGGTATTTATTGTAAGTTATTGAGCCTTGAATTTTGAAGTAAAAAGATAATAATAATAACAATAAACTTTCAAAGATGCTGAACTTTCACTGACTTTAATTAACAAAAAATAAGTAAGGAAAACCGGTTTTAAAGCCCTGATACTTGTCTTGTACAACTTCTTTTCAACTTCTTTCCATATCTGATTCAACAGTTTACTCAGTGTATATTTATATTTTTATTGCACATGGTTACTAACATATACATTTTCCTGCATGCATAAGACCAGTTGAAATGAAGACTGTAGAACCGGTGACAACTTATAGAGCCTGTTAATTCAATTATAGTGCGAGTCGGCTCTAAATCGTTTTTGTCTGGGTTTCGTAAAAATCTAAATTTAAGTATAATTATTGTTTTAATTTAATATTATAATATTAATGAAGAAGAATAAAGCTCTGATGATAACAGTGACCGTCGAAAGCAAAGGCAAATAAAACAATTATACTGTAGCCTATAGCCTAACATATGATATCTACGCAATAATATTTATATAATAATATTATAATGATATATTATTTTAGATTGATTTATTTTAAGTCGAACATGCAGGGAGTTAACGTTCAGATTCCCGAGCCAGAGGCTTGTGTTTAAAGTTTCGACGCCAGATGGCATTGAATTTTGCAGATGGAGAAAAACCTGACCACACCAGGAGGAAAATCCTCGGAGAACCGGAGAGAAATGGTCATATGACACTGAGTTTGTTTGTCGTCTTTAGTAAAGAAACTTCTAATTCAGTTCTGTCGTAATTTCTTCATCATTTCCAGAGCTTCGTACCCTTTTTCCTTTTCTTCTTTTACGGACTTGTGTATCTTTTCTTGTGCAAGTTTCTCAAGAGGTTCATAGGTATATTTTCTTTTTTGGTATGGATTATATTTTAGAGACTTCACTAAATAGTAAAACGCCAAATCTTTTGAATATGTTTTAAGAAAAATTCCATATTCTTGATGGAAAAGTGTTTTATACGGATCTGTCAACTGCTCCAGGTTACCATACATTTCTCTGAATTTCTGTTCAGCTTTAAGTAGTTTTGTGTCATCTCGATCACTTGCGTATTGACACAAAAGCTTTGAAGCCTGCTCAAGTGCACCATTTTTGATTCCTCCATTCATACTGTCATTCGAACTGGGTGTCGCCTGGTGGTGAGAAGCAAGGATGAGTCCATAATCCTTCAAAAAATTGGCATATGCTGTGTAGAAGTGTGCTTTATTGGTTTCATCTTGTTCTTCAGAGTACGAAAAGATTTCTTGAAAAAGGATTTTTTCGGCCTCAAGAAGAAAGAAAATATCTTTTGTCTTATCGTATTTCTCTTGGTACACACGGCTTAAATCATTAGCTAATATTATGTATTTTTTGTTGCTAGCCCAGGATTTGCGAAGGGAATCTTCAGCTTCGGCGAAGGTTTTCTCATCCGGTTTCATTCTGTACTTTTTTAATAGAAGTTCCCCAAGTAATGAGAGCTCCTTATAAACTGCTTTATCTGCTTTTCTTCTGAGAATGTTCTTTAGAAGAACTTCAGCTTTTTCCAGTTTATATATCTGTGACCATTGTGCAGTGCTGATATAAAATTTTGCAACATTTCGCATAACGGCATGGTTGGAACTAGCAACCTCTTCTGCCCTCTTTGCATATTTTTCAGCACCATTGTCATGCTTGTTAATCTTGGCCAGAAACAATGCATATTGAACCAAAGCTTGACCATACATTACATCTAAGCATGGACAGTTTTCCAAAGTGCTTATAATCTCTACCCAAAGCTTCTTGATTTCGTTCACTGTTGGATCATGTTGGTCGACTTGCTTCTTTCTCGCTTTGTGTGACTGCTGCATAACAAGAACTTTAGTGAACTTGAACATTACGTTGTTGGGCTTTTCTTTTAAGGCTCTGTCAATACATACAAGGGCTTCTTGAAATCCGCTTTCAGAGTAGCCACTGTTAGCAATCGAGAAAGCTTTCTCAGCCATGACTTCTGGAATGTCTTTGTCTTCTCTTCCTCGAAGAATGCGTTTAACTCGTGTGAACTTTTTAAATATTAGATCTTGAGCAGAAGAATCGGCAGACTCCTCTTTCCACGTAAGCCAGGCCAGACAACCAAGACAAACTATCTTTCCATCTTCTGTCTTTGTGTTTTCTAGAGCCTTGTTGAAATAATATCTCGCTTTGACGAACGATTTCTTCTGTGTCTGGTAGAAGCCCATCAGGTTGTATGATTCTACCTCGGAACCATGGATGGTCTGTTCGATGTGCTCTTCAAGGTTTTCGATATTCATTTGCACTGTACGCCCAGCATTTCGTAGCTTTAGTTGATCCCATGTAAAGTGACATGGAAGACTTGAGAGCATGTGATAAATGTTGTAATTTGCCATGCTTCTCGTTATTGTTGGTCTTGTAATAGCAGAAATTTTCTCTTACAATATAATGGTTCATTTTTTCTCCAGTTTCTGCTTTTATAGTTTTCAGAATTATAAAAATATACCGATTACACAATCGCGCTGTCAAGGGTGAATAAAAGTCCCCAAGATTTATCAGAAATTATACCTGGGGCTCCCCCTAATTTACATGATAATCAAAACATAATCGACGTGTTATTTGAAATACATCGCAAGGTTTATTCAATCCTGACGTCAATGAAAATGTCCCTAAGAGTTCAATCACCCTTCATAATGAGTTCACTGCTTATTTACATTAGCTAAAATGATAGAAATTTTGGCTAAATTTAAGCTTAAATATGATCTTTCGAGATATTTAGCGTAATATTGAGTTGTTCTTGCCTTCACCAGCTTATAAACAAACATTTTATTGTAATAAGCCTGAAGCGAGATGATCAGTACCCCCGTCTCTAGACCATAATAGTTTTTAAAATTCTTTCATATTAAAATTTTTGATACAAGAACAATACTCATAATTAAAGAACAAAAGCAGTGTGAAAAGGATTATGGTCTAGAGACGGGGGTAAAACGTCATCTCGCTTCAGGCTTATTTAAGATGTTTTGTTGTCATTCCATTCCCTTCAGCTATCATGATCCTTAACGTTAAGGAATCAGCAGGGTACCCCAAAACTGCTACGAAAGATTTATTTTTAGGTTTTTACATTAATTTGCGAGAGAATACACAATAAGCTATCATTTTCCAAAAATATTATTCCAATTGCGTTTTTTAATAGAGAGAAATAAGCGAAAAACGACTCTTTAGCTTTAATAGTTTTCGATTTATTGTTGACATCACTTGTCAACGATCTGTTGTTACGTCTCTATCAGCCACTGTTGTTTGACTGTGGACGCTTTGGACCTTCGTTTTGATTTCCTGCTGCTTGCTTTTCTCTTTAGTCAGGCGTAAACTCTAAGAATAATAAGTATGCCCTGAGCGAACAAAACCTCTGAACTTGAATGATAGCAATGAATGCCTAGAAAAACACTACTGAACGGTACTAAATAACCAAACTTCAGTTAGGATTTACCTGGACCTCCCGCCCTGAATAACAATAATAAAGTAATTTGATCTTGGTTTCTGGATACTTCTGTCATCGGGGACACATTTTGGTGTCCGTAATCTCCTTATGGAAAAAAGGTACTTCTTGGCTTGAAAAACATTTTTGCGTTTTTCTCGGAAGTGATTTAGCGTTCAGTTACCCGTACATTTTGAGTTCATTGTCAAAGGGAATTTGATCGATTTAACTGAAATTTTGAGGACATCATCTCGAATAGAGTTTCTTCAAAAGTATATCTCCGATTTTTGAATGTTTGCTTATTTCCAAAGGTATCGTGGATTTTGGCTCGGATACAGCTGATATAGCGGCGTCATAACTTTAAGATTGTATAAAAAAGCAACGGGGCAACTAATCAAAAATCGGAGACACTTTTTGACAAGTGATGTCTTGTGATCTTGGAAAGGTAAGATAAGCATTGATTTCTGATCATTACCGGCTGTCAACGAACTCCGCAAAAATGCCAAGGTGAAAATGTGAATAATTCGCTCTAACTTAAACGGATAAATGTATTTTACAAAAAATAACAAAGTAACAGTTTCTACAATTATTCAGCTTTCAGAAAATGTATACTTTGTTGAGGTTTCCATTAAAAGGTTTTGCGCTATTAAGAGTTAAATGCACACTGGTCGCTAGGGGTACCCTGATACCTTAAAGCAATCGTTTGTTTTGATGTCACGTCATTATGAAACAGAGCAATTCACTGAAATTAGTTGGAATCCCGTTAAACTACACGATTGACATAATCGATATCTTAGAATAAAAATATATCGCTTAATATCCAATCGTGTCGCCTTTGGCGAACTCATGGATACTAGTTACACTCTTCAAAGATTGGGCTCCCTGTGTCCTTATGCTTGTTGACATTCAAAGGTTTCAAAGTATTTGTACTTTATTTTTACTTTAATAATTTCACAACAGACTAACAAAAATATAAATATATACAAGAAGAAATAAAACAAATAAATACAATGTAAGTATATGCTGTTGGAAACCTAGAGGACAGGAATGTGCTTCCCTTAACGTAAAGGCTACAAAAATAATAAATATTATTAAATTGGCGATTAAAATAATCAGCATTACGATCTATCTTAAATTCCCATTAAGGTGACTGCCTACCTTTGGAAATTGATTTTGACTTTTTTTAAAACTTCGATTTTCCGAATTGAAATTTAATGCTGATTCCAAATCTGGAAAGAAAAATAGGGAGTCCCGAGCTCGATTTCGAGATAATCAGCATTTAATGGAAGCCTACGCACGTGCTTTTGGAGTAAAAATTGCGCCACCGGAAGTGATTAGAAAAAAATTAAGATTCATAAGATAATAGTTATTTGCAGACTCTATGATTGCACGAATGAAGGCTAGTCAATCATTCTACAATAATACATGGGTATGTTCGACAAAAATACGAAAAAATACGTTGATTTGTCATATTTTGTAGTATCGGGGCTCTTAAAAATCTCCTAAAGTCGAACAAAAATCCCTACAAAAATCTATTATTTCATCGTGTTGCTGATTTAAACTTTTCCTAACATTTTGATATAACCTAGAGTTTTAGGAGTTTTTTCAAATGAGCTATTAAAAAATAGAGAGTCCCGTGCAAAATTTGAGGGTTTTGCCCTTTTGAAGCTCAAAACGCGTATGGTTCTTAAATAAAATCTCGTAGATTTTTCAGCGGTTTTTGAGCGCGCGCTCATCGTGGGCTCAATTCGAACGTTCAAAAGTAGGCAGCCACCTTAAGGTGGAACCAAACTAATTCAGAGCAAATTTTGGACAATTTTATTCTCGCTCGCTTCGCAAAACAAATGCGACAATTTAACTGTATTTTTCATATAATACTTTAATTATCCAAGATTCTAAGCCGATGACCGCGCGATGCTCCTTACTTCAGTAATATTCAACCGTCCTAGAGTTAATATGGTTAGACAAATTGACATTCAGTTCCATATAGAGTCCCGGGGTAGACTACTAGCCTGCTTGCCATTTTTCTCTCGTCTGCTCGCTTAATCGAATCATTTTGACAGGGGGTAACGTAATCTCGATATCTACATTAGGGGAAACATTAGTAGTAGGATTTGTTTATTGCTTGACTTGGCAATGCTTGGCATTATAACAGCAAAGAAACACGGACACATGATAAGTAAACAAGTATAACGTTAATTTATTTGATATAATCGAAAGGAAAAAAAGAACTATAGAAATCCAACCACGTTAGGTGTCCTAGTGCTCTTGGTTAATCGTAGTATTTTACTTCAACTTGCATCTTTCTTTTATTTTTTTTGATATAAATAACCCGAAGATAAAACTATGTGCAAGTGTGCGCATGTCAGTGGGTCCACAGTGCTAGAAATATCACAGATGAAATATCAGCAGTTAATTTCACCATATAAATAGAGAGTACTCAGAGCTTTGTCAGTTGTTAGTGTCGTGTAACGTTCGTAAGCAGATAATGTAACACGATCATAAAACGTTTAATTATCGATCTGCTAACGCTTTACTCAGTCAATGAGTGAGTCAGCGAGTGAGTGACACATTTGCATATTCAGACCCCTCGCAATAACTTGTCTCTACGCTTCGCGTATCCACGAATTAAAAGGAGAGGGGGTTCTTGACTTCGTTTAAGTGCTATAAACGAAACGTGATTGCCTACGTAACTACGCAAGGGGAAGATACTTTTTACCGTTTTGAAATATATATTTTTTAGTGTTCGTTGAATAGCGATGATGTGCCTGCCATCGGTACTTACTGTCTTCAGTCTTCTCATCATCGGGGTGTGCATGCCAACTGCAGATCTTCCATCTCCATGTTGAAACTCAAAGGATATGCAATACCCTCTTTCCAATCTCCAAATACCCTTGAGTGCTTCTGGGTGTGCAAGGAAAACACAGACTACTATCTTAGCATTAACTACTACACAATAGGTTCTTTGTGTGAACACAACAATCGTACAATCTCACAGGAACCTAAGAATGTTGTACAAGATGCACGTGCTACATACTTTGATGACCCAGTGGAAATCCCATACGTACATTCACAGGTATGCAAGTGAGACTTTGCTTTTTACATTGCTATCTATCCATTTCAAATGGCTTTATGTTTGTAACTAATGGTAGTTCATTGTGTACCAGATTGCTTGGAAATATTTGAATCCGGTGAGAAACGTAGCGGCATCTACACAATCAAGCCCGACAGCCAAGGACTCTTTCAAGTCTACTGTGACATGACAACTGACGGAGGGGGGTGGACAGTGTTCCAGAGAAGACAAGATGGATCGATAGACTTTTATCGTGACTGGCAGCAGTACAAAGCAGGTTTTGGGGACCTGAAAGGTGAGTTTTGGTTGGGTAATGACTACATCCATCGCCTGACAGCAAGAACAGTTTGGAGTCTAAGAGTGGATCTGGAGGACTAGGGAGGAGTGCGTAAACATGCCAAATATGGTAGTTTTAGTATCAGTGCAGAGTCAGATAAGTACAGACTAAAGGTATCCTCGTATTTAGGTACTGCGGGAGACTCGTTTGCAAAGAGCCACAATAACCTTTACTTTACCACCAAAGATCGTGATAATGACCCTGGGAGTGTCAACTGTGCAGTTAAAGCGCACGGTGCCTGTTGGTACGATACATGCTATAGTTCCAATATGACTGGTTACTACTTTCAATCACCTAAGAACAATTAGATGGCAATAGTTTGGGACAGTTTTCAGTCTGAAGTTTCATTGAAATTGTCTTAGATGAAAATGCGCCCTAGATGTCGAAACTCGCTGCTGTCCAGGTCATGCTCAGTTTTACTCTGCACTATTCAGAATGGAGATACAAAACTGAGGTGTTTTTTTTTTGAGGTTTAAGATGTTATCCTATTTTCTTATTTTTATCTTATATTCAGCTATAATCGTTTGCAAAGCTTAGCAACAAAATTTAAATCACCAGTTTTACTGAATATATCATTGTCCTATGATATAACTTAAAGGTCAAAGGAATTGATTACGAAGCTTCATGCCTTTATAATAATATTTACATTTGTTCAAAGTCCAGGCATATGTGTGTTCGTAATGACACATTACTGTGGTAAAATAAAAGTATAAAATTATACAATTGTTTTGAATGTTCTTCTTCTTTTAGTGATTCTGGAGCTTTTCAACGAATTTCCGAATCTGGTCTGGTTCCATTTTCTGATTGATTCAATACTGGATAACCACCTAATAATCGTCAATCAACCCAATGTTGTTGTTTTTTCAAAAGGCCTTCTATTGATGGTTTTCACAACCGCCATGTTGGATGAATTTAACAAAAGACCCATCATTAATCTCTTTTGTTATATCATCCAACATGGCCGCCTTGTCTTTTGTTATTTCACTCTCTTGGGAATGATTGAAATCAGCAATATTTTCATTGCAACGGTGGCAATACTTTTATTTTTTCACTGACCAATACTCGAGTTCGAGTTGCATTTGGAGTTCCCCTTCGCTAAGTATTAGCCTCGAATGAGGAAAAATGTGTTCCTTTCTTTCATTAAGGTCCATATTGTATAGTAAGGAATGTACGTACTACGGAACATTACATGTTGATTAAAATGCGACGGGTTTTGGTTGAATGGTTGAATATTTTAACGCCTGAAGCTAAAGCTGAGCAAAGAATACTCGAGACTGGAGTGCGTATTTTTACTGGCTTAGTGTCTCCTCAGTTTTGCAGTGATATTATTTCTACGTCACTATTTCAGATCAGCTTTACCGGTAATGTTTACAGAACGTGAGCACCATTGATAAATGTTTTGATGAATTCAGTCCAGCATGAATAAGGACGGATTTCATTATCAGTAATAACCAATGTCATTCATTATGCCTCAATTGAAAGTATTTAGAGCCGGTGCACTTTCGTAGTTGCTAATGATGAATAAAATGGGAATTAAACCGTGGTACTTCTCACAGAGTGGCTTTTCATCCAATGAATTGCAAGTGGAATTTAGAAGTTCATTCTTGTGGAGGAAGGAAAACCTGGGAACCCAGGGAAAAACTCTCGAAGCACAGGAGAGAATCCATACAACCAGCAACTTTACTCAAATAAAACACCGAGCCCGGCGGGAATCGAACCCGAGAGCAGAGAAGTGAGAAGTGAGCGCTAATTGATATTCTAAAACTCATGAATAATGTATGAGTATTTACTCCAATCAGATGAAGCAAATGGGTCACATGCATTAAACTATATACCCGATAGAGAAACTCGACAATCTAAAAAGCCCAGGGACGGTTTTGATTTCTGGCCAAAGGCCAAATTGGGGCTGATTGTGCTGATGAATAAGTGATCACTGAACCGGAACGCATAGAGAATTGGTCACCAAACTGGAACGTTTAGAGAACTCTTGTCTATTCAACTGGAACGTATAGACCACTGAAGTAATTTAGAAAATTCGTGGTCGTTTTGTATGGGAGATAGAGATCCGTGCCGATACAACACGACCACGATTTTTCTAAATTACTTCTAAGTTTCAGTATTCTTTACGTTCCAGTTGAACAGGCAAGAATACTCTAAACGTTCCTATATTTACCGATACAAAACTGCGTCTCATATTCTAACCTACATTGCAAAATATCAGAAAAAATAGAAACTCTTAATATAGTACAACTTGTTTGTTTGTTTTAATCAAAATTTAACTCAATTACTGAGGTGTTAATTACTGAAGCGAGAATAATGCAATCGTATTCAATCATAACAATCATATTCTTAGTGAATACAGTTTCATAAATATACAATGAGATAATGACTGCTGTGGAGAGTGTGGCCAGAGGAGCATAGGCATATTCATGTGCACTGTAGTTGCCGCGCACCACATCTTACTTGAGGCGGGTTACGCATACTCTTGATGCACAAATGAAGAAATGGTGCTAATTTAAATGCCTAAACGAATTCGGCGAACCCTATGTTTTAATATGTATTTTACTCTTATTAAGGTGTTCTTTCAAAATGCAAAATTTTAAAAAATCTGACGATGGAGCTGTAGGCCATAAACGTCTTTAAATCTCTTTGTCATGAAGTTGCATTTAAAAACAGTGCCAATGGCACACCGAAACGACGTTCTTCAAAATATATAGAAATTTTATTACCTATACATCCTACAATACAAAACTAATATATATATATATTAGGCACTGCCTAAAAGCGGAGCTCCCGATACGGAAGTCACAGGGAGAACATTCGAATGAAACTGAAAGGTAAAAATAAGATCGGGGAAAAAATATTCAATTATTTTTTATTCGAGATGAGGATAATTTCTCCCATAATATAAACCATGCAGTGAAATTGAATCGAAATGCACTACATTGTTTTTTTGTTTGTTTGTTTGTTGTTGTTGTTGTTGTCTTTTTTTTGGCGCGAGTACATACTCTCCCACATAGGAATTTTGTACACAACTCACCACCACCCCCAGGGACTAGTTTTGCTCTTAGAAGATTCTTCGACAAAGTTTTCCAAAAAACCGACATTTTTAGGCTTTGAATCTCTTTTACTTAAAAAAAAAAAAAAAAAAACGAAAGATAACTATAGCTAATCCAATACAATATCAAGTTTAGCGGAATTTACCTCGTATGTCTTTCATTGAAATCGAAAATCTGGAGATTTAGGACAAATCAAGACCAAAAAACAGACTTGGAAACTGGTTAAGGTGAGCAAAATATAAGCTTACTTTAATAATTACGTCTTTTACAGAACGAGACGATGTTTACATTCAGTTAAACTTGACAAGAACCACTAAGACAAAATAGAAAATAAAGGCAATGCAAAAAGGCAATGCAAAATGACGAATTTCTTTGTCAGTAAATTGGCGTTTGTAAATGTTTTTGAATATTTTTTTACGCCTTTTTAAAGTGAAAGTCTAGGTCTTTCTACGACAACATCTCTCAACAACACAAATTTAAGCTCATTTTTATAATCAGACTTGCTCGAATGCAGCTTAATAAACAGTTGAATATTTGGTGTAAATTTATATTTCATTCAATACTTAAATAAATTATCTGTAGAAATAAAATTATTAAATGAAAGTCTTCGTTGTTTTGCCGATGGGACCCCGCGATAGGAGGCGAATCTTTCTTGAACGAAAAACATACGATAGTTAAATAAAACCGAACTGCTAAAGATTTACAAAGCTAAATAAAGGACGAATATTTGTTATAATATGCTCTTCATGTTATATTTACTCCAACATTAAAATAAATTAAGCTTATCTACAGAAATATTAAAAGTTTTGAGGGAAAGTCTTTGATTTGTCGATTCGTCAAGAAAAATGTTTGTCAAAAAATAATAAAAGATTGTTTGCTAAATAACACACCTGAATTTTTGGAGAACACTTCTTAATCCATCTTTGAATACATAAAAGTTTTTTTAATTGTCTTTAGTCTATAACTTTCCCTAAAGCGATTTTTTCTGTGCATTTGAGAGTCGCCTTAGCTAGTAGTTTTGCTTCAAATTCCTTTGTCTCAGTTTCACGCTCATTTTATCTTTGTTCATCCGTGAGGTTTTGCCTCATATTCCTTTTTCCTTCACGATCATGTTCTCCTTGTTCATAATCGAAGTCCCGCCTGGATTTGCGTTTTCTCTCTCTCTGCTTGCCGCTTTTCTTTGGTGACATTCCTTCGTCTTTGCCTTCCTTTTTCACGCCTCCAGAGTTTTTCCTCTTCCGAAAAAACTCTTTTACTTCTGGCCTTTTGGCTTCATTCTACTATGAACCTTCTTTCGACATATCGATTTCGGAAAGGGGTTCCATCGTAAATAGAGTAAATATAAATATAAATATATGCTTGAATAAAAATTTGTGTTGTTATCTTTCGGTATTTCTATACGTAATAAAGGTGTAAAACGTTTTTTTTACAAAAGTTTAATAGCCGCATTTACCTTTATGTTTACCCGGATGTTGCAACGCGTCGACATTATATTCCCGCCAAAAAAAAATTTAACCAGCCAATCGGAATGCTTGTGTACACGCCCGGACGGACGGACGCCGTACGGACGGAAGTGACGTCAGCCAAGCCATGAAAAATCAACTCGATAGTTTACCATTTTTTCTTAGGTATGGTGCTCCACTATAATTATCATTGAAAATCTCATTGAAGGAGGCTAAAAATTTTTAAATTTTAAAATTTTAATATATATAAAGTATGTAATGTGGTCTATACTGGTGAAACAGTGCTCGATGCGTAGGGATGCAGAGCAATAGATTTATAGTAAAGATTGGATTAAAGAGGAGACATGTTCACTGTAACTCCGAGTTTCGTGCTTACGCACTCATCAGACATACTTTAATGAAACATATTCCTATTACTGTGATATTTATATACAAGAGGTGTAATGATTATTTACAAAAGAAGAAGATCTAAACAACTTTGAAGCTGACTTACTAGGTATGATCAAAAACATCCAATTCAGGAACATATGCGACGAATTCCAAGACCAACTATGTAATGATATAAAGAAGATCAACAACTCCACGAAAGCATTCATCCTAGCCGACAAAACAACCAACTATTACGAACTCGACAAGAATATACACGATAAACTTCTTACAAACAGCATAACATCGACTTACAAGAAAGCGAACGAAAACACTATTCACACCATCAACTACGAAGCACAGAATATTGCAACCGAACTCAACATTCAAGACAGAACAGAAAGCATGGCAGAACGACAGGCATTCATAACCTTAAAAGACCACAAAGACAACTTCCAGAACAATCCCACCTGCAGACTTATCAACCCAGCAAAAAGTGAAATTGGCCGTATAAGCAAACAGATCCTCGACAACATTAACGCAACTATAAGAAATAAAACTACGCTAAACCAATGGAAAAACTCTTCGTCCGTAATCAACTGGTTCTCCAATATATCTAACAAGCACCAACATACATTCGCTATCTTCGACATTGAAAACTTCTACCCTTCCATCACAGAGAAACTTCTAACAGACGCATTGTCCTTCGCCAAGAAATACTGCACAATCACAGCCAGAGACATTGACATTATTATGCACGCCCGCAAATCACTACTATTCAACAACGGCACTCCCTTGATCAAGAAGAAAGGCAATATGTTCGATGTTGCCATGGGGAGCTACGATGGCGCGGAAATCTGTGAGCTAGTCGGTCTATTCATCCTCAACAAACTATGCGCTAAATACGGGAAGGACTACATAGGACTATACAGAGACGATGGACTTGCTGTTTTCAAGAATACATCAGGACCACAAGCAGACAGAATCAGAAAGGACATAACAAAACTATTCAAGCACCACGGCCTTAACATCACCATACAGACGAACCTGAAAATAGTTAACTTCCTTGACGTAACCTTTGACCTGGCAAACGAAACGTACTGCCCCTACAGAAAGCCTAACGACCAGCCATTATACATCAACACAAAATCGAATCATCCGCCCAACATAATCAAACAACTACCAGACACCATCAACCGTAGAATATCCAACATATCCTGCAACAAGACCGAAATCGACAAAGCCAAACCCATCTATGAACACGCCCTGAAATCCAGCGGATATACCAAAACCCTGACCTACAACAACCATAATTAAACCATCTACACATTCAAAAAGAAACAGACAACGGAACATCATCTGGTACAACCCTCCATACAGCAAGAATGTACAAACCAACGTCGGAAGCATCTTCCTGAAGCACATACACAAACACTTTCCCAAGCACCACAGATTTCACCGGATCTTCAATAAGAATAATATCAAAGTGAGCTACAGCTGCATGGAAAACATGAAAACCACCATTACCAAACACAACAAGAAAATCTTCAACACCGATACCGATCCCGCCACCACCTCTGAGAAAACATGCAACTGCCGTAAAAAAGATCAATGCCCTCTAAACAACAACTGCCTTTCCTCCAGCATCATCTACAACGCCCATGTCACAACAAACGAGGACACTACTGGAAAAAACTACATTGGCCTGACAGAAGGAACATTCAAACAACGATACACTCAGCACAAACTATCTTTGCGAAATAGAAAATACGCTAACAGCACCGAACTTTCTAAACACATCTGGGACCTTAAAGACAACAACAAAGACTACAACATAGAATGGACAATCATCACTTCAGCCAGACCATACAGCAACATTTCTAAGAGGTGTGACCTGTGCTTAACAGAAAAGCTACTTATCATCAAAGCAAACAGCGACACTCTTTTAAACAAGCGATCCGAATTGATCTCCAAATGTCGACATGAAAACAAGTTCTATCTGATGAACAATAGAAATCCAGGCCTAGCTAATTAACTCCTTTCCGAACAATACTTCTTTTGTAAATAATCATTACACCTCTTGTATATAAATATCACAGTAATAGGAATATGTTTCATTAAAGTCTGTCTGATGAGTGCGTAAGCACGAAACTCGGAGTTACAGTGAACATGTCTCCTCTTTAATCCAATCTTTACTATATATATGTATATGTATGTATGTATTTATAGTTTTCAGTATATGAGTAATGAGTTAGTTTTGTATGAGAATATCTTGTCGAGATAGGATTGTCGTGCGCTCTTACTAGGACCCGGACTTGATTAACACGGCAGAAATTTTGCTGTAGCAACTCGAGCTACGAGGAAAATAAATAATCATGGATATGATGATGTAATCCATGAGTGAATATGGCATACCATTTTATCGAAAATTTATCGCATTGAACATGTCCGATCATGACATGGATAGATGACAGGAAGCATGATTTATGACACAATTCCAGCAATTAACCCCAGGGGGAAGGCCTGGTGGCCCACAGCAGCACGGCACAAATTGGTAAGCCGTTTTGTTTTTGCAATTTCGCTGTCAAGATCGGCCATAAAAACTGTTATTTCACTGGATTAGGAATGTATGATGAAAGCTCAAACAGTTAAATGAACTGATAAATTCAGTAAATTAAAAATTTACTGCATAAAATGCGGAAAATGATTCGCCATAGCAGGGAAAGGGAAGTGGTTCACGCTACGCGATAGCATAGTGGTTAGACGTCTATCGACGGACTAACCACAAAAATTAGCTTGCGTCACATCCGGAATTTTCTTCGTAAATACGGTATTTACGAAGAAAATTCCGGATGTGACGCAGGCTAGGTAGAAATAAGATCGGGAAAAAAATTGTCAATTATTCTATATTCGAGATGAAGATACTGACTCCCATAATAAAAGCCATGCAGTGAAATCGAAATGCACTACATTGTTTTCTTTGCGAGAGTATACTCTCCCACTAAGGAATTTTGTACACAACCAACCACCTCTCCCAGTGGCTAGTTTTGTTCTTGGAAAATTCTTCAACAAAATTTTCCATGGCCGACAGCTTTGAATTCCTGGTTAATTTTACTTTAAAAAACGGAAGATAACTACAGACAATGCAACACAATATCAGTTTTAGTGAAATTGTCTTTCATTGAAATCGAAATTTCGAAGTTTTCCTAACTTTTTATGGACAAATGAATACGGCATATAAAGACAGATTAAAAAACTGCTTAAGAAAACGTCAGCAAAACAAAAGCTCACTACTTTTACTTCTTTAACATTACAATGTTAGGTTATCCATATTAAGAGTTTAGGTTTTTATAAGAACCTATCTTTACCGCAATGTAATTAAGAAAATAAATGATGTGGTAGGAAATTGGCTGGAGATCATAACTGTCACCAAATGTGTCATCAGCTAAAAAATAGTTTTCTGATCCTAATTCTTTATTCAAATATTTTAATTCCTTAACTGCTTTTCGATAAGCTTGAAAACTTAAGCTCTAAATACTAGATTTTGAGATTCGATTTATAAATACGATTTTTTTTCCATCTGTTTTCATGCGCGAGAACGGATATGGAAAGGAACGACCGAAAAGTTTTCGAAAAACAAAGTTTACGTTTTAGAGTTAAACTTGTGAAAAAACAACTGAGACAAAATAGAAAATAATGCAAAATGCAATGCAAAATGACTAATTCCTTTGTCAGTAAATTGGCATTTGTAATTGTTTTTGAATATTTAGAAGCTCTTTAAAGTGAAAGACAAGGTCTTCATACAATAACATTTGTTTTAATTATATATTTTTTAAATTTTAATTCCATTTTTTCTTAGGTATGGTGCTCCGCTCGCCCGGGTTTTCGGCCCGCGTGGGAGCTCCGCTATTAACTATCATGCCGTGTACTCTAATAGTCATATATTGTAATAAAATTCTTTGAAATCTCAAACAAAAGAGTTTCTTCATTAATCAACTAGTGAAAAGAGTTCCACACTCCCCAAAACACTGTGCGCGTTAAATTATGAGCTGTATTATATATAAAGAGCGTGATCCATTCAAGCTCTCGATCACTTGCTCAAAATCATGGACCCCTTCACATTTGCCGAAAATCAACTTATTTTGACTTACGCATCTGAAGTGTCTAAACAGCTCCACCACATTGATGAAAATCAGTGTTGTAGCTGTAAAGATAAAACTAGTAACAGCGAGTGTCTGATGCTAACGGAAGATGAAAAGATAGAAGTCAATTTTGACTTGGCCCTAAAGAATGTGATCCTTAAAGTAGTAAACGATAAAATTATGGCGAACATGTCACATATTAGATTATCCTGTACCACAAAAGTTGGACTCGAATCATGGTTGCGGAGCGACCCAATCTCCTCACGTCCTGATCTACAGAAGAAAGTCAAGGCACCGTCAAGATCATAGGCATATATTAAGTGACTTTCTCTGATGACATCAGCAATTGTTTAGAAATATATAAGAACCCCAGCACTCGAATACAACAATCATTTCTCATGTGGTGGCTGCTCATGCTGCTTACGATTATTTCTCTGATCTTTTGCTTGGTGCGGGATTCTTATCGCTGTCCACTTTGGAATATCCACGAACAAGTTGATGGTGAATATCGACATCAGGATGTCCAGTACGATAGCTCAAAGTATCTCGTGTCGACAATGCCATGGTTATGATTGTCAGTGATGAAGTGGAGATGGTTGCCAGAGCCAAGATTCGACACGTCCTTGAGTTCTTTTATGTCGAACTCTGCCAGAGAGAAATGATGAAGAAGCTGACAAAAGAGTGTGAAGGATGCAAAAACGATTGGCCAAGTCAGCGCGACCATGCCTGTTTCAGGCAGTGATCAGTGATCACGATTTGTGGACTTTTTTACTTTGACGATGTTAAAAATGTGATCGATTTAAACATGATGCAAGATGTGTGTGCAGATCTTGTCAAACTGGTAAATGTGTCTATGTCCTCAAAATGGGAAGCCTTTGTTTCAAACCTACCAAGCATGAACTCTAGTGTAGCAATGATGATAGCAAGTGATATGTCATTTCCCGATAGATGTAACAGACCGATTGTGAACTTTGTAAATGACATGTGTGATGTCAAACAGAATAGTTGGGAATTATCAACGGAAATATTTAATGAGTTTGTAATCGCCATTTCAAATTGAATAAATGTGAAAGTCTTACATATCGAGATTCAGTTTTCATTTGTTTTCAAGGGGTAAAGACATGGGTTGCGGATGCTTGAGTTCCATTCCCAATTTAAGTCTTCGCGATATTTTCCGAAAAGTTCGTTGTGTTCTCGCCTGCTGTGGAGGAAAGGTTGTGAAAGGTTGTGGAGGAAAAGTTGTGGAGGAAAGGTTGTGGAGGAAAGGTTGTGGAGGAAAGGTTGTGGAGGAAAGGTTGTGTGTTTTGTGCTCATTTTTCTCTAACCACCATGACGAGCAGTCAGTTTTACATTACTCCCCCGAGTAATAGTTCTATGGATGTATATCCAAACAACACTCTGGCCGAGTACAAAGTCAAACTGCCCGAGCGTATGGATTTGATGGGGGCTTGGGAGGTGGGTTTGGCATCCAACACTTTTCCCTACACGTGGATTAACATTAGAAAGGAGAACCAGAGGTTGTATTACGATGGGGGTATGGGGTATTGGGATATTAGGCTAATTCCATTAGGCTACTACACGAGTGTGACGGATGTCACTAGTAGCATAAATAAAGCAATCGCAGACGATGGAGTAACAGGCATTTCCCTCAAGTTAACTAATCGATCACAGAAAGTCACAGTTGAACTAAGTGTTGGAAAAAAACTGAGTTTTGAGAACGACCTTGGAGTGATTTTAGGATTTGGTAGTGACATGATCCTTGACAAGACGACCAAAGCGCCTTTCGTGTCCGATCTGAATATTGGCCTCCAATCGCTCTATGTCTACCTCAATGTATTGGATATGCAGATTGTGGGTGATGTGAGAGCTCCTCTACTACGCACCGTCCCAGCAAGCGGCAAAGACGGGGAAATAAATACGAAGGACTATGAACACCCTCAGTACATGCCACTGGCTACACGCGAGTTTGAAACTTTGGAAGTACTTATAACCGACGACTTGGGGAATAAAGCACCATTTTAACGTGGACGCGTGGTGATAACGTTACATTTCAGACTTCTTCAACTCCCTTACTTTCGATAAGATGACGAAACAAAGTGGAGCTGGGCACATGATGGTGTTTCACGGTGAACGTTTTCAAAGTGGTTATGGACAAGTAGGCTATGGACTTGGATCCTTTTTTCAATCCTTAGCTAGAAAAGACATGCCTTTTCTACAAAGCGGAACTAAATCTGTGGGGAAAGCAGTTCTCGATACAGGAATGAATGTTGCTAAGGATGTTTTGGCAGGAAACAACCTGAAAGACTCTGCTTGAGCAAGGTTACAACAGACAGTGAAACTGTGAAGCAACAAGCTCTTGACCATATCGCAACTCAAGTCGGAAGTGGAGGATTAAGAAAGCGAAAGAGTTAAAAAAAAAACACTTTACCACAAGCAAGCAAAGCGAAAAGACCTAAGGTTCCTCTCGATGATATTTTCAACGATTAGAATGGCTTTTGTACATCCTCATTCCACCCCATGTATGAAAAGTGAACTAGATCTGTTTACAGCTCCTCCAACTCAAGTTGTGATAGACGGCAGTCAAAGGATTGAATATCAGCCCATCTCCTCCATTTCTTCCTCGGCATCCATTGATTTTCAAGTTACAGGAACTGAGAACTATCTGGATTTAGCCAAGAGTATGCTATTCATCAAACTGAAAATCACTAAAGCTAATGGTTCTAATCTAACCCTGTTGAAAAAGTAGCACCTGTCAATAATTTTCTGCAAAGTTTATTCAAGCAAGTGGATGTGTTCCTCAATGGAATTTAAGTGACTCAATCCACTTGGACCTACAGTTACAAAAGCATGCTGGAGACCCTTTTGAACAACGGCTTGTCAGCTAAGAAGTCCCATCTCAAGGCAGCACTGTATTACAAAGACACGGCAGGGTCCATGGACGAGACAGATTGCACCGCTGCGGGTGGCAATACAGGGCTGCAAACTCTCTATTCGTTTACTAAGAAAAGCTATATCGTGGATTTATGGGGTCCCCTGCACTGTGATATACTGTTTGGTGATCGTCTCTTGTTGAATCATGTAGACGATACCATTAAATTAAACCCGAATACTGCAGCGTTTGCGTTAATGTCGGGAGAGACAAATCCCAATTACGAAATTGCCATCCAAAGCGCCAATTTGAAAGTCCGTGCAGTGAAATTGAGCCCGACGCTCCAATTGCAGCACTTGGACGAGCTGAAGAAAGGAGTGAATGCAGTCTACCCCATGAGGAGAATTGACTGCAAAACCTATACCATACCTTCAGAAAATCCTTCCATTCATAAAGGAGATTTGTTTAATGGTCAAGTTCCTAAGCGTGCAGTACTAGTCATGGTTGATTCTGATGCGTTCAATGGAAGCTATACCAAAAACCCTTACAATTTTAAACTGTATGGAGCAACATCTATAAGTCTTACGATTGATGGGGAAGAGAGACCTTTCAAACCAATCACCTTGAAACTAGCAAGGGCCAGTGAAACGAATTTCATGGAAGCCTACCATACTTTGTTCTCCGGAACTGGTCGACTGTTTACAGATTCTGGCATCGATATTGCACGAGAGGATTACAACCAAGGCTATGCCATTCTCGTCTTTGATTTAACCCCTGACCTCTGCAGTTCATACACTCATTTGAATCAGAAACAGAAAGGAAACGTATCTCTAGAGATTCAGTTCAGCACAGGTTTACCTAACGCCGCTAACCTCATTGTTTACGGAGAGTTTGAATCCACGGTCGATATCGATTTTGCACGCCACGTGACTTTCGACTCTTCAAGATGAACACCAAGCAGATAGAAAACATCATTGTAAAGGACCCTGTTACGCGCAAGAAGTTTGCTGGTGTGTTTGCCGAAAACCGTTTACCACATGATGTTGGAGTCTACTCCTGGGTGTTATCGCCAACACAGATCCTGATTACAAGCCTGGAAAACATTGGGTGGACTTTTATTTTAGCACCCCACAACATGGGGAATTCTTCGATAGCTATGGACGAACACATCAAATTTATAGTAGCAATTGTTTAAACTTTCTGAGTAGAAATAGTCAAAACTGGATTCATAATCAGAAAACATTGCAAAGTTTCTATACCACTGTGTGTGGAGAGTATAGCATTTTTTATATAATGCATCGAGCACGAGGTGTGACTATGAATTCTATTGTAAAATTGTTTGGTACTTCACGTTTAGAAATGATGAAAGTGTGTATCGTTTTATGTCTAAGTACGTGTGATAATGTGTGAAATAAAGAATCTTGCAACAAATGAATTTATATTGTTTGAAACTCAACTTTACAAGTGTATCAATAAGGTATCCATCCTAGATTTCCCCTTCTTCGTGTGGAGGGCCTTTGTCCTCTTTTCCTAGTCAGAGGAGATAATGTTTCCTTTCTAGGAGTTGAGGGTGGTGTAGGTAGAAGACTGTCCCTTCTCTCCACTACAGCTTGGGTGGGTGTAGTAGGGTGTAGTCTTCCTCCAGCTTTAAAGAGTCCCATCAAACGCATGCGGTCGCCGTTCCTGATGAAATCTTCAGGGGTATTGAGTTTTGCCAAAATTTCTGTAAATGCGTCTCTTCCAGGAGGTTGGAATCCTTTTCGCTTTTTAATGGTATCATTGATGAGATCTGATGTGCTTGATCCTTTGAGCGTTTGACCCTCCAGAGAAACCTCACCCTTTTCATCCCACTGAACCGCTTCGGGGGTCTTTTTGATCCAACGTAATAAATTGCCAGCTTGACTTCGAAAGGTTTTTGGAACGGTGGCTAAGATCTCAGACTCAGACTCTGGTTGTGGTTGTTGTTGCTGTTGGGGTTCTTGTGGTAGTGGCTGGGTTACCTGTGGTGGAGGTAATATGCTTCAGCTGTTTGTAGATTCACTGTTGGGATATAATTCTCTCTTTGTTCTTGTAAATTCAAGTAGCGCTGAAGGAGTTGTTCATGGTTCTTGATTTTTATTTCGGTTGGTTGATTTGGATCTGAAAGAGCATTACTCATCTGCTGACTAAGAGAGCTCGTGGATTTTACCAATGGTGAAGTCTGCAAGTCGTTTTGCTGTCGTATGAGTGTCATAATCTCTTCGGGAACCAAATACATTTTCCTGTTGTGTTTCATAGTTTCTTGGAAATTAGATTGGCTAGGACAGACAACACAGGTGGTATCAAGAATGGGAGAAAGTTACCCCCTATCTTATTCAGTCGCTCTATTTTCTTCTTGACCGGGATCTTTTTATCGGCTAAAACTCGTAATACTCTCTTGTAACGCTTAGGTTTCTTTTTCTTTTGCTTGTTGATGGGAACCTTCTGAAAATCTGCCTGGACAAACTGTATGTGAGGAATCTCTTTTTCCATAATGAGAAACCGAGGTCGAAATTCTCCATAACAATAGACAATCTTTTAGATAGGTTGGTCAAACATATCATTAACACATCGTTACAACGTTTCAGTCCAGCGTGTTTTCCCACTAGAAGTTGCACCGTAAACTATAGGGGCACTAGGGGCACAAGGGGCACTTAAAAAACGCTTAATTGTGAAAATAAAAGAAATTGAAAATAAGATCAGGGGCACCAGGGGCACTATTTCTTACAACAACACAGACACTCAACATTGTTGTTGAAACGAATTTTTTTATAGCGTGGTAAACCTATTTACAATGTGCTGAACGTTTTTTTCTACGTTCTAGTATTTACAGATTAATCTATATGATAGTGACCGCATGCATAACTTATTACTATTTTGCATGCTAGGCTGGTTATACCATCCCCCAATATATCTTATCTCTTATCATCATAAGGGCTAAGACCTAATTTATTTAGGTTTACAGTATATATTTCATGTTTTTTACTGCGCAACTGCTGCATGCTAGCCATAGTTCGCTTTTTCTGAAACAAACAATCCCTATAGTGGGTATGTCGTATGTTCCGTTTCGTGATAGCCTTAGCCGTTAACTTCTCAACATCACGACCACCCTCTTGATAGAGAAGAGGGTATATTTTGGGTCTTAGACCTACGAACTCCTGAACAGGAATTCCATGAGTTTCATTTTGCCAAAAACCTTTTTATTACCGGTCGAAAAGAGAAAGTGCTCGGAGTTATATTCCGAGGTGTCAAAGAGGTCGAGGTCCCCATACTTGTCTCGATAGACATCTTCTGTTCGAATATCATGGCAGAGAGAATCGGGGTCGGAAAAAAAGAAGGGTGGCCCTATATCCGTACTTGGCTTTGATATAGTTGTAATGGAAGTCATACATCAACACTTTGGAAAGATCCAAAATACACAAGCGTACGTAGATAGGGCGGTTGAGGTAGAGCGAAGGTTTTTTCATATTAACGGCTACCAGATCTTCGTTGAAGATTCTAAAGTAATCGAAAAAAGGAACGGCTGAAAGTTTTTCGAGTTGTGTCTTTCCGTGCTGACAAGTTTGACATTGACACGCTTCCTTAGATTCTCCATGGTCTTACCGAAGGCGCTATTCTTCATAATCGCTTTTCCGTGTTGAAGTCTATGTAGTGTTTTAAGTCATAGAGATTGGTCAAAACCGAGTACGCGCCAAATACTGTTTCAGATTGCGATAGAGGACGACATGATTCGTCTTGTTATGAAGATTGGGTATGAGTTTTTCAGTTCCAAAGTCTGCGCCAATTCCGTGCAGTAAGGCGAAAGCCAATCAGTTGAGACTTTGATTTTTTCAGGAGCGAGAGGATAGTCGTTGTGTACCTCATGGAGTTCCTGCGGATATTCTAGATCGACCTCGAGAATGTACCCTTCTTTTCAATCATCCGGAATAGTCATGATATCGAGATCGGCTATCTCGCCCTCGGTTAAGAAACCGAAATTGCTCTCCGGGAGAGCTTGTGACATGGCCCAATCATAAAGATTATTTGCATCAAGATAGAGGATGTAATTTTTGTCAACATAAGAGTCATAATCTGGGAGGTAGGGGTTATTAGCTTTGGCATATCTATGGGTAATCATAGAAATGCCTACGCGTAACCCCTCCTTGATGAACAAGTACATATCAGGGTCGGTGAGTAACTCTAATTCAACCCCAGTCATTTTCAAACAGGCCAGCCAAGATAGACCAGGACTTGTGTAAAAATGACCAGGGTCAAGCTCATAATATTCTAGACAGATGTCCCTGAATTTTCAAAGACATCTGCCAATAGGAGTACATCGGATCTTACGTAGAGATCATGGTAGTTTCCCAAAGTTCTGCAGTGAAAAGATTGAAACACCCGTTGGGCATATTCGTAATCTTATCACAGATGTGCTCTTCCTTCAACAAACTATAGAAACACGCTGGCCAAAAACGCACGCTAAATCGGCAATGTTCGCCATTATTTTTCTTCAGCGGTCGTGCTCGGTAACCTAGGCGTCGTGTCAATGAATAATAGTGATGGCGGCGCTTTCAATTGCAAATGTATTGGCAAAACTCTATTCATGCCGGGACACTGTTGCTGGATAAAGGTAAAATGTGGCTTATTATGCTCTTGCTAAACCTGGCCTCCCAAACAGTTCCTCCCACCCCTCCTCTTGACTAGCAAATAACAATACAAAAGATTAAATTGCAACATGTATTAAATATCAAAAATGTTTATTTATAAATCTCATAAAAAGTAAGCAAAACTCATTATTACAGATGCATACTGATAAAGTGAAAATTAGCAATTGTGCATTGTATTTACTAGACCAATTAATAGCCTGGATAAATGGTCCCCCCCCCTAAAAAAATATCATTGCAGGCTGTAATAACAGTTTAGCTGGCTATGCGTTTGTGAATATAATTATATATGCTATAAATAAATAAACCTTATAAATAAATAAACCTTATAAATATATCTTTTGTTAAATACACACATATATTAATAAAAAGTGAACAAAATATGCTGCAATTGTGATATAAACCTCGTAAATACTTAAATATAAGAGATAAGGGACTGGAAATATTAAGAAGGGGTGGAGCATTGTGAATTACACTTGCACAAAAATTTAACCCCTCCTCTAAAACTCCCTTTGTCTCTCTTAACCCCATCTGTTGCTGTGTATAAAAATGGAGACCCCTCCCCTCCCCTAAAACCCCCTTTGTCTCTCTTAACCCCATCTGTTACTGTGTATAAAAATGGAGACGCACCCCCTATTTGCACCAGCCCCCCTTTCAGTAAATAATGACCAGACTCTACATTTATCTTGTTGAAAACATACCTATTATCTACAACGTACTTTTTAAAAAAGTAACTGAATTAACAGTTCGAAAAATATGCTGCTGTCTACAATCATGTGATAGAAACTTCATAAATACTTGAATTTAAGACATAAATATATCTCTTTTTAATTACAATCATATCTATTTACAACATAAATAGATCATATCGAATAAATACTTGAATTTAAGACATAAATATATCTCTTTTTAAATAAAAAAAATTAAAATGTACTTATTGCCCTCTCATACTTGTAAACTGTGAAGCTGCCAATTAGGCCTTAATATTCAGTCTGTAAAGATTTCAATAATATTTTAGAACATGCCATAACCTATCCATGTGAACTCAACTTTGCACAGAGAAGTAGAGAGAATAAGAGAAAAATATCAATGCCCTTGGCAGGATTTGAACCCACGTCTTCGGTATAATTCTAGTCCGATGTGTTAACCACTACACTACAAGGACCAACCACGCTGGTAACGCAGCCAGAATATGAAATGTAGGGCACTCGTGAGGATCCCAGAGCGATATTGTTTCTCTATAGATAAGTTGAACACCGTAAATATGTACGCAATTAATCAATTAATAGACATAGTAAAGTAGTGATAAATTATGCGTTCGGTGTGTATACAATGAAGTAGAGAGAATAAGAGAAAAATATCAGAGACATGCATAGTTTTCAACCACCCATGTGGTAATTGTAGAAATAGTTTCTATTTTTTGAAGTTTTGAATTCTTAGCATTTTTTATTCTAAAACATTTTATGGTGACCAATAAAAAGTAATAAAGACTCATTCCAACCAAATGCTTTGTTTTTCACAACCACAGACCATGCATGAGGGTGCTCAAGGGGTAAAATGGAAGTTGGGATTTGTCTTAAGTTTATAGCTGGGAAATGGATTTCATGCACTGAGACTGGGATTCATGACCCCAAATACAATAGAAAATGGGAATGGAATTTAGATTTTAGCAACACAGGCTGCGATCATGGGATTTGAACTGGGATTCGAAAAAATGCTTGGCTGGGAAATGGGATTAGGACCCCCTTTATCTTAAGGACCCTGTTGCATGTAAACGGGCAAAGTATTTACTCAGTCCACTTACCTCTACTTATACTCACCATAACCGTCTCTCTCACTGGGTGGAAACACATAGCTTTTGATCTACTGCCTTATTAAAGGCGTAGTAACAATATGATGGCAGTTTAATCCGGCTTGGAACATATGAGAGTTGAGGATGAGAGCTACTAGAGGTATTATAATCTCTCTCTCTAAGCCAAATTAAAGAGACAAACTCATGCCGGAATATCTGCTCCCATCTGGTCTGATAAATTGTATTCTTGGCAAAATTAGCAATTGCAATGTGCTTTGCTTCCCTCCCCTCCATAGAATTTAAGCCAAGTCCCATATTATACTTTGACAACATGTCTTTTGTGTGTGAAGGACCTACAAAACCAAGTGCCGTCCAAACAGTAGGATTGGTATAATAAAATACATGGATTGCACGGAAGTATTGATAAGAAAGTTCTTGAAGCTTACTTGCCTGATCAGCTGTGATGTTAATCCTACAAAAAAGAAAAACAGAGTCACGTAAATAGAGGCAAATCAAAGCAAGAGCATGGATGCGTTGACGATAACGCTGTCCATCAGTGCCTTCTTCGATGACCTCTATCAAATACATGAAATTATGTAAAAACATACGGGAATCTTTTCCCGGAAAACGGCAGTCAAAACTATCATTCCGTGGTGTTGAACCTGTAACGTCTTTGGGGTTGTCTCGTTAAGTAAATATTATAACCAGAGAGTGAGACTATACATTTTTAACTACTTCATGTCTTTTATCGATTCTCTCTCTGAGCACATGTAAAAACTACAACTTGATCGGTCCGTGATATCACGTGACACCTTTCCTTTTGTAACAAAAATAATTAAATAAAATGAAAAGTTACTAATACAATAGAAATGGAAATAAATGACTGTATGAAGCTGAATAGAATGTTAGGTAAAATATTTTGACTCCAGTTGAATTAACTCAACAAAAATGTTCAATGTTTAATGTTCAATGTTCAATGTTCAATGTTCACTTCTTCACATAATCCTGCAAGTAGGTTGGTGGCTTGACCTGTCGTCCGCTGCGGGTTATCCTGACTGGGGTCTCTTGAATCTTGGGTGGTTCTGTCTTGCTGGGTGATGGTAAGGGTGGTGGTTTTCCTGGTGCCAATACTTCTCGCGGTGGAGTTTCTTCTCGTTGACTAGGTGTAACTTGGTTCGGTTGGACTGGGGTTTGGTACTCTGTAGGTACTTCTGTCATGGTTTGTGGAGGAGGTACATCTATAATAATAATAATAATAATAATAATAATAATAATAATAATAATAATAATAATAATAATAATAATGGGTTGGCTCTTCTTCAGATGTCTTCGATTTCTGCGATATACTCGTCCATCTTCCGTTCCCACGTTGTATGACCTGATGTCAACTTGGTCGTCCACTTCCGCTTTAATCCACTTGCCTGTTTTGTCGTTAGGTTTTGGGGAAATTCTCACCTGATCACCTTTCTTTAATGGTGGCAGTTCTTTTACATTTCTGTCATAATACTTGGTTTGTACTGCCTTCCTATAGAGAAGTTTGCTCCTTGTATCGTGTGCAACCTTGGGCGTCAGTAGTGCTGAAGCAGTAGGTATCAATGTCCTTGTCCTTCTTCTTCTGCCAGGGGCGCTGAGGAACATCGTGTACTATGAGTGGTTCTTTCTGCTGTTGTGCGGCAAATGTGTTGCAGACTTCGCACTGTTCGATGTAGTCTGTGATTTCTTGGTTCATTGACGGCCAATACACTACTTCTCTCGCTCTTCTCAAGCAACCTTGTACTCCAATGTGGGAGGGATGAAGTCTTTCTTTGATCTTCTGTCGCAGAGCTGTTGGAATGATACATCTCGTCCCCTTGAAGATAATTCCATCCTGAACAGCTAATTCGTCTCGAAAGTTGAAGTATGGCTGAACGTTTGCAGGAACAATATTTCTGGCATCTGGCCATCCTCTCAAGATAACATATTTTAGTGACTTGAGCGTGCTATCTTTCTCGGTAGCTGACTTGATTTCGTTGAGTTGCGGTTCCGATATCGCTAGATAGTCTACCGCGTGAATGCTTTCGACTTCTTTCTCGACTTCTGATCTGGATGAATCGTCTCCTGTGGTATCTAAAAAGGCTCTTGATAGAGTATCCGCAAGGTGCATTTGACGTCCTGGGGTGTACTTGATCTCGACATCGTAATGTTTTTAAAACGTATCAGCAGTGTCTGTAATCTCTTGGGTGCAATTGCTAAGGGTTTCTTTGTTATTGACACTAGAGGTTTGTGGTCTGTGTACAGTGTGACCTTTCGACCATACACATATTGGTGGTTGTGTTCAAGCCCGAATACTTGTGCTAAAAGTTCTTTCTCAATCTGAGAGTAGTTCTGTTCTGCTGGAGTGAGAGCACGCCTTGGGTACGTGATTGGATGATCTTCCTGTGTTAGCACAAATCCTAGTCCCTTTGATGATGCGTCTCCACTTCCTTCTGTTGGCCTTGACGAGTCAAAGTACTTGAGAACAGGTGCTGATGATACTGCTTTCTTGATATTGCTGAACGCTCGCTCTTGTTCGTCTTTCCATTCCCATGGCACATCCTTGTGGGTTAGACGTCTGAGTGGTTCGCTCATTTGTGAGATGTCGCTGAGAAACTTTGATAGGTACTTGACCATTCCGAGTAGACGCTGTAGCGCAGGTACGTCATCTGGCTTCTTCATGTTAAGTATGGCATTGACCTTGTTCGGGTCTGGCTTGAGTCCTTCTTTTGTAAGGCGGTGACCGATGAAGCTTACTTCGTCCTTCTTGAAATCAAACTTATCTCTGTTGAGCTTAATGTTCTTCTTACGGCATCTGCGTGGACGATTCTCTAGGTTACGGTCGTAATTGTGGTCTGCTAGTTGGTCGTTATCTCCTTGTCCCGTTATCAATATGTCGTCTGCAATATTGAAGACTCCGCTGAGGCCTTCGAGGTTTTGATCTAGTTTCATCTGGAAGATTTCAGGAGCTGGGGCGATGCCAAAGGGCATTCGGTGATATATGTCACGGCCCCATGCTGTCTGGAATGTTGTGAGGATGCTGAACTCTTCGTCTAACTCAACTTGTAGAAATCCTTCTTTAAGATCAGCTTTACTGAGGACTTTGACTTTGCTTAGTTTCGGTAGCAACTCTTCGATGGTTGGCAGAGGGTAATGGCTTTTCTTGAGTGCGCAGTTCAGATTTTGAGGATCAATACATAGACGCACAGTTCCGTTAGGTTTCAACACAGTTATCATGCTCGATACCTAGTCTGTCGGTTCTTCTACTGGGCTTATCACTCGTCTTTCTGTCAGGCGGTCTTTTTCTGCTTTCAGTTTGCCCTTGATGGAGAGAGGTACGCGTCGTGGTGGGCTCACTGTTGGCGTAATATTTGGGTCTGTTTCTAAGTGAACTTTCCCTTCCATACGGCCTAAATCGTCTCCAAATACATCTGCATATTCCTTTAGGACGCTCTCCTTGGTGAGGGGATTGGTTTCCACTGATGCCTGTTCGGCTACATGAAAGATATTCTCGGTGCGTACTTTTAATAGCTTCATTGTTGTTGCTGTTCGGAGTCCTAGTAGAGGTGTGTAATCTCCTCGATCGTACTACCATGAAGTCGACACTATAGTTTTCGGCGTTCTTTGTGTTCGTTATCTTAATGGTTGCTTTGCCAACTGCGCTAATGGTGGACTTAGAATACATGCTGAGTGTTTGTTCTGACCTTTTGATCGTAGTTCCTTTAGGTAGAACTTTCATGAGAATGACATTGCACGTGCCCCCTGTGTCTATAAGCATCTTGACTTTCAGTCCTCAATGAAGTAGCATCGAAGCGAAGATTTTCCTTCCCATCTTATCGTCTCCCAGGGCGTTTACTTCTTTTAAAGAGATGGTTAAAACGCTATCGTCGCTTTCCTCCTCGCTAGAGTACTCATCGGTTACAGTGTTTACCTGTCGCGTCTTGTATCCGTGTTTTGGCGGCTTTCTTTGCGCTTTTGGATATTTTGCTTGGCACTTGATTGCGAAGTGATTTTCCTTTTTGCATTTATTGCAAATCTTTCCTTGAGCTGGGCATTTTTCCCCTTTTCTTTTCGTGTGTTTGTCCACAAAAGCGACAATCTTTAATCAGATCCGGTGCTGCCTGTCGCGCTTTTGTTGTTTGTCTCGGCGTTGTAGATTTCACGTAATTAACTTCTTGGGGTGGGGGTGCGTTGAGATTTGACATTGTTTTCAATTGAGATGTTGTGGTTTCAGCTGAACGGCAAATGTTTATGCACTTATCTAGCGTAAGTTCTGGAATTTGTAAGAGTTTCTTTCGTACTTCATTATCACGAAGACCACACACTATTCGATCTCTGATTAACTCTTCATTTAGCGGCCCGAAATTGCACGAGTTTGCTAACGATCGCAAAGCTGAGGCATACGCTTCGATGGATTCATTTTCCTTTTGATCTCTAGCGTTAAACATGTAGCGTTCATAAGTAATGTTGGTCCTACCTAGACAGTAGTTGTCCCATAGTTCGATGATCTTGTCCATGTTCTTTTTGTCATCTTCACTGGCGAATGGAAGTCCATTGTGTATTGTCAGGGCGTCTTGTCCGATGCATGTGATGAATGTAGCGACTCGGTAGTCATCGCTTTGGTCCTTGAGCTTCGTCACGAGCTCGTAGGCATTCCATATCTGTTTCCATTGCTTCCAATTCGAAGCTAGATTGCCTTTAAGTTGAATTTTTGGCGGTATTGGTACGTTACTCGTAAAGAGTGGCGGTGAAAAGGCAGCGTGAACGGGCGCTTCGTCGGGCATTTCGACTGAAGTTTTAATGAATCTAAACTTTTCTCACCCTTCCAAGGCTTGAAAATATATACGTCAATATTCTTAAATATCTTCTGACACCATGTAACGTCTTTGGGGTTGTCTCGTTAAGTAAATATTATAACCAGAGAGTGAGACTGTACATTTTTAACTACTCCATGTCTTTTATCGATTCTCTATCTGAGCACATGTAAAAACTACAACTTGATTGGTCCGTGAGATCACGTGACAGAACCTTTCGTTTCATCAAACCATTTTACTACCTTCTTTGCCAACCTTTCCAGTTTACACTTGGACCTTTTAATATTTTTGATTAGATAAAAGCTCTTTAACACTGCCTTGCCGATTGGTGGCTGGGAAATTGAGGAAGTTTTCTACTGCTTGTTTTGCTGGTTTTATCTAATCAAAGAAATATTGATACGAATGTTGCAAAATTCTTTTAAATATTCAGCTTTTCTTTGTTATTTTTGTTGTTTTTGTTTTGAATTTGCTTTTTATGAATATAACACCGAGTCATAATGATAGCAAATTTTTATGTGTCAGATATCAGATATATTGTTTTGGTTGTTTGATATTCGTGGTGTTTGTTTTGTTTTTCGTTGGTAAAATTAATTTAAAATAATTTATTCACAAACATATCACATGTCAAAGTCACAATAAATTGTTGCAAAACAAAAATTACATATAATATAGTTCCAAGCACTATTTTGTGACATTATTGACAAATAAAAATAATTTTAGATGAAGTTTGCCATACCTCTTGTTTTAGTGGTCGATGATCAGTAAATGTTTCATAGTCTTTTCGTAAACTACGGTCATTGATATACTCAGCAGGACAATTCAAGCACTTAAATGATTTAGGCATCGCAAGAATGCTTTAAAAAATTGGACTACGTAGATGGATATAGGTGAGAATAAATAAATTTTCTTAGGAGAACAGTGATTGGGGAGAGGGAATCCAGGTATCCAGGATATGGATATGTTGACGCGCGCGCGTACGCGCAATCATTTGTTAATCTGTCTTTACTATGCTGTTTATTTGAGTGCAACTGTACACATTCGTTATTTTGCTATTTTCTCGCTGAGTGACTCAGCCAAAGCACAAGAACCTTTTTAAGTACTCAATCTTGCTATTTGGAATATTTTTCGACACAAGTAAAATCAAATGTAAACAAACTCTATTTTTACAAGTGAGGAACCAAGACAATTCACGATCGCTAGAGTCATAATTATATTCGCATTTATTCATGTTTCTTTCACTTACAATCAACAGAAGTACTTGTGTATAAGTAAATTAACTCAGATGAGGCTTTGATGACGCAAAGGCGTGAAAAATTTGCCACTATTCACTAATATAGGCAATTTTTCAAGATGGCGGACTCAAAATTCATGCGATGAACCGCGCGGTCTAAAAGTAATAGCCTGGTGAGAGGGCCGCTCCATTTCTATCAACAATCCTTTTCGCGCGTATTCTTTCGGACAGCTCGACCTTGGGTAATGGTGAACGCGGTGAGGCTGACCTTTCCAATGAACAGAATACTTTGCAGCCAAGATAGACCATACGAAGCATTTTTCATCATCGTTTTGGATGTTGAGGACTGCCTTTTTGTCTTTAAGACTTTTGGGAAGGGAAAGATAGGTTGCTCCTTTCAGAGGGGCGTAGGAAACAATCCCTAAATCCAAGTGTAAGACCTAATAAAATAAACAGAATTACCGTAAACATAGGAGAATACAAAAATAACGATCTTAAACAGCTTTAATTTGTTGAAAGATAGAAACTAAATAAATAAGTAGAACTAACTTCATCGAGTTGCCACCCAGATCTTTCCTTTTGATACTCCAAGAAAGATTTCTTTGCTTTCTCCACCGCATCGTCGTACTGATTTTTGAGTTCGGAAGAATTGGTGGTGGTCATGCAAACACTGCGAAAATGCGAGGTCGACACTTGATCTTCACCATCGGGGTTTGATTTTACGAGTCGTACTTTCAAAGATGCCACTTTACTCCTTTATGCAGTTGAAGTTGTTTTTGGAGTCGCTTCATGACCATGCCCCTTTTTCCCCGAAAGGTTTGAAGGATATCATTCTTTTCGTTCTGGTTTGGGTTGTACTTGAAGATGGTGGCTTTCTCTTTTATGGCACAATCTCCCACCACCTTCTTGGTTTACAGTCTGAAGCTAGAAAAAAAAATTCACGGTTTCAAGTAGGATTTTGGCGCTTTTTTACCAAAATCTACTTCCCGTGATAATTTTGCTTTCCCTCTCCCGCCGACTCCCTATTTATATTAATGCTCTATAAAGTTGACCATAGTTGACCATAAAGTCAATAAAGCCTCGCTATTGTTTAATTACAAAGTAAACAATGGTTCGCACAATCTCTAATCGAGACTGCAGTTATGAGCTGCACTGCATCCCAAGACTTAAAGAGTGGATGAATTTTTTAAAGTTAAAACTAGATAGTTCAATAAAATCAAGTCCAAACAGTTCATAAAATAATAAACTTATTTCGTACTTATTGCATGACTTTGTAGTTGAAAAAAAAACACCAAGAAATTTGCATATCACTCATTGACAGAGTACAAAAACCTCGGTTTATTCTTTTAGGTTTCAAAAGCTTTTAATTCCTCGTCATTACAACATGAGAAAATCAAAATTTTGCCACCACAATGTTTCCGAATTTCACCTCCGTTACTCCGCAGAAAGTATTCTGAATGTGCTCACACGATCGAAATACCTCGGTGTTCTATTTGTCCAGACTACCCAGACTATTATGCTGCATGTCCTTATTGCAAGAACAGTTTTTGGACCTGTAGATGTATATGGACCAAAAGTCTACAATCCATGAGCTCGACCAAGAAATAGGTGGAGTGTATGATTCAAGAAAGGATGAGATTTAATAGAACAGTTACACGAACTAAGCAATAAACGTCTGGTCTGGTATGCGCCAAAACCTTGTCACAAACACGCGGGGTTTGGGTATGAGCACTCCAACAATAGCTGAGATACACAGCCATAAGCGACCGCGTGGAATGGCGGGGAGGGGTCTGGGGCTGAGCACTGCATGGCACCGGCACCGCATGTCGGGGAACTCTCATTTGTATACTACTCTCGATCTATTGCATGGACCCGACAGATTGCTAGCTGGGCTAAAAATAACTCGTGCGATGGCTGGTCTGGACAATTTTACTATGAAATGACGCTTCTGTTTGGCAATGTGTTAACTCATCAACGAGACATCAGTCGATTGTTCTTGTCAAGCCCAAGTTTAGCTTTTCGTGGTCTAGAAAACTAACATCAAAAAGTATTTAAATACTTAAAAAAAGTGTTCGCTCGTTGTCTTGATTCGACAAAAGCATAGGATTCTTAGAGTGCCTATCACCCTTCTGACAATATTCATGGTATTGATTCTACATGAGGTGAAATGTTGAATAATCCGGAAAAACAAATAGTTTGATTGCGGCTTCTTGAATAGAAGTTATAAAGGTTTTTCCATGCCCTATACTTATTAGGAGTAATGATTTAATATACAAAACATTACTGACACAGATAAATAAAATTTGAAATATATCAATGTTTCCGCCATTGCGGCTCTTATAAAAATATTCAAGGTTAATTTTCACATAGAAGCTAGCCGGTGTTTGAATTAAAAGGAACAACAAATAACCATTAAAAAATGCCTCCTCGTACGTCACAGCATTAGCATTATGATATGGGAAAGCAATTAATTTTTTCCGGGTTATTCATCATCTTACCCCATGTAGAATCAATACTGAGAATATTGTCAGAAGGGTGATCGGCACTTTAAATACAACTTTTATTTTTGCTTTAACTCTCACACCGGGGATGGGGATTTTGGAGCCGCCTCCAGCTTTCACGTTGTATAACTTTTGGACAGTTAAAGCTAAAACCACCAAACTTGGTGACTTCTCCTAAAATTTTTAATTTATCTGGGAACAGTTTTGGTGAGTCTTTTTCTGATATTAATTCTTATTTCAGAACATCCTATCAAATTAGATGCAACTTTTGTGAACTAAGGGTAATTTATGGTAATTTATAGTAACTTGATGAAAACATGAAATTCAAAATGTCAAAATCCAAAATGGTGACACAATTTCTAGTACCGGTATTTTTCCCCGGTATATATTCCCAACGAAGAATTTATTGGCTTATTTTCCATTTTTTCCCAATGAAAATACTAGAAATTTTTTTAAAACTTGAAATAAACTTTTTTCTACCGAACAGGCACAAAATTTAGTGAATTTTATGAACTCCGAGACCTTATGACTAATATTACGTCAGAAGGCGTTACCATGAAAACAATTTAACGATCTGTAACACCTTAGCAATACAGCTTTTAATTCTTTCAGATATATGCATTATTGGAAATTCCAGCTTATGCATTATGTTTTATTAAAAGTTTAAGCATTTTTACATTGTGTTTGTCTGAAAGTTTTCCAATATATATGACGTAACTATGAACTTCAGTCTTGTATGGAATATCTAATAAAGTCAGTTTTTCGACCACGATCTTACCAAAAAATGCCCTCAATCGTTTCTCACGTTTCCACGGAACTTTGTAGTGGTTGCCCGTGGAAAAGTCAAAGTTATAGTTATTTAAATCGATAACACCGACAAGGATTTTCCCTGATCCCTCTTGCTGATATGTTTGTAACCAGGCCTGCATGCCAAAACTTGTTACCATTGAACCCGTGCATATCTGCAATCATGGGCTGTAGAGGAATATTTGGTTTGTGACGGGGGAAATGCTTGTTATTTATCAAATAAATCACTAATTACTCACTTGGATCTGTCTATTCATATTTTAATAATCGTTACTAAAGTCCCCAATAAATAAACATGATTTCAATGGTCTTTTTAGTTACTTTTCCTTCGATAAAAGTCACTATCTTTGTTATTAATGAGCCTGCAATTATTAGGAAAGAACGCAGATACGTCATTAACACAGGAAACCCATGCTATCCTGGATGCCAAATAAAGTAGTATAAGAATAGGGGTTCTAACGCACGCACCCTCTACTAACATGGTTTCGCTCTGCTCGCCCATGTTATTATCCGTGTAGAGCCAAATCGACATAATTCTTTCGACCGAAACACGCTACTTCAGTTAAATTACCACAAGGATGTAGGAGCCGTCTTAGCAGAGGTTACACAGCAATCCATACCTGAAGTGCATATACATACTAGGGCTAGAGCTGAAGCCGCATTTACTCGTTACGACAAGATAAGCTATTACACCGATTTTATCCATGAGATATTCTACAAGATAAACCCCAACCATCCAATATTACCCTGGATACCTAGAAGGTAGAGCGTTTTACAAAGAACTGGAATTATTGAGCTAGCTTTTTTCTTAGATCTTCCATAGCCTCGTGACCACGTCGGATATTTTCCTTTAGTTGCTCATATTTATTCTCTTCAGCTAAGATAAGTTCAAACTCTGTATCTCTAATGACCCTATCCGCTTAGGGCCTTCGATACTAAGTCTGAAATAGTATTAGATTTAGCCTGGGCTAGCACTATGGTAGTATCGTGCTTAGAGACCTTCTTGGATAGACTCTTGACGATAGCCGTAGCTACTCCAGATATTATTCCACAAACGCCACCGACTGTTGCTATAGGTATGCCAACTACTACGCCAGGACCTGTCAATGACGTTGCTATGCCACTTCCAGCTAGTACTAGGGATAAGAACCCAGTGCTGAGAGCTACTTTGTGTAGCACTGTCCTAGCCTTAGCGTATTTCTTTCTGACCTCGTTATAGTGTTTGTTTTCAGCCTCTAAGTGAGACAATATTAGATTAGCCTTATTCAATCGGAAGTTCTCAGCATTGGGTTCATTGGGCACAGTCCTAGGGACTACTTTGGAAGATAATACAGGTGCTGTGGGTTGTATCATGTCCATTATATACTAATCGGTGTACGATGCGTTTGGGAATGACATCGAGGAGCAGCCACATCACGAAAATCGGGACTACTGGAATTGGAGCGCCTTTAGGAAGTTGTTCCCGCACGCAGATCCTAGTAAGTTTGAGCATAGGCCCGACGGTATTTATTACCAATGCTGTAGGATGTACAGTGGTGAGGATTTGAGGCCTACGCTGGTTAAGGAGATAGACTCCCAGCTGGCGAAGAAATCTAAGGACACTCCTAAGATTTTGCCACCTGGTTATGTCGAACGTAAACCTAAACCTAAGCCCGACTGGTCAAATGAATTGCTGCTTGGTACTAGCACCTATCCAATACCTGCAGTCCCATTTGGTAAACATCCAAGCTTGGACCTAACGTTGAACATGCGGGTTTCTAGCGACCATTTTCTTCGTTGCGAGACATCTTCAGAGAAGTTCCCACAAACCATACCACTGCTAAGGAATCTCACGAATGGTTACGGGGTCCTAATATACGATACTGGCCGCAGCAACTAAATTTTGTAGTTTGGTGCGGCGTAAGTGCGAACTTGATGAAGACTTCGATAAGAGTATGTGGACCGCGTGGCACTAATGAAATAGTTGAAGATATAGAAATATAGGTAAGTTGTAGTGCTTGGGAACGAGGTGACTCCGGACGAAAGCCCTTGGAGTTAAATTCGGAAAAATTAATTTTCGACCTCGCTGGGAATCGAACCCACGACCTTCGGAATTGTACCACCGATTCTCTACCAGCTGAGCTAGAGGTCAGACTGAGAGCAGGCCGGGGTGAAATACTTAGATGTTAGGTCGCGGTAATTATGATGCAAAGATGAGAATATGTATAGACATATAGATCTATTTTGAAACAAAAAACAAAAACAAAAACAAAGCGTTGCGAGATTGACGACAAAAAGGAGGACTCCAACTCAAAAAAGAGAAAAAGTTAAATTGAGTTTTGAACATAGCTTTTAATTAGAGGTCTCTCTTGTAAATCCCCTTATGGTGACAGCGATAACCTCAATAAAGATTATTTATTATTATTATACGATGAAAAGCTATACTGGTTTTTTAATGCTTTTAGTCCTATGCACAGAAATAAGGCGCAGTGCAAAACAAGGAAATTACCGTTAAGGTGGGGTTATGCAAATCAAATGAACATTTTATTGAAAAAGGCATAACAACAAACACTTTATTGCATGTTATAAATTAGACCACAGTGACAAAAAAAAATTCATTGTGGACCTGATATTTCCATAGTTCATAATTAACCCGAACCCGAAGGAAAAAAGTGGTGGTTATTGTAAACCAAAAAACACAATAACTACTGACAAAAGAAATACACAATTTGTTTTAAACTATTTCTAAATAGTTTGTTTAGGACTCAAACCAACAAAAGATGAGTTTTTCTCACTATTTTGTAGATTTAACCTACAAGTTAGAGAAATTAATTTATATTTTACATTTTTTAAATCTCTTAAATTTTAAAGTTTTGATTGGTTTAACTCCTAGGACCATACATTTGTTAGATTTCCTTGTTGATTTGGTGGCATTTGGCTAAAAAAAAACAAGAAAAATATAATGTCTGAAATATTTACCATGTAGCCATTTCAGCAAATTGATAAAATCAACTGTAAAGAGCCAAAGATTACAATTGTTTGGATTTTGACAATTTGCTTCAAAATACTCATTTTTTTGTGTAATACCACCTTAAGTCCCCACTAGCTTGGACTTTGCACCACATGGAAATGACTAATGATTCCAGTTCAAAGTGGGAAAAACATTTTAAAAGTAATTTTAAAAGTAATTTCTTTGTTTCTCTATTTAAGTGTTTAAATCCTCTGCAATTTAACGCATATTTATTATACATTTTACTAAGTATCTCAATTCTGATTGGTCGAGAGCCCTCAGCCAATCCTTTATATCATGTGAACTCGACATGATAAATGTATTATCTGTAGGTTTTCCCACAGATAATACATTTATCATGTCGAGTTCATTCAAAGTCACGCTGTGGTAGCTTTGTTTTTATTTATTATGTGTATCTATTTCCATTATTATGCACAAAAACAATTATTTAAGGAATCCTTAACTTATTTTCATATATTTTATGAAAAGTTATCGAAATAATTTTGAATTAAGAATTTGCATTTTTCACGCGACATCTTGGCGTTCATAATTCTTGTCTCTATAATTTAAAGTTCATGTTATTTTTTTTTTTTCAGTATAAAAATCGTATAATAAAGCAATTATTGAAATCGGTTATCGCATAATATCCTAAATTATCAAAACCTAGGCTGTGTTATCTGCCTCAGCCTTCGGCTTCGTCAGATAACACAGCCTCGGTCTTGATAATTTAGGATATCATGCTCAACCTCATCCAATAATTGCTTAATATTATACACATATATAAACCTAAATATATACTCTTAACTTATTTGGAACTAAGTTCATGTCCAACTATGTGCAAAACGCCAAATATTTGATTTTTGCTTCTTTCTCGTAACATTGACCATTTTCAGTTATTTTAATCCTTTTTTCAGTTTTTAGATAATCTTAGTTATTTTAAAAATGGCGTTACAAGACTTTGTACACAGAGTTCAGCAAAGCGTAAGCGGTGCAGCGGTGTAGCATGCGACAAGCAATAACACCGAAGTCAAGCGTGAATAATATCAACAAGCAGCCGTGAGCGAAGTTAGTTGTGAGCGTACTTATTTTCATTTGACTGCCTAAAACCCTTCAATGCATATGAAATGTAAGGATAAGTAAGAGTTAATTACCGAGAACGGAGGGAGTAAGCCATATACATCCCGAGGGCAGCAGGCTTATTGTCGACGTTCGAGGTAATTAAGTATTTTATTTATCAGTTAAGAAGGTTTTCTATCAAATGTTGCTCATTATAAATGCAAAGCCTATATATAGTTATTAACCGGGTTAATAACTAACTTTATTACATCCATTTTGAAATCGCAAGCAAATCCTGCAGTCTGATTGGTTCCCTGCAGCAGTGATTTCAGCTTAAATTGCACGATTTTGAGCTCTAAATTGCACGATTTTGCACATCATCTGATATAAACCAATCACAAGAGAGAGATGTCGTTTTCTAGCCAATTATATTAAGGAATCCATTTGAGTGTTGAGCTCGCCGCTTCTCGCGAAAAAAACGCCACGGCTCCAAAAAAATTCTGGAGAACGATTTTACGGTAAAAAGTCGTAAAAAGAGACTTGAAAAGCCGTAAAAAGGACTTAAAAAGACCAACTGAGTAATTGCCAAAAGCAATTTAAGTAAGGTGAAGATATTACAGCGAAAAGCAGTGTGGAAATGCCATCGGCATCTTTTGAATGTGACTTCTTGGCGATTGATCGTGGAAAGTGGTTTCTTTTTCAGTCTTTACAATAGCATAAAACACATCGATAATACAGTCATTAAAAAGGTTTTCTTAACAACAAGATTTTTGCCGAGCTACGTGACTTCTTAAGGACAACCGAAGGACTAAGCAACCTTTGATTTTTGCAGTTCATTACAACCCTTTTGGGCAGGATTGTCTTGCTAGTTAATGTAAGTAAATGATTCTTAATACATGTAATGCCTTTTGGTCATATATAAATTCATTTTAGTTTTTTGGATTGAAAGTGTTGTTTTTCAAAATGAGAATTGCTCGATCAGTATAAACAAGTTCTCTTGACAGCATGTTTGAATCGACTGTTTGTAGATTGTAAGTCATGTCGGTTTAACTGGAAAAAACGACTTTTCCGAAAAAGATTTTAAAATAGATATAATAAAGTGGTAATTGAACTTCGTGTCGTGCAATTTTGGTCTGAAATCAAACTTGCAATTACAAATCGCACTTTTGATTTCAGACCAAATTGCACGACACGAAGTTCAATTACCATGATATATATTGACCTCGCATTCATAATGAGGGCTGTAACAAAAATGAAGTCTTTTGAATAACAAAGAAAACCGTGTCAATTGAGAAGTAATATTTGTAAAAAACATCTTTAAGTGGCTTAACTTAGAAAAAAAATCGTTCGGCGACGTTTTGAATGCCGCTTTCATCGATATTTTCTATCGCTTTTGACAACAAATGGGGTCATTTAGCTTCATATCAAAAAATCAATCCCGATTTTGAGGGTATAAAGTTGACTATATGTCTATGTCATTACAGTCAATGTCATTAATCTTGACCACCGAAAAAAGACATTTAGACATTTAGACATTTGGACTAAAAGAAATATCACGTGTTTCCTTAAACGTTCTGGCATAAAACATAAACGATGAAATTCCATTCTCCATCTTAAATCCTCACTAAATGGTCCGGGCATTCTGGATTTTCGATTCACAAGTTGAATTTTACATTTGGGCAGTTCTTTATGAGAGAGACAAAAACTACACATTTTCAAACTCCTTCTGCAGGATTTAATTTTAGTGTAACTTCTACCTTAGTAATCGAAATTTCAAATTTTAGTAAAAGCCGACACTCAAATTACTGTGGGTGGTGCCCATGGGGTGAAAAAATCGATGTTTCAATAACCTATTCAAAATACAATATATCAGTTGTAAGTTTGAACCCTGAAAAAAATATGAAGCTTTTATTGTTACTAATATTGTTGGTTGTTATTATTATAGCCAAATCACTTGCTTTAACAGCAAAAGACATTTGAGTAGAAATTTACACTTCCACGGCGAAAAAATAATAACATAAATTTCGTCACGGACGTTACAAGGGAATATGCCCCAAAGCATGATTTTTTAAAATTACATTCTAGTATCTGCGTACATTGCAGCATTATTTCGGATTTTCCTTTAATTAGTCCCTATCAACATAACAACACCGCACGATTTGAAGAAATCTGCTGTTTACATTATAAATTTGCGTTACGGACGTTACACTTTTAACGTTACGGACGTTACACCAACTTTGTGCTTGACGTCACAAAGTATTATTTCTTGACTTTATCATTGTTTTTATTCTAGTTTTGTGAAATTAAGGCAAAAAGTGTCAATACAATTGCTTTTTGAAGCAATGTTCATTAAAAATCATATTATGGTGAGTGATACTTAAAAAGCTATACATTATTCATAATAATATCCAATACGTAAAATTTATTCTTTCAAACAAATTTGAAAAGAATTCAACACTTTTATAAATTATAGAAAGTGCATGTAAATAGATTGCATGAAAATTATTTAATTAGCAGCTCAGAATTATGCATTTACAATATTATATTTTGATGTGTTTTCAGAGTGTAACGTCCGCAACGTTACAATAAATTATTTTTCTGCAACTTTAAATCTAACAAATTTAATTTTTCCACCTAATTTGAAAACCTTATCCACCCACAAAAACATTTATGAAAAGCAATAGTTATATTGACAAAGCATTTCGCAGGAATCTTTATAAATTGATAGGTGGTAAAAAGTGTAAGGTAATTTCGATGTAACGTCCGTAACGGTGCTTTTAACACGTGTAGAAAATGTAAATAACAACATCGGAGTTCCATTTTTTGTAGATTCTTTCATTAAGTCATCATAAAGCATCTCGCTAGATAAATAACAAAAACATTGCAAACTCTTCCTATTAAAGAGTTAGTAAAGTTGTTAATTGGAGTCTGAATGTAACGTCCGTAACGAATAACTGCCCATTTAAAGTTCAGGCTGACGCACAAGAGGCAAAGAATACATAATGATTCGCGGTATTTCTTTTAGTCTAAATGTGTGAATGTCTAAAATGTGTAAATGTCTTTTTTCGTTGGACAACGGTAATGACATTGACTGTATGTCTATGTCTATGTCTATGTTTCGAGGCCAGCGCCAACTTTCACGTCATATAACTTTTTAACAGCTAAAGCTAAAACCACCAAAGTTGGTGACATTCCCTAAACTTTATCTGGGAACATTTTAGATATGATAATTCTTGTTCACGAACTTTGATGTTTAGATGGTAACCGATTTCTGCAGGTTGCGGATCCAAGATGGCGTATACCAAAGCAGCAAATTTATTCCCAACAAAGAACTCTATTCACTTTTTTTCTTTTTTTTTCCGACCAAAAATACAAGGGAGATATCGTAAAAATGTCTTTTAACCTGAAAAAGGTTATTTTCTACCGTTAAGGAACACAATTAAGTTAATTCTATAAACTCTTACTATCGTTAGGAAAGATAGAGACTCACGTGGTGGAGGAGTGTTACTCGCCATAAAAAACAGTTCAGTCCGTGAAGTCGACTTAATGATTAACATCGAAATATGCTTGGCCGAAATAACAACTTGGTCTAATCTCAAGTTACTGGTCTGCTGCTGCTACAGGCCACCAAACTCAGACGCCAATTGGTTGGACTCTTTCAACACTTTTCTTTCTCACGTATGTGAACACTATCAGAACGTACTAATTTGTGGCGATTTCAATTACCCAAATATCTCATGGGGATTTCCTGATAAGTCCAAGGGCGTCGAAGAGCTGCGCTTCAGAAAAATTTTGGGTGACTATTTCCTGACTCAGCTCGTCGACAAGCGCACAAGAAGTGACAATGTTCTTGATTTGGTAATAACCAACGTACCAGATCTGGTCCAAGTCGTGTCAACTCTTTCACCAGCCACTTCGGGTACTGATTCACTGATCACTGCACCATCACTTTGGGCGTCAAATCTTTGGTTAAAGCTCGAAATAGACGCAAGGGAACCGTCTTTCACTACCGCAGAGGAGATTTCGATGGTCTTCGGCGAACACTTCAATCCTCTGACTTGAGTAACCTCATTCAAGAACATGGACATGTTATCGACGACTGGCTCTAATGGAAAAGTATATTCTCATCTGCAGTCACCGATCACATCCCCACGAAAACACTTAGAGAGAAAGCCTGCCCGCCTTGGATCACTGGAAATATAATACATATCTTAAGGAAAAAAGAGACAGATCGTCTGTAGCTGAAAAAGACACCCACGAATGACCAGAAGGAAACGTTCCGCCGACTACGCACTCAAGAAAAGCATATGTTACCGGAGAGTCGCGCCAAGTATTTTGGCACACTAGACTCCGTCATGGCGTTACAACCCAAAAGATTCTGGTCTATCTTCAAGCTAACAACTAAATCAGCGAGCTTTCTTAAAGGAATGTCATCAGAAATCATCTCTCAGGATTCACATCATTCTTCGGTTCTACACCGCAACAGATTGCTGAGCTTTTTAATCAGTCTTCACGAGTTCCTCATCAGACCTCAGCCCGTCATCTTCTGCTGCAATTCCAGGTCCGGTGATTGAACAGTTAGAGATCCCGACTGAGGCAGTTCACACTTCCCTGAAGCAGTTGGATGTTAATAAGGCCAGTGGACCAGATGGTATACCAGCGCGTCTAGTTAAGGAAGTCGCTGAACAGATCGCGCCATCCTTGACACGTCTGTTCAATAAATCACTACAACAAGCAACGATACCCGAAGAATGGAAATTGGCTAATGTTGTTCCAGTGGTCAAAAAGGGAAAGAAAGAGCTGGTGAAAAACTATCGACCAATATCTCTACTCACCATCATCTCCAAAATCTTTGAGCGCTGCGTGTTAGCAGGTCTGAAAGACCACATACACCACCTTATCAACCGTGTCCAACATGTATTTATACCTGGCAGGTCGTGCGTTACCCAATTAACAACCGTACTAGACTACATCGGCTCACAACTGGACAATGGCAAGCAAACAGACGTGATCTACCTCGACATGAGCAAGGCGTTCGACAAAGTTGACCATGCCCTCTTGCTTGATAAGCTACACCGTTTCAACATCGCTGGCAGGCTACACGACTGGTTTCGCTCATATCTAACTGGCCGACGACAGCGTGTCACCATGCTCGGATCCACTTCAAATGAACTACCAGTGACATCTGGTGTGCCGCAATGGTCTATTCTTGGACCGATGCTGTTCGTGCTGTTTGTCAACGACTTATCAGATATCGTCATGTCATCAAACATTGCGTGTTATGCTGATGATACCAAGATATATAAAAGGTTCGACTCCATTACAGACCCCGTCTCTCTACAGACCGATCGACCTCACGAACCTGGTTAACTGGTCAGCGCATCACACGTAAGCGGAACCCTACACAGTCATCTTATTTCATCAAAGGCGATAATTTAGAGAGCTGCTACTCCGAAAGAGATCTTAGGGTTAGTATTTTAAGTGATGTTACGTAGTCCAAACAGGTCAGTGAGCCATGCGCCACAGCCAGCAAGCTCCTAGGTTTCGTCTTCCGCTCCTCCGGGGACATTAAGAACACAAGAAATCGCCGCACGTTGTACTTGGCTATCGTACGTCCCCATCTGGGGTACGCTACCCTAGTATGGTCTCCTCAGTCAGCTGGACTCATCAAACAAGTGGAACGCATACAACGCCGAGCAAGCTTCCATTCCGCTGCGGCATAGAATGCAAGGAAAGACTTATTCTAACCGAACTGTTGCCAATCTCTTATTGGCATGAAATGCTAGACATCATCATTTTAAAGCAATAAATAAATAAATAAACAAACAAACAAACAAACAAACAAACTCTGGGAAATTATGACCTATGTATTACGTCAGAAACAATTGAATTGTCTGCAACATTTTAGCAATAGTCCTTATTTCTTTCAGATATATGCATTATTAGAATGTTTTATATTGTTTTATTGAAAGTTTAAGCTGTTTTGTAATATATAAGACGTCTTATCAAACTCATGAATAATTCATGAGAAAAAACAATAGAAATAACGACCGTGAAGGAGGTTTTATATCTGATATAGATTCGTCTTCATTTGCATAAACTTGAACTTGGATTTTCTTGGCCAGATTCACTTTAATTTTGAAAATTTTAGTGAAACACAAAGGAACTAACCTAGACGTTTGATAAGTAATCTACAGTATGAGTGGCCGTGTTGTATGCGATATACAATCACTCGGCTACGCCTCGAGTTTGTATATCGCATACGACACGGCCACTCATACTGTATATATTACTTAAAACACTCATTAATAATTCATGAAGGAAACACAATAGAAATCATGGCCGTGAAGGAGGTTTTATATCTGATATAGATTCGTATTCATTTGCATAAACTTTAACTTGGATTTTCTCTTTTAAACTTTGTTCATTTCGTAAGAATTCGGTACCATATGAGAACTTAAATCATGAGTTTTTTAAGCCGTTCAATAAACTCGCAGATCGTGTTTTATCGGGTATAAAACCACTCAGCTACGCCTCGTGTGTTATACCCGATAAAACACTCCTACATTACACTATGGCGTCATAATAACGTGATTGGCGTTGCTAATGACAACTAAAGACCTAGCAAACTTTATACCTTCATTTATAAAACTCATGAATAATAATTAATGAGTAAAACACAATAGAAATCATTGTCCGTGGAGGTAGTAGTATAGGGAATGGGGGTTCTAGCGCAGTGACCACACGAGGATTTCCCGTTTAAAGTCACTAACCCGTGTTTGCGTAGCCCTCATTCCCTATGAGACCCCCAGGATTACCCGTGGGGGTAACAGCGCACTCGAAATATGTTAGTTTACGCACAGGATTACCCGTGAGGATAACAGCGCACTTAAATATGTTAGTCTATATATGGAGTGCGAAGAATGTAAAGAGTTTGTTTATGACTTCTGTGTAAAGTGTTTGAAATCCAAGTTTGTACCTACTATGCCAAACAAGTATATTTGTTGCGGTAAGAAGATGCGAATAGAAGAAGATACTTCAGCACAGTGTTACGAGTGTGGTAAGAATATTCGTAATGCCGTGCCTTGTGCTACCAGAGAGCAGTATTACGCTAATGGAGGTCGTAAGAAGACTCCATACAAAAGAATAAAATACTTCAGAGACTGGATGAGTCATATTCAAGGTTATCGGCTGGTATATTTAGACGACGAAGTAATGGAAAGAATTATAGACCATTTAGAAGAACCAACGCCACAAAGCCTACGGAAAACACTGAAAAAATTAAAGCTTGGTAAATATTACAAAGCTATTCCCTATCTTTTGTCTGAAATTACCGGTAATTCTATTCCCGAAGTTTCTGATATGAGCAGAGCCGAGTGGATGTTTTGTCGGTTGGATAAGGATATTTCTTATTATCCTGACGTAATCTACGAAATATTTTACAAAGTAGACCCCAACCACCCCCTGTTAGGTTGGATTCCGAGGCGATGACATCACATAGCAACGCCAACATTCCATTTCCCCATAGCAAACAGCACTTTTACTTTTGCAGTTGAAAAATACACAAGGGGAAATAGAATGTAAGAAACTAATTTGCATACAGCTGTCGTTCGATATGCAAATAGAATCCTGTTACGCTCTTTTCAAAGCAGATGTTTACTGAGCGAGTTTTCTTTGAAGCTCTTCCTTTGCTTCTTGGTAGATCTTTTTGCGAGATTCCTTGGTTAAATCTTTTACGACTGATTTTTTATTTCTGATGTCTGTCTTCAATTTCTCATATTTTCCCTCTTCGGCTAAAATAAGCGAGAATTCTACGTCGTCTATCTTTCTGTCACGCAAAGCCTTTGAGACAAGGTCAGTAATCGTATTTACTTTAGCCCTTGACAGAGCTATTGTCGTGTCATGCTTGGATATTTTGCTTGACAACTGTTTCATAATACCCGTAGCAACAGCTGAAATGATACCACAGGCTGCACCAACGCCGGCCAAAGGAACTCCGACAACTATTCCCGGCCCAGTAAGCGAAGTAGCAACGCCAGTGCCTGTTAATGCTACAGACATGGATCCTGTAGTTATCGCAATTTTATGTAGCGTACTCCGGGCTCTGACGTATTTCTTTCTAACGTTTTCGTAATGTTTTGCCTGCCCTTCCAAGTAAGCCAGGATTAAATTCGCTTTATTCAAGCGGAAGTTCTCAGCATTCAATTCGTTGGGACCTGTGTCCTTAGTGGTAGTGTGGTAGTTTGGAACATCTGGGTACAGCTGAGGTGCTGATGGTATAACATCCATTATATATACTAATGTACGACGCTTTTGGGAATGATATAGAGGAGCAGCCACATCATGACAACAGGGATTACTGGAATTGGAGAGCATTTAGGAAGATGTTTCCACATGCAAACCCTAGTAAGTTTGAAAGAAGACCCGACGGTATTTACTTTAACGGCTCTAGGATGTACAGCAACGCGGACTTAACCCCTAAGCTGGTTGATCAAATAGACGATAAGCTGAAGCCGAAGCCTTCGAAGCCTGTTACACCCAGTTGGTCAAATGAATTATTATTTAGTACCAGTACTTATTCGATACCTGCGGTTTCCTTTGACAAACACCCAAATTTGGACTTAACGTTAAACATGCGGGTCTCTAACAGTGATTCCTTTCAGTTAAAGGTGCGAGATATCTTCAAAGAAGTCCCCATAAATCACACCACAGCTAAGGAATCTCATGAATGGTTAAGTGGGCCAAACATGCGATACTGGCCGCAGCAATTGAACTTTGCCGTCTGGTGCGCTACTAGCGGTTGTGGTGTAAGTGTGAATTTGATGAAGAATTCGATATTCATGTTTCATTTTCACTTTACGGTCCGAAGAATACTGCATGAGATGGGCGTTATTGCCCTACCATGAGATTCTGCGTTTGATCCCAGAGATAACAAATACGACGTGCCTGCCTACGATAGACTGTGTAAAGAGTTTGGAGTCGTGGGAAAGGATTTTAGATGCACCGCAGGCGCTAACGATGGACTAGGACATATTTGGGCTTATTGGGGCGTCGGAGGACATAAACTAAGTGATAAGGAAGTCCATGCATTGCGGCTACATTGGAACACGGGTTATCATAAAGTAACTTATGACACCAGTACCTTCTTCGAACCAAATGCCAAAACCACTAAGGAAGTTAGAGACGGACCTCTGTTCAAAGACGATGGTGGTAAATACGCAGGGGCTAATCCATTGATTATCCGTATAACCAACGACGAACACACAAAGCAGTACTTTAATTTCATACCCAAAGTAGGTAAAGGACTAACTAGAGCCGGTATTGCCCGTTTGAACCGCAGCATAGAAGCTTACGTGTATTCTATCCTTGGAGCTCAGGTAAATACCCGATCAAGCATAATTGGAAATACCGGCGCCGCAGAAGAAACCAGAGCCAAAGCCTTGATCTTATTCGAAAGTTCAATTTTGGAGGGTGACATTAGCAAAGGCGTGCAGCGCTACCAGCTAGCTATACAAAATTCTAAAGCAAGGTTAGACTATGCAGTAGCCCCTGGTTGTTGGTTAATGCCCAGTAACTTATCCATGAATGCTGGTTCCGTAGTAGGATACAACAACAAGCTTCAAAAGGCTACCAAAGACATGAAGTTTGGGGTGAATGACGTGAACTCTGACACTCTTAGGAACATTCCCCATTTCGTGGAGAAGCCAAAGAAGGAGCACGTAGAGAATCCTTCAGGGAAACCAAAAAACGTAAAAAAGAAGGTTATTCCCACGATACCTGAGGAATATGACCATAACTTACTCAAGGCCGGTTTAACAGCTGCAAGCATTGGTCTGAGTTATTATATATGGCGATGAACAACCCCTACGTATCCGGAATGGATTGTGTTTATACGACTTACACAGGTGAGAAAAAATACTCCCAGGCATCTTGGGTTGATGTCACGGGGATGTCCGTGGATCTTAACTACTCAGAAAAGAAGTTAATTCTTTGTACTATTTGTATTAGTGCGAGCAGTCATGCCAACGTAGGATTTCGTCTTTGCGGTGACAATGGAGTATTACAGCCCATGCGCACGAAGACGAACAACAGGGAGCCTGCGCATTTTTCCGTAGAGCCGCCAACGAATAGCGCCGAAAATCTTACGACTTGGACTTTCCACATGGTTACCGATTGCCATGGGAAAGTAAAGCTGCAAATACGCGTAGACGACACGGGAAGCGTCAGCGTAAATAGCATAGAAAATCAAAGGAATACGACCTATAACCACAAAACCATAAGCACTCTTACGGTGCTTAGTCTCTAGAAGCAAACTATGTTTGCTGAAATATATGAATCCACATTGGAAGGAAGCCCATTACGCTTATTACTTAAGGGATGAGCGGTATACTGATCACACCTGGCTTGGCATTGGGATGTGGGTTGAAGTTAGAGGCCTTGCGTTGATTGTTTGTAGCATTATCGTTAACTCGGGGCGGGCGGGAATCATAGGGCTTAGGTTGGTTGACGAGAACTATGAGCCTTTAGCTCCTTATAGGGCATTGACCGACAATCGAAGTCCTACTCATTTCTCGGCGCAGCCATATCCATTTAGTAAAGAGGCGTTTTACATGGCTACGTTTCAAATGGTAGTCAATTGTAAGTATGCTAAGTTACAGATTTACCCCGACGGTAGTAGCAATCTTGGATATTATGCTTTTATAAATAGCACGGACGGATACGCTAACACCCCCGACAGGACCTGGCATCATAAAACCATTAGTACTATGAAAGCCATACCGCTAGTTCCGCATTATCAAGGCGGGGCTAATACTATCTTTACTTATCCCCAGTCGAGGACGCCTCGAATGCCCGACGACGATAAGCCTGATATAAAGTACCCCAACAAAGTTACACCTTCATCTTCTTCAGGAGTACCACGCCGATAGCGACGACTAATATCCAAATGTTATTTCCCACGAACTTTAACAATTCTCCACCGGTCCTTAGTACCAAAGAGAGGACACTACCCAGCAGCCCTGGTAAAGCGGCTGCCATCTTTTTTCCTAAGTTCGTTAGTCCTTTACCTACTGCCTTTACGCCCGCGCCTGTAGCCTTAAGGGAGCTAAGGATCACACCTACTACGGAGGAAATGGCAACCGCAAATGCCAGTGGAATACCATATTTCACCAAAGCTCTTTTAATTTTTTCCTTGGCGGTAAGCCCCAACTCCCTTTCCAGGTTTTCCTTTTGCGCCCGTAATTCCGCAACTTTCACCTCAAGGGTTTCTACTTCCTTTTGAGCAGCCTCCCTTTCCTCTTCGGAACGGGTTTGGTCATTGATTATTTCCTGCTGCCGCTCTATTTGCCCCTCCAGGTCTTCAATAGCCTGATCTCTTTGCCGGATTTGCTCTTCTTTGGTGTTAATTTCGGCAACCAACTGCCGCCTTTCCACCAAAGAGCCAGCTATGGTGGTTTGTAGGTTTTCGGTATCGTCTCTAATTAAGTCTAACTCTTGCAGGGTGAGGTTAAGAGCCCTTTGAGCCTGATTTCTTTCACGTCGAATTCGGGTTCTTTGGTCTACCAACTCAGCTATTTCTCGATTTTTAAATTCAACCTCACTCCTATGCGCGTCGGCAAGCCGTTGGTTTTGCTTCATGTATTCCTCCTCCCTTTCTTCCAACGATTCCCGCAGCGCTTCCGACAAGGCGCCAGAGCTTTTAGCCTCCTCCAGGTCCCTTTGCGCCTTATCCCTATCGCTCAGGGCTTTATCCAACTGGTTTCTCATTTCCATCATTTTTTTGTTACCGAACTTTTTTTCAGCATCGACAATTAGCTGAGTTTGCTTTGCGTATTCTTCCTCCCTTTCTTTTAACGTTTCTTGTAGTTCCTCGACGCGTTTTTCTAACGCAGCCTTTGTGTTTAACGTCTCCAGCCGGTCTAATAGGCTTCTAGTGGCATTTTGGAAGCCTCTTAATCTCGCCACGTCACCCCTAACTTCGCCATTATCATCAAAGAGGGCCTGTGGTTTGGTCCAGCGGTTTTTGTCGGGAAATCTCAGGTCATGGACACTTATAAGGACTTTGTTTCCGCGTTCTGTGAGCTTTATTTCGTCGGTATCAAAGCGGGAATAGCATTGCCGTAGCTCTTGCGTTGCCCACTCTACGGTTTCCCGCCCAGCCGCCTCCGGCTGCTCCACGTTTTGAAGTTCCAAGTACTCAGGAACGGGGCCTCGGTTCTTTGATTGCCACATGCGATTTAAGGCTGCCTTAAAGCTTTTCCACCTACTACCATACTCGTTTTCTAAGGCCATGTCGTAGATTAGGGGGTCTGTCTCCGCGCGCCTTTAGTCCATTCATCGAATTCTTCGTCGTTAATATCGACTTGGCCTTCTTCGGTAAGGGGGTCAAAGTCTTCGACTTCCATTATATATGATAAGCTCAAAGTTAAATTCCAACGTATTACCTAAGCAGGTTGGCGGACTGAAAGCAGAACGCACCTTTCACCGGGTCACATTTACTCCTTCTAGCGCCAAACCAGGAGAAACCTTGTATGTAGGCGTACCCCGTCTAACGGATAACTTAGTATTGGTTCCTGGTACGTTAGCGTTAAGGTTTGACCTAGCGGTTCAGCCAGATACCGCAGACACGCGTTATGTTGTTAATAACGTAGGCAGGAACCTTGTCTCTAAGATGAGAATCAAGTTCGCCGGTGAGTCCCTTTTGGACTTAAACAGGTACGATCTTTACACCACGTACAAAGATTTGTGGTTGACTGCGTTCGACCGTGCGCAAAAGATAGAACAAGGAATAGCAAGCGCAGCCATACGTAAGGTAAGAAGTAAAACCGCCAGCGCCTCAGGAGAAGATGAAATAAAGACAGCCTACGGTACCAAATATCTCATTCCATTGGACTTTGAAGTGATAACGAACCATGGCGCGTATTACCCAAGACAACTAAGTGAGCTGCAGTTCGAAGTAACCTTAGCAGATACAACCAACATCCTACAAGGAAAGGACGTAAGCGGATCAGCCGTGGATCCCTATTTTATCAAGAACTTGGAGCTGCAGTACGAGACCGTGTACTCTGAAAAAATTGCTCGTAGTGCAGGCATGGAATACAGTGCTGGTAAGGCATTCCTTTACGACCACGTAGTAATGTACAAGACGTTTAGCTTCGCAAACAACGTCGAAGAGGTCATCAACCAAAACATTAATATACCACGACGCAGTTTGACAGGACTAATGTTGCTGTTCGCAAAGACATACACCGCCGGCTTGCGCGACTCTGAGGCATTCTTTAACCCCAACATTACCAATGTCGGCGTGAATATTAACGGAGTACCCAGCAAGGTCTATTCCCAAGGGATAAAACCTGAAGACATGTACCGGGAAGCAATGCAGAAGTTTGGCGATCAAATTGCCCCAAAGGAGTTCTTCACGGATAAATATGCGCTGTGGATTGACATGCGCACTACTAATGATAAATCCATGCATGGTCAGGGCTTACGTCTAGTAAATACGCAGGATGGTATAACATTGGAGATCAAACGCACCAAGCATGCCAGCGACACTACTAAGATAAACTGCTACATCTTCGTAGTTAGTGACGCGCAGCTAAGCGTAGAAATGAATCAACTTAAAAGCGTTGCATACTAGTTTATTGAGCGCAGCGAAAAAAAAAAAAAGATTAAAATATTTCTCAGATATACCATGTTACGCATATTTGAAAACAACGACACCAAACTGCAATGCATAGTGCAAGGCGATCAACTGTAAAGGCAACGGGGTATTATCTGATAGTCAACGTCTACTATTGGAAAGGTATGAGCAGAATGGTTACAAGGTGTTAGTGAGTAACGACTACGACGATATCTGCAGAGCCATCACAGAGTATGCACAAGGCATTCGCCTACCTTGTGCATATTGCTGCAAGCGCTTTAAAAGCACGCAGACTCTGGAGACGCATTACAAGATATTCCATAGAATATATGGATCAGAACAAATTTAATGAGCTAAAGTTCATCCAGACTCACTGGAAGGATCTGACTGTAGGGGAAATCTACGAGATAAAAAATTACGTGGTCTTTGAAGACATCGACCGCATGCGCTTAATCTTAAAGAATAAAAAAAGGACGTACACCCTTTGGGCGCCCGATAGAATAAGATACGCCATAGAAGGGCAGGATGTTACCCATGTTATGAGCCATGGTAAGAAGGATGGTAGGTGGGTATTTGACGTGGTCAATTGGGAGCCTGAGTCTCCTCTTCACTCGTATTGTCAAGCAGTGTTCGTTGGGCCTTTGGGTCGGCTAAATACCAATGCCCCACAAAGGATTCCTTAAGGAATACACCGCCGCAATGAAGGCAGGCGTATTTTTTTCTCGTTTTAGGGTTGGGTGTTATTAAGCAGTCGTTGGACATCTCGCACGTAATACAGTCCATATATACCAATACTGATAAGGAAACCCCCAAGGAATGCTGCTGCGTAGGCTATCATATATTTAAAAAGTGTCCTCATAATGTTGAGGATGGGGTTGAATATTGGTTAAATGACCAGGAAACTATCTAAAAAGTGTCCTCATAATGTTGAGGATAAGGTTAAATATTGGTTAAATGGGTCTGGAAACTATTCCAAGGATGACCTTATAATGTTTAATGTTTGGTTAATAAACACTTAAAGATGTGCTCCTCTTCTCTGACACATCCACAGCGGTCGCACTCTCCTCTCCAGTATTCCCTGTTAGTCCACGGGACACCTTCAGCACGATCGAAAGAAGGAAATGCGTGGTTTATTTTCCTATGGTAGTCTATCCTATTCCTTAGGTAATCGTCTTTATGTTTGCAGCGACTGATAAGATCACCGCACTGGTAACAATCCACTCCTTCTAGGTCGTACTTCTTCGAAAGACATCGGTATGCTTCCTCATGTTTATTCCTATGCGTTTGTAAACGCTGACGACTACTAAGTATCTTATTACAGAAACTACACTGCCTTACTTTACAGCAAACACCCCTTTTAAGGTGTTGCTGCATTGAGGTATCGAATTCCTTATTACGGTCCTTACAAACCCTACAAACGCGTCTTTCTTGATGTTGCTGCATCTTTTGAACAGTACTGAATTCCTTACCACAATCCTCACAAACCTTACTAACAGGCTTCTTTGTACAAACACCACGATAAACGTGGTATTGCAGCTTTTGTTTGGTACTAAACACCCTCTTACACACCAATCAGTCCATATATACTTAACCGTATTTTAGCCTCCATTTAACATCCTTTAACCAAAAGATAACCTTATCCTCAACATCCTATGAGGGGTTTTGAAATAGTTTCCTGGTCATTTAACCAAATGTTAACCATATCTTCAACATTATGAGGACACTTTTGAAATAGTTTCCAGACCCATTTAACCAATATTTAACCTTATCCTCAACATTATGGGATAACTACAGCCAATCTAAATGACTTTCCAACTCGCTTTGGCTTTCAAACACTTGTCCGCAGTCCACACAAACGTAATCCATATACTTACAGTGGATACTTCATAAAGTCCTTAACGGACTCCTTAGCCCACGTTGCCATCGTTACTAGCGCACCAAACCTTTCCGCGCGCTTCAGACCGCACATTTCATCATACAACTCCTGTATTTGTTCCTTTAGACGGTCTATTTCCTCTCTTTGCATTTCGACCGTCCTTTCCAGATCCGACTTCTCTTTGACGATATTAACGATTCTCTGCACTGCTTCCACTGGTGTGTAGGCACCTTCCATATATATGAACCCAGATCACATGCCTTGTAACGCTCTGATAGTAGGACCTACCGGCTGCGGAAAGACCCAGTTCGTAGTAGAGCAACTATTAGGGCCCTTTAGATACCGTTTCGACTACATAGTGCTGCTTTGCCCTACCTACGTGAATAACCGCACCTGGGAAGGCATAGGAGTAAAAGATGACGACTTCTTTGTGGATATCTTAGACCCTAATGAGTTATCCAACCACCTTAAGTTCTGGCATAAGCAATTCCCTAAAGATACTCAGACACTCCTCATACTGGATGACATCGCCTGCGGGGACGACGTAAAAAGACGCACCTCCGAGTTGGTGAAGCTTGCCTTTAGCGGCAGACATGACAATATCAGCGTTTGGTTGCTCTCCCAGCAGCTTAACAGTGTCTCTAAGCCCTTTAGGGAAAACATTGGCGCCTTGGTCGTCTTCTACACACCAAGTAAGTCCGATTTGGAAACCATCCTTTCTGACTACGGTGGCGAGATAAGTAAGGAACAGTTGCACGAATACATGCGGCATCTAAAGACGCACCAACATTCCAAGATGATCTTTTCTTTGAGGTTTCCGTATTCCATTAACAAATATGAACATTGATCAGTTGTTAGATGAAGCCCCCACACAGTTAGACGAAAGTAACCTTAAGGAGCAACTTAACATCCTTGTGTCTTCTGGGAAGTGTAAGGAAATGGTAGGCAAGGAGTTGACCCATGAGCAAGTTAATACGTTGTCAGAGGAAGAGGTTAAGAAGTTCCATAAGAGGTACGAGGCCGCCCTTGCAAGTAAGACCACGGACGCCGTAGCAGACTCCGCTATCCGACTTGCCACTAAACTCCTGGGACTTGCGCTGCCCATAGACGACGTGGAGCAACTTCAGAAGGACATTAGCGAGGACTATGTCATCGCCCAAGAACTTAAAATAACCTGCGGCTGGTTGTCCTTGAAGTGTGGTAAGTTAATGGCAGTCGCATCCTTGGGACTTCACGTAGCTCAGCATGTCGACTTGAAGGAGGTACTAGGTTCCTTTGGAACCACTTGGAAGGACTTCAAGAAGGACAAAGAAGTCGATAGGATATTCCAGGCAGCACTTGCTGAGGTCGACGTCAAGTCACCACAAGTACTTAGTCAAGTCGCCCCAAGTACTTAGTCAAGTCGTTGTCAAGTCATCGTCAAGTCGCCATCAAGTCATTATCAAGTTACTTGTCAAGTCCTTCAAGTCCCTAATATAAGATGAATGACACCGAAACAAAGGCGGAGGAAACCCCTCGAGTAGAGAAGCAAATTACCAAGCCCAAAGCTCCGGGCAGAGTCGCTGCGGGAAAGAAGCTCGCGGAAATGAACAGGAAGAACAAGGCAAAGAAGGAAAAGAAGGAAGAGGAAAAAGAAGAGGAATCCTTCATTAATCCTGGGTACGTCATCGGCGCGTTTGGAGTTGTCATAGCAGCAGGCAGTCTCTACTTACAGTGGCGGGCTGCAAATAAACCAAAAGTAGAATTCAAGGCCGTGCATGTGGAGCCTCCTAAGAGAAGTAAGATACCCGAGATGGAATAACGAGGTTATTACATCATGGAATAAAACCTCCTCTCCTTGTAATATAATGTCGTCCGCATTAATGAAAACCGTCGAAGATGCAGCTATTATTACTTCTATTGTCGTAGGTAAGAAAGTGCTCAAAGAAGACTTTACTGAAGACCCAAGCAAGAGCATTACAGGCTTTGCTAAGATGACTGCTGCAGTAGCAGGCAGCATTGCCCTTAAAGTGCTACTACGACGAAAATCGCTCAAACTTGGATTCAGCTGAAACTTCCTAAGAATACTCTTTAAAGGTCCAATAATCACTGTATGAAGTGTTTTCTCGATATTCAGGACGAAAGTATGATATTTTTACGATTATTTTTTGGAATCTGTGACGTCATACACTCAACATCAAACATCGCTACATATATTTCTTTGTAGTTTATGATCAAAATATCAGGAGTAAAGGGAGAAAGAAATACCCAAACACCCCAAAATATAAATCATAGCCACAAGTAATGTGAAATAAGCACATTAGCTACCCTTTGGGCTTCACAGGAATAAAATAAATTAAGGATTTATATACAAAGAAATATATGTAGCAATGTTTGATGTTGAGTGTATGACGTCACAGACTCCAAAAAATAATCGTAAAAATATCATACTTTCGTTCTGAATATCGAGAAAACACTTCATACAGTGATTATTGGACCTTTAAAGAGTATTCTTAGGAAGTTTCAGCTGAATCCAAGTTTGAGCGATTTTCGTCGTAGTAGCACTTTAAGGACTACCTACAGAAGGAAAAGTACCTCCCTAAAATATAATGGTAAGCGTGGTCGCAGGCGGAGTTATTGCAGCTTTAGCATTCACTGGAGCTAATTATGGTGGTCAGTATTTGGATAGATTAGTTAGAGGCAACAAAAGCGATGCTGAAAGGAAGAGACACGATTTGGCGCTGGAAAAGTATCAAAGGGACGTGGCGGCTTGGAATGAAAAAAGACAAGCTTACAGGGATTGGTTGGATAAGAACTACCAAGACAAGATGCAAGCGGATAAGAACTTCGAAAACACAGACTACGCCTTTAAACTTTATGCACAGACGCACCCCGACTTTAGGATTAGCAAGCCTCAATTTAAGAATTACTACCAGCCTTCTAAGAAACAAAAAGACAATGAGCTGGTCTTCGTAGGAGTCGCAGGGCTGGCCGGAGGAGCCGCCTTGGCGTATGTAATATAATGATCGTCTTTTTGGAAAGCGATAAGAATGACTTTACCACTTATTTGAATCCCCCCATCAAAGCCCATAACGTTCGGTTGGTCAGTTGCTCTTTATACAATTCTTGGTATAATTTAATCAATGGCATGGTTACTAAGCATACGGGGTCTAACAATTATCAAGGTGTAATGCTCCCAAATGGATATTACACGCCAATCACACTGGCAAAAGAATTAGCCAAGCATGGTTATACTCTTACCACAGGATTGCCGCACGAAATGACTCTCAAACACAATCTACCACATGACTTCTCAGTAACCCCAGGAAAACGTGATGCATTTGGATCTCTACTTGGAATTCAGGGTAAGGCAATTACCAACACAGCCATACCTGTGAATTGGAAAGTCGCATCCTCTTACGAAGTCTATTGCGATTTGGTCCTCAGTTACAGCAACGGAAAGAAGTCCACTCTTATGTCTAAGTTTTCACCAAAAGGTAATCCATTCGACCTGGTAGAATACACACCCATTTCTTTAAACTATGACTTGCCTTGCGATTTGGTAGAAAGTATAAACATCACCATTAAAGTGGACGGAAAGACGGTGGATTTCAACGGGCGCAAGATCAATCTTGTCCTATCCTTCACTTGAATCAAGCGAAGCGCGATTCTATTCATATAATGGGTCGAACTGAGGACAAACTTAAAAGGATTTACTACAGGCCTGAAGGCTATTGGAGAGGAGCGTCGGCTATCAAAAAACTCGCTACCGCAGCCAGGGTATCCGACAGAAACGGCTAAGGATTGGTTAAAGAAACAAACTATCTGGCAGGTTTATCTTCCCGTGCCCAAGTACGTTCCCAGGCCCAGCTTTACCGTAAATACCCCTAATGAAGTTCATCAGGCGAATTTGCTTTTCTTACCACATGACACGGTGAGACGAAAGACCTATAGATACGCTTTGACCGTAGTCGATATCGCAAGCAGATACAAGGACGCCGAACCCATAACCAGCAAGGATTCTGGGGAAGTCGCAGAAGCCCTAGGTAGGATTTATAAGCGCGTTTTGAAATGGCCTAAGCTGCTGCAAGTGGATGCGGAAACGGAGTTCATGGGTGTGGTTACCAAGACCCTAAAAGACCACAACACCAAAATTAGAAGAGCCGAAGCAGAGTACCACAGGGGTCAGAGCATTGTCGAAAGATTCAATAAAACCCTGGCTGAGCGTCTCTTTGGATACCAATATTGGAAAGAGTTGGACGATCCCTCCAAACGCAACAAGGAATGGACACAGAGGCTCCCCCAGGTCGTCGCGGCTTTGAACAACGAGGCGGCCAGGGCTACGGGAATTAAACCCAAGGACGCCATAAAAAAGAAGCACGTGGAACACAAGTCCTACGTCAGAAGTTCGAGGGCGGTCTTCCCCCATGAAAAGAGATTAGGTAATGTCACGGTCCGATATCTCTACGGACCGGGCGAATTAGAAGGAGGATCTAAAAGAGCTACGGATCCTAACTGGTCTTTGGAAACTTACCAGATCCGAAGCGTAATAGCTAAGAAGGGTCAGCCCATCTTGTATTATCTTCACGATGGTCCCACGCGCGGGTTCGTCAAAGAAGAACTGCTTATTGTGTGATGTCCGAATGCTATCGTGTGCACGCCGTCATCACACATCCATCGCTTACCGTCAAATGCAGACAGTGACACCTTCTCCTGCGTAATGCTGTGTATTTGATGACCATAGCTGCGCAGGCTGTTCATCTTATGCCGCTGTTCCTTGCGCGTTCGTAATACGTTCAAGTAGGACTCATGTGTAATGTCCTTCTTAACGATGTATTTTTTAACGCCTTTAGCCCTCTTTTCTACACCGTCTAACTTTATCACACTGTACATTTTTGGTTTTAACCCAACATATTCCACAATGGGCTTGCCTAACATCTCGTCTTTCATCTTTCCTATTACCTTCTTATTTTTGGCACTGTAAAGGAAGTGCTCCTTTGGGTAACCGCTGGTGTCGTACTCGTCTATGTCGGGAAGGCAGTCTTTGTAGACGTCTTCCGTCTGCACTTCTAATATCAAAGAGTCTGTGTCCGTGTAAAGAAGGTGGCAGCGGTCTCCGTACTTTGGCTTTAGTTTGTCGTAGTAAAACTCATACATGAGCAACTTGGATAAATCCAGCACCGCAAACCCCATGTATACGGGTTTATTAAGTAAGAGGTTCGCCTTCTTCATATGAATCACATAGAAGTTCAGCATGTTTACGTATCTAACAAATCCAGGCTGTGACACATATGCTTCTGCTTCCTCTCTGGTGCTTGCTATTTTTATGCTAACACGCTTGCGAATGTTTTCCATCGTCTTCCCAAACACCGAATTGTTCATTAGTTTAAATAGATTCTTTTCAAAGTCATTCTTTGCTACAGTACGTTTCTGGGTGTTAAAGTCAACGTAGGGTCGCATCCAGGGCTCCTGTGTGAATTTTAGGACTCTGTGGATCTTCTTTACGCGCATTCCGTGTCGCACGTAGAACTGCAGGTTGCGGTAGTGAACGACGTACTTCTTTTTATCCATAAGGTTCATCGTCAGTTTCCTGTACGGCTTGTATTCAGAACACATCTGCTTCTGCAGTGGGCTTAATTGTTGGAAGGGTATCTCTATCGTTTCTGGTGCTAACGGGAACTCATTGTGTGCGTCGTGCAGATGCTCTGGGTACTCCATATCCACTTCTAAGACGTAACCTTTGTCTTCCTCCTTTCCTACCTGCATGTATAAGTCTATGGGTCGCACGGTGTCCCATTCGAAGTCTCTCACAGGCAAGTACTGTGACATTGCCCAACCGTATAGATTATTTGCGTACAGGTAGTAAATGTATGTAGTTGGTATCTCTGGGTCGTGCTCTACCAGGGGATTGTTTGCGCGGGCGTAACGTCGGCTGGGTCCGCAAACGCCACCGCGGATGCCGTCTTCCATAAAGCGGTACATGTCGTATTCCGTTAGCAAATCCAGTTGCGCGTTCTTCTTCTTTAGCAAAGCGCTCCAGCTGAGTCCAGGAGCTGTGTAGAAATTCGCGGGATCCAACCCGTAGTATTCCATAGCCATCTTTCTAAAGCTTTGGAAGACGTCCGCTAGTAGTACGACGTCCGATCTTAGGTAGACGTCGTGGTAGTCCCCCATATTCTCACAGGAGTACTTTTCCCACACGTCTAACGCATGCTGGTACTCCCCGTCCTTTATACCGGACTCATTTAAACTGCTGTAGAATCTCTGTTTGGGTGGTAGGGGCTCTTTGAATCGATCCCAGGAATCCATGTATTCGTATGGGTAGACTCCTTTCCTTTCCGCGCCGTATTGACTGGAAATGGGGAACTCTGTGTTGTATTTCACAAGGTTCGCTAAAGAGTCTGCCATAAACTGCTGCGAATCTAAGAACTTTAGCTTACCTACAGTTACGGACATGTAACGCTCTTTGTTGTTGGGTATGCATTTGACGTCTGAACCGTCTGTTCCCTGAAGGAGTAAATGGGAGTCGTAACCGCGGAGGTTGTGAAAGAACGCGGGAATCTCCATATCTGGGTTTACTTTGAAGTTTATATTGCATTTCCAATGAGCCGCTCCTCTGTATTTACCCGTGATGTGGCAGTGATCCCTAACCTTATCCACGTAGAAGTCTTCAACGAATGCTTTATGACAATGAATGCAGTGTGTGGAGGGCTTTCCCGGCTTTTCACCTTTCTTAGCATACTTCCCGCATTTAAAATGAGCTTCTCCTAGATACTTTCCATCTTCATCCCACGCTTTCTTTGCTTGTCTTCCAAACTGAAGAAGCGTATGTTGGCAAATGTGGCATTTCTTTGCCTTGATAAAAGCCTCCTGGTTCTCTTTGGTAAATTCCATCTTCTTTGGACGTCTTAATTGTTCTCTTATCTCTTCCTCCTCTTCTCGCAATGCTTCTAGAAACTTGTTAGCTGCGTTCTTACCTCGGTAAATCACAGGAGGGTTTGTTTTACCATCTGATCTGACTACTATGTAACCAAAGGAGCAGATCTCGTGTAATCCTACCTTATTCGTGGCACCACGTTTCTGCTTTTCCTTAGTTATCAACGCTTCAAAGTCTGCGTATATCACGTAAGGCACCTGCATCTGCTTTTGATGGTCTGAGTACGATAGGTTCTTATCTGAAGGCATCTGAATCCGTTGCGCCACTTCTTCGACTCCTCTGCAAACCTCGTCGTGGTTCTTTAAGGCTTTTAGGGAGGTAAATGACAGTAAACAACAGTCGCAGAAGTACTTTTTACCTTTGTGCTTAGTATGTCTGTAAAATAGTCTGCTTATATGCTTAACCCAGGAATAGTGCCCGCCGTGGTAAAACAGGTGTACGCGTTCTCCTTTGCTTTTTGAAAGCACCAGTGGTACTATCGTCTGCTCTCTGACTCCGTAAACGTTAATTGCTAGGTCATTTTCCTGCTCGAATATCGGTATGTCTATCAGCTGCATTCGGAATTCCACACCATCCCACTCCAAGTCATCTGTGGGATACTTACTCGTCCTGCAGGGATCCTTTTCTGCTGGATACAGTGCAGACCTAATTGCCCACATAAAGCAGCGGTTGTCGTCATTCTTTACGCTAACTATGGCTTTCTTTCTTTCTACCCACACTGGTAGTGGTACGTAACTTCCCCCTCGTATGGGTACGTACCTAGCCATACTTATCTCTATACCTTCAACCTCCTCCACTGTCCAACCTGATCCTTCTTTCGTGTAGTTAGACAGCGACTCCATTATTGCTTCTAAGGCTTCACTGAGTGACCCATCCAAATTCGTGGACTCTAATATCACTAACGACTTTGATCGCAGCATTGCTGTCGTCGTCACCTCGTCTTTTGATAGACTCACTTCTACCATTATACTTGCTTTCAGGGCTCCTAAGTCTTCTATACCTTTTCGGAGCGTCCTTTTAACCTTCTTTTCTGACTTTCGCCAAAACTGTCTAACGTCAATCTCACCGTTACCGGGTATCGACACCGTTTCAAAGTTGCTTTGGGATTCCATCTATATAATAGGAAATATCTTATGCTTAATCAAAAGCACTTTTCAGGTCGTCGTAGTCGTACTCACAATCCTGACAATGCCAAAACAATTTAACTTTTGTCTTGAACTTCTTACCACATCCGCAATCATAGCTGCTCATACATTTCGTCTTCATTTTCAAATGCTTCTTTAAGTCTGCTTCTTTCTTAAAAGTTCTCTTACAATCTTCACACTCCATATATAAACATATTTAAGTGCGCTGTTACCCCCACGGGTAATCCTGGGGGTCTCATAGGGAATGAGGGCTACGCAAACACGGGTTAGTGACTTTAAACGGGAAATCCTCGTGTGGTCACTGCGCTAGAACCCCCATTCCCTATACTACTGAGGTTGTATATCTGATACAAAATCGTCCTGATTTGTATAAACTTTAACTCCAATTTTCTTAGCCAAATTTAATTTTATCTTAAAAATTATAGTAGAACATGAATGTATACACCTAGACGTTTCATAAGTAATATACAATATGAGTGTCCGTGTTGTATCAGATATACAATCACTCGCCTTCGGCTCGTGGCTGTATATCTGATACATCACGGTCACTCATATTGTAAATATTGCTAAACATATATATTTTTTAAATATTAGTGTTATACTTTCGTTCTTGTAGGGAGTATCCAATAAATACAGTTTTAGCCAATATTTGCAATGACGTCATAATGACTCTAAGCTGACAAATCCAACGTGAAAATAACGTGACACGTTAAGGAATTACTTAACAGACACGTAACAGATCAAAACAAACAAAAATGGAGTGCTTGAGCGAAGAGCAAAAAAGTTTTTTATCTCGTAGAAAAAGGTTTTAGTGTGTTTATTAGTGGAAAGGCTGTAAGCGGAAAATCATTTTTAATTAGATATATTTTAAAGGAGTTGAGAGAGGGAGCAAAAACTGCTTCGAGCTTTATTGATACCGAGCGGTTTTATGTCAAGTAAAAAAATCTCTTTTTCTGCCATCTTCATGCACGGTTGTTTCTTGTTAGTGATATTCATTTGTGTTTTGTAAACTAAATATGCCTCCGTAGTTTTGATAGCTTCCCCAATAGATACGAAAAACAAACGATTGATTATTCTGTAGACAAATTCAAATTTCAAATTGAATTCACGACTGTAACGATTTCAAAAACATTCAAACGAGTGACTCAACAGCTCATCTTGGACATAAAATCATACGCTCATCGATCATGTTATGTTTAACAAATAGATCAAGCTTAGCTATGTTCTGTTCTCTGATAAAGCCCGCGACTGGAGCTGTAGGAGCTGTAGGAGCTGTAGGAGCTGTAGGAGCTGTAGGAGCTGTAGGAGCTGTAGGAGCTGTGTTCTACAGCTTCAGGAGTGTTTTATCAGAGAACAGAACATAGCTAAGCCTGATCTATTCGCTTTATATAATATATTTTTACGAGAAAAATAGCGTAAAATTACAACAACAAAAAAAAAAGTTTGTTTACGAAAAGAGCGCGCGCCTCTGTCGTCAAAATCACGCAAACAAATTTGACCTATGCGATGATTGGCGACATGGCTATCTGATTGGTCCAGTTTTGACAGGTAATGACAGCTCTATGCAGGCTGACATACAACTGATTTATCGCATTTGTTCAACAAGAAAGGAGAATTGCTCGTAAATCTTAGAAAAAAAGCCAAAGAAAACAAGCATTTAGCTGCTAGAGAAAAAGAAAATTCAAGTACTGAAGAATCAAATGTGCTTCAAAACGACGTATTTTCCTATTTTAGAGGAAAGACATATTTTTAATTAAAATAAATAAATAACTTAAAATATCAAAATGCTTTAAATTGAAAACTGAATTCCTGTGACGTCATTTCTGTTTAATTTTGTATAGAAAACATGGTTTTGACGTCATATCTATGTTTCTATGCTCTGATAAAACATAGCTCTTCAACCAATCAGAGAATTCATAAATTCAGCTACTTCAAGTTTCGACAAGGGAGCACGTGAAAATTTTGATCGTGTAATCCAGCCATCAATGTGCATAGCAACCGCCTGTGTGCATAGCAATCTACTACGAGCATATGACGATAAAATTTCCACCGTTTCACTCCCCTTCTATTACACTCGCCATTGGCACTGGTGAAAAACGCACTGCGCACACTCGGAGATGCCATAGCGTAACTAAGGGCAACTCATATTTTTGATGCCAGTGTTTTAATTGTTTTACAAAATCGCAAAACTGAAGAAAAATACTGAAAACTTAAGGTTTTCCTTTTCGCAATAGCAAGATAATTTCGATTGTGATACACAGCTGATTTATGCAAAAAAACTTTTGTTTATACGAAAGCAAAAATTATCTTTGAAAATGTCGCCACTAGCGGCCCGACGTCAACATCCATCCAGCATGGCTAATTTGCAGATAATCACATGGTCGGATTCTATGTAAAGAAATCTTTAAAAAAATATCTGTAAAATTCCAAAACGAATATTAAGAAATAGCCTTGTCGGTTAAAATAAATTGCTATTGTTCGCCATTTTGTTTTTTCTCCTAACGCATGCGCAGTGCGTTTTTCACCAGTGTCCTCGCCATTCCCTTCCTTGCAGGATCGTAAGCCATTCGGATCGGCCGAAACCAAAAACACTACGAGGAACGCCTGTCACATGATGGATTGCGCGCGCTTGATATATCAACCAAGAATAATAACTTTCTTTACACAAACAAAATTTCAATGTGCTCCCTCGGTCTGAACAGGGTTAACACACTGGTATATAATTAAACAATAAACACCTTGCAGCCTGCACCTGCAGAATCTCCGTGTTTCTCTTCCTTTCTCATTTCGTTCAGATCTGGAACGGATTCTTCTATCTCCATGGGCTTTTTACATTTATAACGGTAGCAAAAAAAACCGATAACCAGCAAAACAAACAGTGCCAAGGCTATGAAGCCAACAATAGCCAAAATTTTCTTCCAGCGTTCTACAAAAAAGAAAAAAAATATATATATATATATATATATATATATAAATGAGAAGAAAATAAATAAATAAAAGAAAAAAAGATAACGGGGAATTGCACACAATAAAGGGCCAAGACTATATCCACAAAATTGTAGAGTACAAACACTAAAATTGTGCAACACTTTGCTCTATTTAGTAGTAAATAGTGCTAATTAAACAATAGAAAACAATAGGATTGCAATAAAATAACAGTATTATGTATTAGTGGTACTTATGTTGCATACTTAGTGCAGTTTTCGTATGACTGTGAAAAGTTCACGGCACGAACACGGTCGTGAACCATCAAGGGATACGCCAGGCAAACCACATTGCACGAGAATTTACTCTCCATCCAATCAAATACCCGGAACACGGCATAAACACGGCGCGGACACGGTAACGCCAAGATCACGGCACTTTTAGGCTAATCATATTGCGCGTGAAAAAAATCAGCCCATTAAAATTCTAGAAAGTATCACGGTCACGGCACGTCACGCTTACGGCACTGAGCTTTTCAAAGTCATACGAAAACTGCACTATAGTGTTTGTACTCTATAGTGACACTAAATAGGGCATAGAAAAAAGGTAAATCGAAAAAATCTAATATCAGGAACTAATATCGGCAAAAATTGTTCTGTAAGATGAATAGTCTTCACAAGAGAAAAAAAAAAAAAAAAAAAAGGGAGAAAGGAAAGAAAAGAAAATAACGCCGGAGGGTGTCGAAACAACAACAAACAAACAAAAATGCTACTTTTTCTTATCTAAACGAGCAAGTAAAACTTGTCAAGATATACATGCTCTTGCCAGTACCGATTTATCAAATAACAATGCTTTACTAAATTTATATAAAGTAAGGGAAAAAAATTTTTAAAATTATAAGAAAAATGCTTACGTGAACGGTGTTTCAAGTTAATAGGCCTTAAACCCTTATGACGTTTCATACATAAACTCCCACAATCCTTTTCAAAATATCCTTTCATATTCAAATGCTATGAGCAGCGTTGCATTTAAAATTATGTGTGACGACATACGCAACTGGCATCCTTTTTACCCGCACTGACTCTACAATGTTCTCTGTAAGAAGGCATGCCTTGTTGTAAAGCTTGTTTTTAAATCAAAAATAGTCGAAATTTGATTGCAATTACACATTGTGAAAAGCCGCGAATTTTGAAGGGTGGCGCGTATGACGTCTCTTCCTTCGAACCACTAATAGTTGCCAGGAACGCAATCGCTTAATGGCGGACTCAAACGGCCAAACTTTACCGGCTAAATACAACATCTTCCCTGTCTCGTATCGAAAAAGAATTTGGACAGTAAGCTATCATTATCATCATCAGGTTTTCCCTCTCGGCCCGTCCTTGGCCTTAGGGCACAACTGCTCCGTGAAACGTCCTCTGAACAGATGATGGAATTTGGTTTTGTGCATTATCATTTTTCTGGCTTGCATTGGATCTATTTGGAGGAGATCCTCAACTCGATTCCAAACTCTTGAGGTGGTCCTTTTATCGAAAAGGACCTGTTTCTGGAGGCTGTCATTTGCCATACGACAAACATGGGTCATGTTTTTAAGATGTTGGACATGGCAATAATCCTGGATGGAACTGGATTTTGTTATTTCCCGTAGTCGCTCATTTGATATTTTATATCCCCAATCCAGCTGTCCTTCCACCAAGGTAGCTGGGTCGACACCCTTTTTTTGCTTGTTGCGAGGAACATTTTTCCTTGCATAGCCTCCCGATACCATCTTCCTTAGAAAATTATTCCACACGCTCTCAACCTTTTGTAGTTCTGAGGCGGACAGGTGACATGCCTGAATGCTATACAATAAACGTGATCTGACACATGAGGTAAGGACCTTCATGCGCGTAGATAAGTGAATTTCTCTGTCCATCAAACAATTCTTCAGTTCATCCCACTTCTTAAATGCAGATGCGACATTCTTGATATCCACGCCATTTACTGATACTAGGGTCTTCTGATCTTTGATGGCCTCATCAACGTTAAACGCCATTGCCTCGGTCTTGCTATAGGACATCTGTAGCCCAAATCGAGTAAAAGTATTGTCATAGATAGATAGGACCAAGTTTAATTCCTCTACACTTTTTGTGAAGATTGCCACATCATCAGCATAAAGTAACTCTAAATCTTCTCCATCCAGATGTTGGTGCCCATTTTCGGCACTCTCGAGGTGACACTTCATTAGGGAGACAGAGCTCTACAAGAATTCCTGCATCGAGGCATTGCTTCAAAATTTGGTATTTTGTACATTGCATTACGAAGTCCATATAGATATTGAATATTGGTGGACTCTCAAGAGCGCCTTGGCGGCAACCCACATACGTATTGAAGTACTGTTGGGCTCCTTTAATGCAAGCTTTAGTGCCAGTATACAGTGTTTGTAAGATTGAAAATAAATTGGGACATTGTAGACAGATGTCCAACACTACAAATAGTGCTTCACGTGGGACCCAATCATACGCGGCCTTAAGGTCAATGAGGCAGCGGATTTCTTTTTTTCCCCAGTATATGTCTTGTGATGTATATGGCGTCGCACGTCGATCGATTTCTTCTAAAGTTAAATTGCGTCTCCATAGGGATGATTTCATAGACTGGCCTTACTCTTTCAATGACAATGTCTGCTAAAATCTTTGACATTGTGCAATGATGGGAATACCAGGATAATTATCGGCCAGGCTTTTGGATCCCTTCTTTTGTAAACACGCTAATAAAGGAGTGTTACAGATTGAGAATACTTCAACTGTTCTCCATAGATGCCATCTGTCCCCGGACACTTCCCGTTGTTAAATCTCTTGGGACAACGTTCAATCTCCGCCGCTTGAGGTTGTATATCCTCAGATAGTAATATGTACGGAAATTCTTCTGGCTTAACCAGCTCAGGTTGAAGTTGGAATGGTCGCTGGCCTAAATGTTGGGGAAAATGCTTCTCTAGCTTCTGTTGGTGAATGACTTGCATGTTCTTCCTCGGCATTGAAGAGTAAGTCTTCGACAAACGAAATTCTTCTTCGACATTTCTTTGTTCGATAGCTGCATTGATTTTTTGGCCTTCTCACTGAAGTACTTGTTTTTCAGTGCTATGCTTCTTTCTTATTTGTTTGGACAGTTCCTTTCTTTTATCGGGATCACATGATTGATGACAGTTTACAATCAGCTCTAAAAGCTCGTCATTGACCCATGGTTTAGTATCACAATCTTTCTTCCTTTCTGGAATGACCTCGCTCGTAGCTTTCATTACAGCATCTACATCTTGCCTGTCTATATTACATGTCTAGTTTTATATGGTAAAATTTCCAGGGATGGTGTCATTTTCGTAAGACTAGCACTTTCAACCTCTTTTGAGAATAGCAAATAAAACTATAGCGAAAATTAGATATAGCATACCGAATTAGAGAACAGAATGGGATTCTGGGAGTATAGGTATAAAACGTCAACATGCTTGAGGTATATCATCTTATTGTATGGAAACCTCAGTATTTTTTCCAGAATTCCAATGTATAGCGGATTTTATATCATAGATACTGAGATTTACACACGGAAATCTAGTTTAGTAAATTCTCGTTCGTGTGCTGAACTAAGGAAATGAGAAAGGCGAACGATGTTTTTCACTACATGTATAGTGAAAAAATACCGTTCGCATTCTGATTGGTATTTTTACTAGTGAAAAATTATCGTTCGTCCAATCAGAAACAAGATCAACGAAGTCTCGTTGTGTCAGCAAACTGGCGCCTTGGCAACTTGAGCGAAAATGGCTGCAGAAAGCTCCAGGTCTGTGTCACTCGAAAATATTCAGTAGAGTCCTTCATTTAAGAACAAGAAAATACAAATACTGTGAAAAAGACGACAAGAGATGTTTCCTTGTTAACCAAGTTTCTTCAAACTAAAGGTAAAACACGCATCGAGATAGCCGACATTCCTCCTGTCGAGCTGAATGAACTTCTCAGTGAGTTTTTCGTGTGTGTATGAACCAAAGAAGGCCAAGAGTACAAACCGTCGTCGCTACGAGGGATGTTGTCTAGTTTTGAAAGGCATCTTAAATCAAAGTCCTATCCAAACATCATTATCAATGATATTGTGTTTGAAAAAACGCGAAAGCCACTATCCTCCAAGCAGAAACAGCTAAAGAAACTAGGGAAGGGAAACAAACCTAACGCTTCCGCTTTCAATTGTCAAACTTTCTGACTTGAATTCATTTGTAAACTATATATAATATAAAACAAAATTAAATTAAGTTTATTTATTAAAACCCTTTTTTAGTGCAGTAGTATCCAAGTTTTGATTGTTTGTTTTTAGTCAATAAGCTTTTCAGTCAATATGGTCGCCCGGCCTGTAGACCAACAACTATATTAGTTTTATTGTAGGACGTTTTGATCCTTGAAATCTCAGTATCTATGAGATAATTATTTCTCAATTGACACGTTTTTCTTTGTTATTCAAAAAGGCTTTAGTTTTTGTTAGAAAACCTTCTCAATTGACAAATGAAATACTTTATTATATCCATTTTGAAATCACAAGCAAATCCTGCAATCTGATAAGTTCCCTGCAGCATTGATTTCAGCAGTGAATACAAGCAGTGAGCATTGGCTGTATGGACAAGAGCCAGTTTATTACAACCCTTTTGGGCAGGATTGTCTTGCTATTTAATGTAAGTAAATGATTCTTAATACATGTAATGCCTTTTGGTCATATATAAATTCATTTTAGTTTTTTAGATTGAAAGTGTTGTTTTTCAAAATGAGAATCACTGCTCGATCAGTATAAATAAGTTCTCTTGACAGCATGTTTGGATCAACTGCTTGTAGATTGTAAGTCATGTCGTTTTAACTGGGGAAAAAACTTTTTTTTCAAAAAAGATTTCAAGATGGATATAATAAAGTGGTTATTAAACTTCGTGTCCTGCAATTACAAATCGCACTCCCGCTACGCGGCCGTGCGATTTTGTAATCGCGCGTTTGATTTCAGATTAAATTGCACTGCACTCAGTTCAATTACTATTATTAATTACCTCGAACGTCAGTAATAAGACTTTATTTTGTATATACTAAGATTTTCTTATCAAATTTCCCTGTGTGAAAAGCAAGTTCGCGACTTTTTTAGCCAATCAGAGAGGCGAAACGATTTATCACGCGTGAAAAAAGCGTTTCGTCCAATCGCAAACCACTGTCGAGGCGAATCGTGTTTTCGCGGTCATCGCCGGTGTCGAGCAGCTTTTAAATATTTTCAGTATATTCAAGCCGTTCGTAGTTAAAAATTAAACTTATCTAAAAAAGAGCTAGGAGATATTTTTGTGAAAATAGCTGAGCAATCAAGAAGGTTTGTGTCTCTAGACAAACCTATAGACAAGTTTATCGAAGAACAAAAAAACAGAAACACTCTTTCGAAAACACGAAGAGATGTAAGTTTGCTGACTGAGTTTCTCAACTCCAAAAATGAAACGAGAAGAGTCGAGGAAAATCCTGCAAGAAGAGCTTAATGGATATATCATTAAATTTATTGTAGCTGTTAGAAGAAAAGATGGTGAGGATTTCGAGCAGTTTAACATAACAATAAACACTTTAAACAAGTCGCCGACTTCCAACGATAACTCATTCAAGTCAACAGAGTCAACACGTAGCTTCAAACGCATCAAGCGTGTGTTTGAATCGTCAGACGAAGACAGCCCTCCGCTTTGACAAGCTAAGTTAAGACTTCATTGACCTACCGATTTTGGATGCTTATTTCGTTATTTTCAAAAGAACAGTTTCATATTTAGCTTAGAATTTAAAAGTTTTGCTATTTACTTTGTACCAGATGCGCATTTTGATTTAAATAGTAATTGTCTTACATGTAGCTTTTTTAAAAGCTTTTTTTAGCTTTTCGAAGAGAATTTTAAAATACAGGAATTTTGTATTTATTTTAGAGAACCCATTAAAGGTGAATTAATAAAAAAACAAAATCTCAGTATGTATGAAGTAAATAAATTACAGCACGGAAAGCGCTTTGTACGGGATTTTAGCACTCGTTGGTTTTGTATCTGAAATCTCACTCGTTCGATTTCAGATACTGCACCAACTCGTGCGAAAATCCCGCACGCGCGCGCTTTCCATGAAGTAATCTCTATATACATGGCTCGGGATGTATATGGCTTATTGCCTCCGTTCTCGGGAATTAACTCTTACATAAAGTAGGGAATGGAAAATACTTGTAAGGTTTTTATCACTCGTTAATGCGTATCAGAAAACTCACTCGCAACGCTACGCTCACTCCTTCATTTTCTAATTAAAAAATAAAAATAATACAAAATGGGGTTTAGCAGTTGCATTTCTACAGAGTAGCTATTCATCCACTGTCATTCCAATGGTAATTTAGGAGTTTATTTTGGCGGAGGGAGGAAAGCCGGGGTACCCGGAAAACCCTCGAAGTACAAGAGAGAACCAGCAAACAACCCTACTAACATACGACACCGAGCTCAGCGGGACTCGAACCTGGGTCGTATTGGTGAGAGGCGAGCGCTGTAACCGCTACGCCACCCGTGCTTCCCACATGTCTTTTTTTAGAATGTAAGAATAATCGTTATATTGAGGTAAATTACTGCGCTTTTCAATTGAGTTTGGAATGGCTAGATCTTTTATCAATTAGTATTATGTGGAAACAGCTTTTCTTTTCTTTGGCGTCTTTTCTTCTTGTTCAAATCTCCATCATGAGTTTTCAAGTTAAGGTCAAGCATTTTCCATAGAAAAAAATATACAATTTCAAATAAATGTCGTTTCAGTATATAGTAAAACTACAAATTTTAAAATCTATGAGACAACACTTCAGATGTCCATCGTTGGGTTATCTCGACCCGTTTATCACAGCAATACCCTACAAAGATGGCGATGCTACTTCATTAAGGTTCATTATGGAGACGACATACAATTCTGCATTTACTTATACTTCTCAACTCGTGCATAAAAACCGTACGCGCGCATTTTCCATTAAGTAATCTCTATAAATTAACTGGGAAAACCTTGGGGGAAAAAACGATTTGCAAATTGTAGACGTCAGGCTTCTGGTTCGTGTTTTTAACAAACAAAGAAAAAACGTCCCCTTCTCACAAGTTTAATAAACAAAGCCACACAAAAATGAAATAATAATGATAATAAATCAAGAAAAAAAAAGAAGAAAAAAAACAGGGTAAAGGGGGAAGGGAAATGGTAATGGGTTCTGCTTACGAGGTTCAGAAGTTGGTTGCACTGTCGTAGTAGGGAACTTTGTTGGGGAACTTGTAATAACGTGGGAGTTGTTTGATAAGATATCCAAACTCGTTCCATATAAAATCAAGGACCAGCTATAAAGTGTACCTGGAATTGATATAAAAAGCATTAGATATGGATTTTTTTATTTTTTTTTAGAATGTAAGAATAATAGTTACATCGACGTAAATTACTGCGCTTTTCAATTGAGTTTGGAATGGGTAGATCTTTTATCCATTAGTTTTATTTACAACAATACGCTACAAAGATGGCGAGGCTACTTCATTAAGGCTCATTATGGAGACGATATAGAATTCTACATTTTGTGAAAGAATGCAAAGGCTGTGACTGATAGAGACTAAAATGGTAAAGTTTGAGCCTGGCGAAATTGATTTACCCGCAGTTAGATACTCGCAGAACAAAGATTTCAAGCCAAGGAAGGAAGGAAGGAAGGAAGGAAGGAAGGAAGGAAGGAAGGAAGGAAGGAAGGAAGGAAGGAAGGAAGGAAGGAAGGAAGGAAGGAAGGAAGGAAGGAAGGAAGGAAGGAAGGAATTCTGTTGTTTCTTTGGGCAAGTTTGGGCAAGTCTTAATCCTCCTAGTATTTGCTGAAATGAAGCATAAGGAAGCTCAACAACAAACTCGAATAAAATTAGAAATGACTAGGCCCCCTTTAGGCGTTCACTGGGTATCATGCAATGAGGCCTAGTGTAGCTGAAGAAATCTGCAATCTAGCCAAAGACAATGGGATGTTTCACAGAAAAGAATGATTTCGTTTTGCTCGTCTAACAAGATCTTCTCCTTTAAGGTGTTCCCCACATAATATAAAAATAATTGCAGGCTATGCGCTTATTTCCTCCAATAGACAGTGCTGTGTTATGCATGTCACACTACTTGTCAACTTGACCTTGCGACGACTCGACTGACCAAATTGTCCAAACTTGCCCATAGTAAATGTATTTGTCTGAAGAAGAGAATTTCATCCAGAAAAATCTGATTCATTTGCTCGCCCAAATAAGCTAAGTTTTTCTTCGAATTCCTATAGAAATTTATTTCAGCTTGCCTTTATTAGGGTTATTCGGGTATAATTCACTTTTTAAAGCAAATCTTGAACTTGTTGGGCGAGACGGCGTTTATTTGTCTCATATTGATCAAAGCCTAGAAATGTTAAAGTGCATATCAGGGTTCGCTGTTTTTGGTTTAATATCATAGTTTTAACCCTTAAGCTCATATAACCACTAAAAACTATTTGATTGTGTCGCGATTACATTATTGATTTTTCGATCAAAGTTCCCAAAAAGCAGCAAAATGCCGAGCGACGTGGAGACCTGGGACTAGTCGGCCGTGACGTCATTTACGGGACTCGTGTGTTGGAATCACTTGAGAAGCATAAGAAAACTAATTGCATCGCTTGAATACTGTAGTCGTATAAAGCTTTTATTCCACGTCAATTCTGTGTGATTGCAGTAATGAATACTCTGAAAGTAGCTATTCTGATTTTAATGAAGAAAGTAGATATTTGCTAGAAATCGACTACGAAACAAACCCAAGATGGCGATTACATCCAGGCTTTAATAGACCTGTTTAGAACTATGGTCTTTGCGACATGACGCTGAAGTTAGCCGCGGAATTCAGCCGGACATTCGCAGAGGTCAAGTTAGATATTATTAAGTGCTACCAAAATTCTCCTAGCATAATTCTCTAGTAGCATAATTTTTAAAGGTTTTGGCTACGCATAATAGCATCTGTCAGCCCGCGACACTTAGACAAATTTTGGCACCCTCACTCGAATTACAATTATTTAAATCTTGATAACTTCTGTACGGTTCAACCGAATTCCTAAAAAAAAACAAGCAACGGTCTATCACTACACAGCTTAGCCTTGTGCAGATGGTTTAAGAATTTTTCGTAGGATTTTTCATTATTTTTTCAATGCCCTCAATACAAGAGGTTTTCCACTTTCCACCCAATTCGAACTTTAATAGCTCTTCGCCGGACGTTCCATTTTCACTTGTTTTTCCTTCAATACATGCTACAGCAATCACAGATTCCAGTGCAATATATTTCCAGGCTATAAACAACTCGAAAAATCTCGAAAAACGACTCCGAACTTGGAACTCACGCAAAGTCCACTTCAGACACGCTCGCCTAATTCCAAGTGCAAAAACTTTACGGTTCAACTTTAACCCCTGAAAATCAATAACCAAACGATCACAACACCACTGAGCCCAGTGCAAAAGGTTTTAGACTTGCTTCGAAGTTTTTTGTTTTTAACTTTTTCGATGACCTCAACACAAGAGATTTCTCTCTTTCCGCCAAATTCAAACTTTAATAACTCTTCGCCGGATGTTCCATTTTATCATTAGATCGGATGGATAAATAAAAGGTCAATCGTCTTATTTTACTTAGTTTAAAAGTGGATGCTATTCTTACCATTCGCTTTAATCGTTTGGTAGCCGACTCAGATGCAGGTTTAGTCGGGTTTAGCCTTCTTGTTTGCAGTGATGATGGTATTGCAATGATACCTATGTCATCTATGCGTATATATAATCTTCCGCTCTAAAATAGCCGGAACAAATCGAAGACAAACAAGTCGCACTCCATTTCTCTCTTGCGAGAAGAACGAAGTTAACCCACTTCTTGCGGCGTCTCACGGCTTCGGAACGATCATCACCAAAAAACGGAATTCTGTGCAACGAGATGCCGTTCTTACGGCTGTTTTCATTCCCACAACCCCCGACAACACAACTGTCGGGCATCTTAATATTATCTTCGATTTTCATTATTTTCAATAAGTTTCTGTAACACTAGGAACGTTTCTGCTAGGAAAAACCCTTGAACTGTTGATCAACAATTCCCGTAAATGACGTCACAACAACTCGGTACCAATCCCTTTCAACAGCTCAGAAATGTTTCTAAATGGAGCCCAAATCATGCTTTTTTGCCAACTTTGACCCTCAAAAAATTACACACATAAACAAAATCTTGAAATTTTAACACCTAAAATCCTCTTCATACAACACAAACTTTATTTTAGAATTGAAACCAGCGAACCCTGATATGCACTTTAAGTTTATTGAGAAACGCTTTATTTGTATGGTAAGTCAAGGCGATTTTTCCTCAAGATTCCATCGGAAATGGTATTCGTTTTGTTTTTTGTTTTTTTAATTTTTGGTAGTTTTTTAGGTTCTCCTTTTATCATTTATTAAGGAAGATCATGAGCAATTACTTTCATGTAACAAAACGTACTTATAACTTGAAGTTTACTAGATAATCAATACTATTAATTCCATCAAAGTCATTGGATGACTATGATTCTTGAACTATTACAGTGAAAAATGCAGGTATGTGCACCTCTACGAACGTCCAAAAATTGCACATGTCAACTATTCTAATCGAAATCTATTTTGAAAATCTATCCAATAAACCTTCCTTCAAATTTTTATATATAGTGACGAACATCGCATTTATCAAAAATCTGAAATAAAAAAGGGGGTTACCATTGATTTATCTTGAAAGAACATCTCAAAATAGTCGAAAACAGACACTTTTCCGAGTGGAAACTGGGGAGAGTCAGATAAAAATCGCAATTTCTCTACTCAAAAAAGAGAAAAAAAGTAAAAATTGGTTTTATTAGTAAAATATGACTCATTTTTAACAGCTTTCCATGTTTACTTTGTTCGCGCGTTTTTACCGTAAAAAGGGTGAACCTTCACGCATTCTGACGGCTAAAGAGCAAAGAAGCAGCTGTCACGGAATCAACGGCCTGTCGTGTCACGCAAGGAAATAACTGAAAATAGAACAATTTGAAACTTAGCTCATTTCGTAGAAACGCAATGTGCCGCAAATTGTATTGCACACATCTAGAAAATAGCTTCTTATCTCAAGGCTGAATGATGTTTTAGGACTGGGTTAGGTGCCACAAATGAGAAATTTGCAATATTCGAGGTCTCATAATCTTAGCTTTCCTTGTCACGTCTTCAGTAGTATCGATCAGTTAGGATTATTTTTCAGATTTCGCCCAAATCAAAAAAAAACAATCGCTTTTTTTATGCAGAGGTTACACTAGACTAAAGTTCTGAATAGAAAAATCAGCTTTCATGTGCAGAAAAATCCGAGAAAACAGAATTTGAAAGTAGCTCTCGGCCGAACTCGAAAATCGGCGTCTTTCACTGATTTGGGGTCGATGGACAAAAATTCGCATAGCGGCTGGAAAATAGAATTTAGAACAATTCTAACTGCAATTTTGTAGTGAGGATAGATAGTACTTTCGATGGTAGGAATATAAAAGATATCTATTTTTCGAACACAGATCGAGTGGCACGCTGTTATAGAGACGCCCTCTTAAGAATTATTGAAGGGTTTTAAAAACTTTAATTTTGATTTTTCAGGGGTGGGTAATTCACTGCAACATCTGCAGACCAATTAGTTTGCTTAAAGTATACAGGCTTCTGTCACAAAGTTGCTTCTGGGTTATCGTTTTTCACAGGAAGAAAACCTGCCACCTCTATCATTAGCTGCAGCGCGCACAACAGCAAGAGAGTGTACTTTCTTTCAGGTTTAGGAGTGAAAGGATGATCGAGATCTGCAACCAGTTGACTGGGTATGGGAATTGTATGATGGGAAGCTTCTTTCGGTTGGCACCTGCCGCCAGCACACGAGTCCCTCGTAGAGATGATCAGATACAACTGCAAATCCGATCGCACAAACATGAGATGCTACCAACAGCTGGTTGGCTCAATTCGTTGAGCATCGGACGTTCATGCAAAGATCCTGGTTAAGTTCATGGTCCTAAGGTAATTGATGATCAAGAGCGGCCTTTTTAATTACATCTACAAATCGGCAGACCCATTCTCCACACTTCATCATTCATAGACCTCATTGCTAACCACCTCTCATGCTAATAAACACTTTATGCCCATATTGAAATGGCGCTAATATGAATTATAAATCATTTAATCATTATTGCATGTAAGAGACATGGCTTAGATATTTGTTCTGCGTGTGGAGTTCGCAACGGGCAAGTTTTTTGAACTCGGCGGCGCCCAACTAGACCTCTGAAAATAATTAATAGATAACTGCTTTTGTCCCGTTTGAGTTCATATGCAATACCTTTTACGTGGCAGTACATCCTGAGGGCACACGCTTCTCACTTGAAAATATAGAATAATTAAGAGAATGTCTTTAACAATGCAAATTAAAATTTCGATAAGCAACTAGAAAGCACATCAATTTGAGGAGCCCTGTCAATGCGTTATTCATCAGAAAAAATTTGGTCAGCTACGATTTCAAGCTCACGCCCCCTCATGTGAGCCCATACAAATTATGTCTCAAAAACACGGTTTTTGGATCTTTTCTCAAAATAATGACTGTCTAGGCAAAAAACAGAAGTGGATTCAGTTAATCCAACTATTCACGGAAAAAATGTTAAAATTTTAGAACCGTATTTTTGCTGATTTTATAAGCTCATACTATATGTTGGCCTATGCATTCGCCTCTATTGGTTTCTTAGGTTTCGTGGCCGCGAAAACACGCTAACTACAGTCACTAACTACACGCTAACTACAGGGTCATTTAGGATGTTGTGTCAAGCAGTTTACTTGTGCTATATAACTTTACTTTTAAGAACAACTTTTTGCTTTGGAAAGAGAGAAAAAAGACCGAAAATAGCAAATATTCCAAATGTATGGGCAATTTTTTCCAATGAAAAGAAAATTTACCTGTTAATTTCCCCCTTCCCCATTAAAAAATGAAAACGTTTTTTTATTTTGTATTACATAAAATGAAAGTCCGAGTTTTCAAAACGTACAAAGACTTGTAGTTTGAAAAAAAAAACTCCTAACGATTTTTTTAGGTTTATGGCCTTGTTATTGTGCGGAGGCCCTGCAGTAAAACATCAATAACTCGCAATTTCATAAAGTTTCTTCGATGGGATTTTAGGGAATCTTTAATGTTACTTGGGTTACTCCTATCTGTCGTATAGATGTGAAATTAATTTGGTTTGCCACTGCACTGGCAGCGTACAACAGCTTGGCTGTTGTTTTTAATGTTTTGGGAACCGTGTGATGAGACATCAAAATCTTTAATTCTATTTTTCATGATTTTCCACCGAAAGGATTTTTTAGGATTTTTAGTATGTTATTTAGGCAAGAGAATTCTCTTGACTTAGGACACCTCTCCTGACATAAAAGCAGTGAAAAAAATTTATTTCAATTAGTTTGAACTCAAACCTTAGATTGACTGGACTATTGTTTTTCAATGAAAATCGTCAGTTTTCATACGAATTGGTTGGCAAATATGTTAATAAATCACACCTGAAATCCTAAATTCCGTTGTGAAACCGCATGGGTTATCTCCCAATAACAACAGAGGCCATTTTGCATGACCATGCGCGAACTGCTGTGCTGTGAGATAGTAATGCAGGCTAAACACAGGATACCCATGCATTTAGCTTGTAGCAAGATGTCTCGGTGTTCGACTTATTTATTTATCTTTCTTATGATTTTCACAGTTATTTGAAACTAATCGCCTACATGTAAAACCGGCTAAAAATGATCTGAAAGAAACGATTTTTGAATAACAGCTCTAGACATACAATCTATTCATAGACAAAGCAAGACTATGCCCTTGCGGATAACTGATAATTGCTCTATTTTCCCCAATTTTTCTAACTAATCAAACAGGATAGGTCGAAAGCACAGATAACAAAGACATCACGTCAAATGTGTGGTATCAATCAATTGTGTGGTAGTTTCTCTCACAAATCAGAAAAATATTAGAGAATAAAGGTAAACAGATTAACATCATTATACTACATTTGATACTTTCTTAAATACCCAAGAAAATTGTTCGATTGCTGGGATATTGAGAATCCCTTTCCGGCAAGGATACATACAACTAAAATATGCATTTTTTTGGCTCGAGCATTTTAAATTACAAAAGTTTTGACAAATTTATAAATTACTATGCAAACGATGTTTACAACTTTGATGCACAAAGATCCATAAGCAAACACAATAAACACACATAGACATTATCATTTTTGCTTGCAGTACAGTGGTATTTTCAATACTATAACAAATATTTGAAGGAGAAAAACGCCGAAAAGCTCGAATTATGAATATATGATATGAAAGAAAGGTGAATATTTTCGCATGTCATTGCAGGCGATTTATACATATGATGTTGTAATAAAATAAGAATAGCATAACACTAAACTTTATAAGAAAAGCTGCCATCAGATTGTCTTATTTCTTCAGTAAAACCAATAGCTAAATACATCACAACAGTCGCCATTTTTGAGGTTGCTCACATAGCTCTTTGCAATCATGTTTATCATGTTTATCATGTTTATCATGTTTATCATGTTTATCATGTTTATATTGAATATCTATCACTTGAATCGCACAAATGATACATATTCGATGACAGGCTTAATGTCTATGCTTATATCGAATCATTTTAGAAGACGAAAAAGCAAATCTTTGAGTAATTTATCAGTAAAGTATCACCGTACCACATGATCGAAACTCTATACAGTACACGTTAATCTCGTACCTAGAGCCTGCGTTTCTTCTTGCCTTCATCGAAGAACGAGGGCTCTGGCATAATCCATTTTTTGAGACAAGGATTTCTTGGACTTCCGGTTTAAGAGCGCATGCGTCCAAAGACTTGCCAAAATTTAAAATTTAAAAATATTTTCCAGATTTCTAATTTTTCCTATGATCTTTACTTTGATTTTTACTTAGATTTTTTGCTTTGATTTCATTTTCAATATGATTATTTTGATCGGTTATATATCTCTTTTTCGAAAATTGCGCATGCGCCAAAAATGGATTATGCCAGAGCCCTCGTTCATCGCTGCAGGCCAGAAGAAACGCAGGCTCTGGGTACGAGATTGAGTACACATGAACTCAGGTATGGCGCGCATGCGCAGCAAAATGACCCCTTGTTCCCAATAACTACCGTTTATAGATCAAATGGAAACCCGCAATGCATACACTTACCCTTAGTCTTGTAGTTTGAATCTAAATTTCCAATTTTAAGCTTCCAATCTCCTACGGGATTCTCTCCCCAATTAAAAAGGGTCGTGATAATCCAGTTCGTCAGGTTTTTGAATCCTGTTAAGTTGTCATACTTTCGCCGACGAGTTAGTGGAGATGTCGTTCCACTTGGTGCCTCCAGCTCTAGGTACAAGTCCCCACGACGTGTGAAATCGAGATTTACTTTCACCTGAACGTGTTCCAGAAATGTTATATTACAGTTCGCAAATGTTACGGAAAAGTTAGAAGGTATTGAACTGAAAGTGAAAGAAGTTGAATCAGTTCTAGCAACAACGACAATTTATTGGTACTTAAAAGGGAAAATATGAATAGATATATATATGTAAGAGTTAACTACCGAGAACGGATGCAATAATTATTGCCGACGTTCGAGGTAATTAAGTATTTTATTTATCAATTAAGAAGGTTTTCTATCAAATGTTGCTCATTATAAATGCGAAGTCTATATATAGTTATTAACCGGGTCAATAACTGACTTTAGCATATATCAACTTGTGTACTTCCTAAGAACTCGCGCGCTCATTGGTTAATTGGAGGTGAATATTGTACGATATTCACCTCCGAATCTCGGAATATTGAGTCGGCAACAAAATGGCATCTGCCGGCAATCGTTTTGCTACAATTTCCGATGAGGAAATTGAAAAAATGAAAGTAAATGCCACTTCTATCAATACTAAAAAGGCAACGAAGTATGGCCTATAAGTTTTGCTAAAATGTTTGCTAAACGTTTTGCTTGAATTTGTCACACAAACTGAAAGTTTCAGTTTGTTTGTATTTATGTACTGTTTAAAAAACGAGCAGGAGTGTTTTATCGGTTATAAAACACGAGGCGCAGCCGAGTGGTTTTAGACCCGATAAGACACGATCTGCGAGTTTATTGAACGGCTTAGAAAACTCATGATGTATGTTCTCATATGGTACAGAATTCTTTACGAAATGAACCAAGTTTGATATAGAAAATCCAGTTTATGTAAGTTTATGCAAATGAAGACGAATCTATATCAGATATAAAATCACCTTCATGGTCATGATTTCTATTGTGTTTTCTTCATGAATTATTAATGAGTTTCTAATGAATTATTGTACATAAAAAAAAATTACTCTGTACACAAGTTGGCATATGCTAAAACAATTATTCGCCTCAGGCTCAGTGAATATGGAGAATATGTACCTTGCCGCTCGAAGACTCGCGTCTCGGTAAATATTCCCCGACTTCGCCTTCGGCGAATAATTGCTAAATAAATTGACCGCGCATTTATGAATAAAGGTTCAAACGCTAGGACGAGGTTTTGCATTAGAATTCAAGACAGAGGGTCGCAGGTCCATGTCCATGTCCATGTCCATGTCCATGTCCATGTCCATGTCCATGTCCATGTCCATGTCCATGTCCATGTCCATGTCCATGTCCATGTCCATGTCCATGTCCATGTCCATGTCTATGTCCATGTCTACGTCCACATCCATGTCCACATCTATATCCATATGAGCTTTGAAATAAAATTTAATATATATATTTAGGCACTGCCTAAAAGCGGAGCTCCCGATACGGAAGTCACAAGGAGAACAATTTTAATGAAACTGAAAGGTAAAAATATGATAGGGGAATAAAATTTTCAATTATTTTTTATTCGGGATGATAATAATTTCTCCCATAATAAAAACGATGCAGTGAAATCGAATCGAAATGCACTACATTGTTTTTTTGTTTGTTTGTTTGTTTGTTTTTTGTTTTTTTTGCGCGAGTAAATACTCTCCCACTTAGAATTTTGTCCACAAATCACCACCACCCCCAGGGGCTAGTTTTGCTCTTGGAAGATTCTTTGACAAAGTTTTCCAAAAAACCGACATTTTTTAGGCTTTGAATCTCTTTTACTTAAAAAAAACGAAAGATAACTACAGATAATACAATACAATATCAAGTTTAGCGAAATTTACCTCGGATGTCTTTCATTGAAATCTAAAGTCTGGAGATTTAGGGCAAATCAAGACCAAAAAAAACAGACTTGGAAACTGGTTAAGGTGAGCAAAATATGAGCTTACTTTAATAATTACGTATTTTACAGAACGAGACGATGTTTACATTCAGTTAAACTTGACAAGAACAACTGAGACAAAATAGAAAATAAAGGCAATGCAAAAAGGCAATGCAAAATGACGAATTTCTTTGTCAGTAAATTGGTGTTTGTAAATGTTTTTGAATATTTTTTACGGCTTTTTAAAGTGAAAGTCTAGGTCTTTCTACAACAACATCTCTCAACAACACAAATTTAAGCTCATTTTTATAATCAGACTTGCTCGAATGCAGCTTAATAAACAGTTGAATATTTGGTGTAAATCTATATTTCAGTCAATACTTAAATAAATTATCTGTAGAAATAAAATTATTAAATGAAAGTCTTCGTTGTTTTGCCGATGGGACCACGCGATAAAGCTAAATAAAGGACTAATATTTGTTGTAATATGCTCTTCATGTTATAATTACTCCAACATTAAAATAAATTAAGCTTATCTACAGAAATATTAAAAGTTTTGAGGGAAAGTCTTTGATTTGTCGATTCGTCGAGAAAAAATGCTTGTCCAAAAATAATAAACGATTGTTTGCTAAAAAAACACACCTGAATTCTTGGAGAGCACTTCTTAATCCATCTTTGATTACATGAAAGTTCTTTTAATTGTCTTTGGTCTATAACTTGCCCTAAAGCGATTTTTTCTGTGCATTTGAGAGTCGCCTTAGCTAGTAGTTTTGCCTCAAATTCCTTTGTCTTTCACGTTTATTTTCCCTTTGTTCATCCGTGAAGTTTTGCCTCATATTCCTTTTTCTTTCACGATCATGTTCACCTTATTCATGATCGATCGGGCTGGGAGCTGAATGTTTTGGAGCCAGAGACGTCAAAAGTGCTGTTTTAAGTGTTCCCAAGTTTCGTTGAAAATGTCAAAATATTATTTTCTGTTTGTTGTGGTAGTTATATCAATTTTTTTTATTTTAATTGTTTTTTTTTTTTTTTTTGAGCGGGCAGAGTGTAATAGTGCCAGCTTTATACTGAGAAACCTGTAGAATGTAGAACGAAGCAGGCCATTTAACGTATATATACACAATGTGGACTGGGACCGAGACTGGGACCGAGGTGATGGAGGCCTAAGGAAGGCGAAAGAGCTCTCTCCCGCGAAATTTAAAAATTAGAGAGTAAATGGAAAGTTTTTCTTCAGAAAGTAAAAGTAAAAGAAGAAATCGTTCATCGACAAGTTCAGCTTCAAGTTCAACAAGATCCCCGGATCAAAAAAAGATAAAAAGCCAACTCAAAGAGGAAGAAGACACGCTCGACATGTCAAAAGAGCTGAGCGAGAAGCTCGATTCAATCTTACACAAACTCTCTAAACTGGACGCTATTGAAAATACAGTTAACTCATTTCAACTATCACTCGATAATCTCAAAGAAAAGACTGACATTCTAGAGAAAAAGCAAGAAGACGTTTGTCAGGATATGAAGGAATTAAAAAGATCACTAGATTGTCAAGATCAAGCTGTACAAAACCTCCAGCAATAAATAAAGAAGTCAGCAGCTAAAATCAAGTCACTTGAAGTTAAATGTGAAGAGGTGAGTACAAAGAATCTCTACCTAGAAGCATATTCGAGGCGGGAAAACATCAAATTCCTTAACATAGAAAAAGACGAGGACGAAGACCACAACACAGAGTTCATCCTAAGAAAATTTCTAGACGAAAAGCTAAGTTTCTACGACTTTGACACCGTAGAAATACAAAGGGTCCACCGTAATCCGGCCAGGAGAGACAGGAGAAGTAAACCAGATAAACCAAGACCAATACTAGCCAGATTCCTAAGAACAAAAGATGCAGAGAGCATTATATCTCGTGGAAGGGAGCTTAAAGGAACCAATTACCAAATGTACGTGGATTTGCCACAAGAAATCCTTATAAGAAGGCGCGTTCAGATGGCAACACTAAAAAAAGCTAGAGAGAACTCAATTCCAGCGTATTTCAGCAAAGCGGAGCCAGACAAATTATACATTAGGGGTCAGTTGTGGCCCATAGGTAAAATCCTAGAAATTTAACTGACAATTTATTTATTTGTTCTTCTTACTCTTTGAGCTGTACTTAATGCCGTTAATCATGGCCATTAATCATGATTGATCGAGACATTTCTGTCTCACATTTATCGTTACGCTGAAGTTATAATTTAAATATTAGTCATATAACTTATTCTCTTACTGAAATATTTGAAACCTTAGAAAAAACGGGAAGAGCTTTAAAGCTTAAGACTGTCCCAAAATTCATAGTCAAGCATGTTAAGAGCAAGACACATGCTCTTAACTTATTGTGTAAGTGTATTCTTGCTTTGCTTTTGTTTGTGTCAAAAAATAATAATTTTTTTGATTCCCCTGCCAAATGATCATGAAATATTAAGGGTATATGTTAAGGAAAATGGATAAATGTACTAATTTCAATTTACTATCTTTAAATGTGAGAGGTCTTAGAGACTATGTAAAGAACCGAAAGATTCTCAATTGGGTAGTTAAACATGGAGGAGAAAACGGAGTTACTTTCTTACAGGAAACACATAGTACAGAGGAAATTACTGATGAATGGTCAAAAAGAACAAGAGGTAAATTAATTATGTCTCACGGGACATCTAAAAGTAAAGGTGCAGCGATGTTATTTGGAAGCAAATTAGAATATAACATCGAACAACAGATAATAGATGCTAATGGGAGGTATGTTATCGCGTGGAGCGAAATACAAGGTAAACATTTTCTTTTGATTAATACGTATTTCCCAAACTTAGAGAATGATCAAGTAAAGCTAATGAACGAAATCGTAGAGATAATTAGCAAAATAGACTACCCCATAGATACCTATATGATATGGGGTGGCGACTTCAACTTTATTTTCGATCCAAATCTTGAGGCAAGTGGTGGAAATCCTACTCTTAAGCTACGTTCAATTGAATCAATGGAAACTTTAAGTTTGAATTATGATTTATGCGACATATGGAGAATTCGGAACCAAGCCTCAAAACGATATACCTGGCGCGGAAAAGGCCAAGGAATTCAAAGCCAACAAAATAAATTTATACATCGTAGGTTAGATTATTTCTTTGTTTCTAATGAATTACAACCATACGTCGAGAAAACCGATATTGTCCCGGCTCCTTCAACGGATCACTCCGCAATTAGTTTGAAGTTAAACATATACAAAAATGAGAAGGCAGGTCCTATATTTTGGAAGTTTAACAATTCTTTCGTTAACAATGATATGTACTGCGCGGAAATAAAAGAAATAATTAAGAAAAGTAAATCAAATCTGGATAAGGAAGAAATAAAATGTCCTCAATTAAGATGGGAGCTTATCAAATATGAAATAAGAAAATTTTCTATTAAGTTTTCAAAACAAATTGCAAAGAAGCGTCGTGAAACTCACAAACAGTTGGAATCGGAAATTATACAAATAGAGGAAAAATTAGGATGGGAGAACGACGATATGTTACTCAATGAACACGATGAATTGTTAAGAAGGTTAGAAGAGGAAAATGATTATATTACAGAAGGCATCATTATAAGATCTAAGGCAACCTGGTGCGAACAAGGTGAAAAAAGTACTAGATATTTTTTAAATTTAGAGAAGAGAAATAAAGCTAAAACACACATTAGAAAAATAATAAATGAAGACGGAACAGAAACAGTTAACCCTACGGACATACTTAAGAAAATAAAAAGTTTTTTATCAATCGATCTATAAGAGCAGATCGGACAAAACGATTTACGAATGTACGGATTTTCTATCGCAATATGTGACTCCACTGGTCAATGACCAGGATAAAGAACAATGCGGACAATTAATGACAGAAAGGGAATGTCTAGAAGCACTTCAACAAATGGGCTCGTCTAAAACCCCTGGCAATGACGGCTTGACAAAAGAATTATATTTAGCTTTGTGGCCTGAAATAAAGGAAGATTTCGTGAGTTCTCTTAATGAAGCTTACATTAACGACTCACTGTCGACAACACAAAAACAAATTATAATAACTTTACTTGAAAAACCTGGAAAAGACAATAGAAAACTGGACTCTTGGCGTCCTATAAGTCTTATTAATGTTGATGTCAAAGTGTGTAGTAGAGTGTTAAGCAATAGAATAGCAAAAGTTTTGCCTTATTTAGTCAGTCCGGAACAAGCGGCGTTTATAAAAGGTAGAAACATCGAGGAAATACTGCGAACGATAAAAGATATAATGGAATACTTAAAACATAAAAATGAAAATTCACTGCTGTTTGCGGCAGAATTCGAAAAGGCATTTGATTCTATAGAAAGAAATTTTCTTTTCGCAGTGTTACAGAAATTCGGTTTTCATGAAAGCTTTATTAAATGGGTTAAAATTTTACTTCAAGATAATCAAGTATGTGTGGTTAATAACGGAAAAGTTACAGACTATTTTGAAGTATACAGAGGCACAAAACAGGGAGACCCTATATCACCTTATCTTTTTATTCTAACAATTGAAATAATGGCCATAATGATAAGATGCAATCAGGAAATAGAAGGTGTCAGGATAAAAGAACTGGAAAAAAAGATGTTACTGTTCGCGGACGACACTACATTCTTTCTTAAAGATATTAAATCGTTCCAAAAAGCACTAAGAGAACTGCAAGGATTCACGCTCTTTTCTTCGCTAAAAATTAATGTCGCAAAATCTGAAGTCGGATGGCTAAATAGTCGAAATCATTGTCCACCGAGAGAAATCAACCTTAAAAAATTTAAATGGATCAATTTTTGCCAGGAAGGTATAAAAATACTAGGGATTTTCTTTTCATATAATGATAAATACAGTTACGATAATAATTTTAAAAGAATTCTAACGAACTTCCAGACAACCCTGTCACTCTGGAAGACACGCAATTTAACACTATTTGGAAAAATCCAAATTGTGAGAGCACTTGCCCTACCTAAACTTATGTATGTATGTTCTGTTCTTCACGTTCCCGAGGAGTTTATAAAAATTGTCGAAAGCACGATACAAGATTTCATTTGGAATGGCAAAAAGCCAAAAATAAAACATAGCACACATATTGGAGATTATGGAGAGGGAGGTTTGAAGCTAACAGATTTTCAATCATGTTTAAATGCCAATAGAGCAAAATGGATAATAAAACTATTTCAATTTAAGGAAGAAATGACAACAGTTAGTTTTATTCCATCGTTATATACGAAATCTATTGGTGGTTTTAGACATATTCAAAACAACTTCGACAAAAAAAGGATCCCTAAAACTATTTCACAATTTTATAAAAGTGCTCTTATTGCATGGTCGATGATTTCGGATGAGAATTGTACATCTCCAAATGCAGTATATAATCAACATCTATGGAACAACAAATATATTCAAATAGGAGGAAATTCCGTCTTCTATAGAGATTTTTCAGAGATGAATATCAATAAAATATACGATTTATGCGATTATAACGGTTTTTTCAATTGGGAACATGTAAAATCAAGAGGACTAGCAGACAAACATGTTTTGAAGTGGGCCGGGATAATTCATGCAATTCCCGACGAATGGAAAACTCTCGTAAAAGGGAAAAAATGTGAAAAAAAGAAGTTACAAAGGACTCTTAATATAGCAAATGACAATATTGACGTATTTAAGCTACACACTAAAGTATTGTATAATTGGTTTATAAAGAAAAAGTTTAAGAAACCAACTTCACAAAAATATATATCTCGAATAATAAGTCCAGAAAAAAATTTGGATTGGACTATGATTTATAACAGAATTTATAAAACATCTCTAGACACTTACTCAAGATATTTTCAGTACAAATTATTGAATAACGTACTATTTCTCAATCGTGATCTTTATCGTTTCAAAATTTTAGAATATTCCTCTTGTTCTTTCTGCTCTATTTATCCTGAAACTGTGTATCATTTGTTTGTTGATTGTGTAGAATCAAAAAACTTCTATTTCGAAATAAGGGACCATTTTGAAAAATTTGGTGTAAATCTGCCAGAAAATAACTACCAGCACATTATTTTGGGCTCAGATAATCCTATCATGAATTATATTATATTATATTTTAAAATAGTTGTATATAAATCTAGAGAAAAAATGAAAAGACCTTCGCTAAAATGTTTTCTAAATGCTCTTAAACAAAATAGAAATATTGAATATCGAATGGCGATAAGCAAACATATCGTTGCAAAACATATAGGTAAATGGAAACTCATCAATCCAGCTTTGGAGTAGATCACTTGGCAGGGTGCAATCTCATAAACATATTTATATATAGTGTAGTTATTTTATTATTGTAACTAGTTTTTGTTTTTGTTTAGTGTTTGTTTGTTTGTTGTTGTTTTTTTTGTTTTTTTTGTTTTTCTTTCTTCTTCTTCTTCAAAAAATTGTAATAAAAAAAAGAAAAAAAAAAAAAAAAGAAAAATGTCTATGTAAATAATATGTATATATTTTGTATTAAAAGTACATGTTTGTAATAATAATTAAAAATAAAAAAAAACACAATGTATTAAAATAAGTAGTTCAAGGTATTTTACAACTTCTTTCTTTGTTAATAAGGGGGTTATCAGGTTGCGTGACGTTTTAAAATTTAAACTAACATAAACGAAAAATAATATTCGAAAAGAACACGCCAAAATTAGTAAAAGAGGCTCAATTATCCTTTTGCTTTCCCAATAAAGGATTTTTTTATCTGCATACAAAGCTCATTGTCTGTGTTCAGCAAAGTTTGTCTTCGCTGTCCTGCCTGGTAATTTCGGCGTAAAAATCGGCGAAATATATATATATATATACAGCGATATGCAGAAATTCTGATCCTTTTGTACATATATACAAGTATATCAAAAGTATATCAGAAATTATGGGATATCATCGCTGATATATTTTCGGGTTGTCTATCACTAGGGCTTTCTGAAAAAATATCAGAGAAGGTATCCCATAATTTCTAATATACTTTTGATATACTTTATGTATATCCAAAGGGATCAGAATTTCTGCATATCGCTATATATATATATATGGTTTCATGTCAGCGATGGAACAATACAAACTAGAGAGCGCACTTCGTCAAGACGAAAGTCCATCATTGACGCCAAAAAACATTAACAAGGAAGGCGACAACGCAAATGTAGAAACCCGAAAGGGGAAAAACTCTAAAGGGAAAACAACCCGAAAGGGGAAAAATGTCAAAAATACTAGTGACGGTGAGAAACTACAACCTAGTAGAGGCACGAGCAATTTGGCGCCAAAATTAAATGTGCTAGAAACCGAGGTAAATGAGATTAAACAATAGCTAGCCACTATAACTGGCTCCCTAACCAACATAACGACAGTAATTGCCGAAATGAAGGCAGTTTATGATAATTTCAATGAACAAGGCTCTAACGAAATGTCAGAGAGCGACCATGACAGAGACAACAATCAAGATGGCGGCCATGACGATAACGACGAGAAAAGCCAACAACCTCCTGCGAAAAAACTCAAAAAAGTCAACTCAGTTTTAGCAGGCATGGCAAAAATGGTGAATAAACCGTCAAACGATGGAGAGCATCTTGATTCCGATCTGTTAGAATTGTTAGCAGAGCTCCTAAGTAAAGGCGCTAGTAAATAATCGAGGGAAATGGGGAGAATACCGACTGCAATGTAGTGAGCAGAATCCTGTTGAAGATCTATTGTTTGGAACCGAACTCGGCAAATCTGTGAAAGACCTAACAGAAGCGAGCAAAGTTACGTCAAAAATATCGTCCTGCAAAAGCATAAGGCAAAGCTCTAGCAATAATTACAGTGGCCAACGTGGCCGATTTACAGATCAAAGAAGATCATTTCCTTTTATAGACCAAAACAGAGGCTATACGGAGCGACAAAGAAGTGTAAACAAAAGCTACAAACAGAAAACTCAAGCCCAGTGTCAGCCTCGGAAGTGAATGTTAATACTTCAAATGTTGTTAGTCAATTAGCTCAGGTAAGAAATCAACCATTATGTTCAGCTAAATCGGAAAAATCCGATTTGCAAAGTAAGAACACACTGGTTACAAAAGACATATTACGAGTGGCCAATTGAAATTTCATAAACAAGCGTGGGAAAGACTCACATGACTTAATATTGTAGCGGGTTACAAAATTGATTTTATGTTACAACTTACGCAAACGCTTACACTGAGACAGCCAAAAATCAATAAATGCGAAGAAAAATCCTTTATGGTCTTATAGAGGAGCTGTATTCTACTCTGCGAGGCAGGTGATATATTTCCAGTGGTTATTTAGATGATAGTTTCCTTGCAGGGGAATCATATGATCAGTGTTTGAGAAATGTAGAAGAGAAATCTATAACAACCCCAACTCAAATACTCGAGCATTTGGGTTTTATCTTGAATTCAGTTAACATGACAATAAGTCTAACTGACGAAAAAATTAACAATATCAGGGATTTGTGCCAAAATATTCTGCTCAAAGAAGAAATCACAATACATCAGGTTGCCTAACTTATTGGCACTCTAGTCTCCTGTCCAATTGGGGTGGAATTTGGACCACTGATGTTTAAAACAGCTTGAAATTGAGAAAATTGATGCATTTTAAAAGAGTTAGTAGAGGTGATTTTCAAGCTAATATGCAAATTTCAGAACTTGCAGGAGAAGATTTTAAGAGGTGATTAGGAAGCTACAAACAATTTACTAAGAAAATATGTCAAGCCAACCCTGCTTTCACTCTAACTGCTGATGCATCACTTGAAGGATGGGGTGCTCATAGATATGAAAGGGAATTGGCAGGGGGCAGATGGCTTGAACATGAACAAAGCAAGCACATAAATTGTTTGGAGCTAGAAGCTGCAAAACTTGGTTTACAGTCCTTATGTCAAAATGAAACTAACGTGCACATCCATTTGCAATTGGATAATGTAACAGCAATAACATATATTAACAATATGGGGGATACACACTCACTATTGTGTAACCAAGTAGAAAGGGAAATCTGGTTGTGGTGCATGGCCATAAATATATGGATAAGTGCAACACATATTCCTGGAATTGAAAAAACAAACAAAAATGAAACGGCGGATCGACTGAGTAAAACATTTTTAGATAGGACTGAATGGCAACTTAACCCATGAATTTTCCAAAAATTAGTAGATCTTTGGGGAAAACCAGAAATATATCTGTTTGCTTCAAGGAACAATTATCAGTTTAAGCCATTTGTAGAATGGCGTGCTGATCCTGAAGCTGCTGCAATAGATGCATTCTGCCAAAGTTGGAAGAATAAATATGTGTATTTATTTCCACCTTTCAGTTTGTTACCAAAAGATCTACAAAAGATACAGCAAGACCAGTCACAAGTCCTATTAATAGCACAAGTGTGGCCAACACAGTTCTGATTTCCAAAGTTGATGCAAATGCTAATCAGTTCTCCTCCCACAAGGAAAGGATTTACTCCAGCTACCACACAACAGGACAATAACGCACCATTTGTGGCCAAAACTAAAGATAATGCCATGCCTTTTATCAGGGGAAGACTCCAAAAACAGAATATTTCAGAGAGGGCATGTGAAATCATCCTATCATCCTGGCGGACCGGAACCTCAAAGCAATACCGAGGATATCTGGATAAGTGGATAATATTTGCAGCAGAAAGAAATAAAGTTTCCATTAACCCATCTGTAGCAGATATCATTAATTTCCTTACACACCTTTATGACACAGGAAGCCGCTATTCAGCCATAAATACTGCAAGATCAGCCTTGTCAGCTGCTTTCGAACTTACTGATAGTCATTTACCTATTGAAGAACACCCATATTGATAAAGCGTCAAAGCAACTTACCAAACCAGACCACCACTGCTACGATATCGTACAACTTGGGATGTTTGTCAAGTCTTAGATTTACTCAAAACATGGAGCCCTGCATCAAAGTTAACGTTGAGAACACTACACTCAAGTTAGTAATGTTATGTACACTAGTCACAGGACAAAGGTGTCAGTCTGTCCACATGATGGATTTAGAACATGTATCTAAAGGCAAATCATTGTATAAATTCTATCTAAACAAACTTATAAAGCAATCAAGACCTGGGAAAGAACAACCTGTACTAGTGTTGCCAGCATTTCCGGCAGATAGGAGAGTGTGTGTATTTACCTTTCTAGAAACTTACATAGCCAGAACGGAACCTATTCGAAATAAACAACATACTAAAGTTTTTCTTAGTTACACTAAACCGTATCACCCGGTTACCTCAAGCACTATCTCTAGATGGGTGAAGACGGTAATCGAAAAGTCAGGCACTGATGTTAAAAATTTCAGACCACACAGTACAAGATCAGCGTGAACCTCAGCTGCATATCACAAGGAGTACCACTAGACATAATAATGAAAGCAGCAGGTTGGTCCTCTGAGTGTACTTTTGTAAGTTATTACGAGAGAGAAGTTCATTCTGAAACTGAATATGGAAATTCTGTTTTAAGTTGTGTTTTATAATAATATGTAATCGCAAGTTCAGAAACTAAGCAGGTTATTCTTCTTTTACACTTACAATTACATTGTAAATTCAAAGATAGGGGATATTCTATGATGTTGATGTTTATTTTTTCAATAAAAGTTGTTTTTGAAAATAACTGTCAAAGTGTTTTGGATACCAATTGGTTTGAAGGACCCATGTAGCTTCAAAGTTTCACGGGATCTCGAATATGCAAATGAGGAGGTAGAATTTAAAAATTAAACGAGCCTTACCTGTAAGGTGAAGTTGGATTGGGATTCTACCTCCTCATTGCTTGCATAGAGAGATCAAGTGCCCTCCCTTCTATCTTGGTTAGTTATTATTGTAACCAATTTTTTCTTTGCCCATCCCCTCTATGCTATGCAATGGACATGGACCCACTTTAAAGGATGACCTTCACTACGCATGCGCTATCTCACGGCCTAATAAAGTTCTAAGAATATGATAATTTGCTTCTTCTAATTTGTTTGACAATGATTTAGATCCCTACCAGCACAGGGCCACAATACACAAGATGAGGCAAAATAAAAGCCTTATATAATTGAATCATAACATGAGCTGGAATTAGGCGTCTTATTCTACGTAAAGCGCTTGTTTTAGCTTAAGCCTTATTAAGCTGAGTATTTAAATGATCCTCAAAAGTTAGTTTTGAATCAATACTAACGCCAAGTATCTTTAAAGAGTCCTTGATTTTCACAGGATCATTGCCCAATAAAAGATCGTACTTGTAAGTGTTCGATCCAATAACGAGAGCTTGAGTCTTCACAGTATTTATTGATAGATGGTTACTAGTAACCCATTCCTTGATGATGTCAAGTTCCTTGTTGATAGTATAGTTTAGTGGTACCACAGGAGAATGGTCAGCATAGTATTCAGTAGTGTCATCAGCATACAAACGTAGAGATACCGTAGAGGTAAAGTCATTTATGTTATTCACGAAAATGTTAAACAGAAGCGGCCCAAGCAAGGCCTAAGCAATATTAAACTATTGAAAGAAAATATTTTGGACGTAACTTTCTCTAGAGCAGTAAAAAATATTGTTCGCTTAAAACGACCTGAATTCTTGAAGATTACTTCTCCATCAATCCATCTTTGACTAGATAAAGATGTATTTTCTGTTGTTTTTCGACTTACATTTGAATAAAAGAAATGTTTGCTGTGCCTTTTGCTTTGGGATTAACGGGGAACCATGTGGCGTGTGCAGAGACGTACGGACGGACGAAAGTGACGTAATCAAGCAATGAAAAATCAAATCGAAGTGTTACAATTTTTTCCTAAGTATGGTGCTCCGCTCGCACAGGAACTCCGCTATCATTTTTAGCAATTCATTTATGAGAAGAGCACAAAATACTGAGCATAACAAAACAACTACTACAAGAACTGAAAGAAAAAAAAAATCAACCAGCTGAGAATCAAGAACATTCAAAGAAAGAGAAAGCTTGTATCCCACAACCGGAGAACAGCAAACAAGCAATTCGATCGCTGCGAGGCTAAATTCTACGACCGCTGCAAAAACATAATTAAATCTGACCCGAATAACGACCGAGCAACCTACAAGGACAAGATACCACAGCACCCAACCACAGCTAATTCATCCCTGACAGCAAACGACTTTAACGACTTTTGGAGGCCTATATGGGAAACAGAAAATGAAACTAACCTAGAAGCTGAATGGACACATACAGTAACGGAAGCAATGACATCCACAATGACAACACCAGTAGAGGACACAGTGAACATCGAAGAGAAAGACATCCACTCAGGCTTACGAAAGAAAAGAATTGGAGTTCACCTGGTAATGACAGAATAACTAATTATTGGATAAAGACATTAACAACTACACACAAAGGACTTGCAAAGGCTATAAACACAATTTTCAACAACGACATACCACTACTAGACTGGCTCGTAGAAGGAAAGTGCATTATGATTCAAAAGAAAGAAGATCCACAAGCCAAAGATCATCCTCCTATCACGTTGCTCAATACAATGTATAAGACAATAACATCAGTGGTGGACAGTAAACTTAAAGAACACCAAGAAAAAACACCAGTACATGCAGCTAGACCAGAAAGGGGTGCTCTACAAACTCAATGGGATGCATAGACAACCTGGTAATTGATAAACAACACTAGAAGAAGCAAGAGATAGAAAGAAAAACCTCTCATGTGTATGGATTGATATACTCACATACTCACACAACAAGCAAGAGAAGCTAACACCCTTACTTTACGTTGACGATCGAAAGACATACCACAAGTCAGCTCAAAAGGTGCTATTAATGACAAAGACAACAAAGAGTATGTTTGAAGACATCGGACTTTTCTGGGGTTTGGACAAGTGCGCAACAGTCAACATCTTACGAGGTAAGATAGAAATAAATGAAGAAAGTGTAAAAATATCTGACAATGAAGAGCTCAAAGTGCTAGACACTAATGATTATTACAAACTTCTCGGTAAATATGAGAACTCGACGCAACTAGAAGAACAAGTCTATAATTAAGCAAGTAAGGAATACCTGAAACGCTTATCTGTAATATGGTAAGTGACATATCCATGCCAAGAAAGTACACACGACCAAGACCTTTGCCCTACCTGGTCTTCAGTACCACATGTTGACAAGCGACTGGAAAATAAACCAACTGAAGGACATAGACCGACGCACAAGAGAGATAGTCAGAAAGGAAGGAGGAATGCACCATCACGAATCCATCAAACTACTCTGCCTACCAGAAGAACTAGGAGGAAGCGGCATGAAAAGCGTTGACACTTTCAAATTAACAACAATCAAAATGGCTAACTATATCAACAACAGCAAAGGCGGAGGATCAAGCATGCAAGAAACGCTTGAAATAAATAGAATCGCGCAAGGTAGATGGTCAATTTTCAAACAGGCCACCGAGCACGCAGCAGAATATAACATCACGTGCGACTTTGATGATACAGGCACTAAAATACCTACAAGTAAAGACTCTATACCTGTCAACGAGACCAAAACTATAACCTCACCTTAACCAAAATCCATAAAAGAGCTGCTGCGATCAAAGATCACGGAGAAGTATATAAAAGAAACAAAACAGCAGACATGGCTTGGAGCCTACACCAACCAACAACCCCAAGACAAACAGATTTCACCAACAGCCAACCAGACCCTGAAGAAGTAGAAAAACATTCCCGATATTGTCTACAGCGTAAACAAGAACATACGCCAACAACTACTACCAGCAAAGACATACCAACAAAGCAAAGCACATATGACCATCACAGACACCAAATGCAGAATGTGCCATATGGCTACAGAATCAACACCACATGTACTGAGTGCTTTTTTTTCCTATTAATGTTTATTTGAATCATGCAAATGTTTGTTGAACCACGTTAAAGAATGCTACATTGATGCTCATGATTGTCCAAACGCGTTACAGATTGTCAATGGTTATGCTAATGGCACTAATGAATTTTCACTTTTAGGTAAATGATTGTCAATAAACGCAACTGTTTGTCAATTCTGTTATTAAAGTTTAATTGCGCGCACAAGAAATACATTAATTGCAAATGAATGTACAAACGCGCTATTGATTGTCTATTGATGTCCATGAATGTACACGCATGTTCAAATATCGTTATTGAAAGTTGATCCGCGCTAATGATGTTAATCACATGTTGTGGTGTTCATGAAAGTACATTACACGTTATTGATACAACTATTGGCACAGATGAATGTACATTTTCTGTTAATGAACAGCAAAAGGTGTATAGAAAGACGCAATGTTGATAAGTTTTTCAAGGGTAAACTGTTGCCCACCAATTGTGGCACAAAAGTGGATTTTTTTTTTCAGCTCCACGGTAGCTCTCAAAAAAATTGAAAAATGAAAAGAACGCTCGATCAACTTGACTCAATTCGAGACGTACGGTGTCGGACTGCATACTTACAGTCTTTGTTTGTATACTCTAATTTATTCACGACTGGACTTTTCAAAAGTCTTGACGAGTTGAACAGCTTGACTCAACCTGACTAAGACTAAGACTAAGACGAGTTGATCGCAACTTGACTATGGACATCACGAGTTCATTCAGGTCGTGAGAATTGGACATGGATGCTTTCAGAAAGTGTAGTCTTCGTTTGTCGGTGTTATACTGTAAAGCGACCGCGTTATTTTAAAAGTTCGCGCACATGGTCGTAAACGTATACATTAAGCAAGTGCTGCTTGGAGTAAATTAAATGGACAAAGTTAACAAAAAGTCAAACCTGTTTTCATCATGGCCCTTAATCTCACATCTTTGTTGCGAAGGCACTGTTTTCCACTTCTTCGCCAACTGCACCATCTTAAATGCATCCATAACGCCGAACCCATAAAACTTGCTAACGGTTAAATTAGCTTTGTTCACCACCCAGTCTCCTCTCTCGAGTAGAATACCTCCTGGTGCTGATCTTGCACTTCTTACTATTATTATGTTGCACATCACGCCATGATAAGTGAGGACTACAAAACAAAGTGTAATTACTTTTAATATTTATCATTAAAAAAAGTTAAAAAAAAGCTATTACACTGTTTTAGTATGTTAAAAAATGTTTAACTAACCTACTTCGGGAAGGAATACATGTAGAATACTCTAGTAAACTTACCGACCAAACCAGGAAGGAAGTGTGATAGAGAAATCAAGAAAACAAGGTAGTTGGTGTGAATGGGGGATATAAGATTTTAAGTTCTTAGCATTCAAAACTTGTGAAAAAAAACCTGAAATATATTGCTGTTAACCACTGATACAATACTTTCAGTTAAGAACAAACGTAATAGGTAAATTACGAGCCTTAGATGAAACGACTGAAGAAGAGTGCCATACAAGCCTTTCACAACTTCAAGTCGCGTAAAAAATGAGCCAGCTCAACTAGAAACTGTGGACAGCTGTTTCAGCCTGTATTGGGCCTCGTCAGCACAGTGCATCTAGCGAGCTGGCAATCCCACGAAAAAGTAGTACTAGATAGATGAGGCAATGCGCCATGTGGGATGTGTTCTTATTGATTATCCGAGCCCATCCCACATGGCGCATTGCCTCATCTATCTAGTACTACTTTTTCGTGGGATTGCCAGCTCGCTAGATGCACTGTGCTGACGAGGCAAATAACTGAATAAAAGCATGGCTAGTTAATACAAATAATCTATTGGCCATGATATTTGAAAAATTCTTAGAAATCCTGGCTTACGAATCCTTATGTACATTAAATTAAAGTATCGCCCGCCAGTCTTGAATGGTTAGCACTCGTTCACATGGAACAAAAGTAGATATAGTATTAGAAAACGTAGAACGACAGTATCAGACTAGATTTGGTTATAAGTGTTTGACACTCAAGGGTCCTTATGGTCCATGTGAACGAGTGCTTCCCGTCTGAATCAAAGAAATACAGCATGTCATTAATTTGTCCGTGATCACTAGCTCCATCCTAGCTAACATATTGACAGCGATTGACAGCTAGCATATTCAATTCTTGAACTGTAGACAAACCCCACAGCACATGCATGCTAGGTTCTATTAATTAGTGAAGACCCCTGGTAAGATTGCGCAATTCGTTCATTTCCTTTTGTCGGACAGAAATTAGGGAAAAAAAGTATTTTACGACTTGTCTAACACATTTGTAAATTGTAAAAAAAATTACAAAAACATTACTATTACTTGTGGTTTACAAGGAGGTTAAAGTAATTTTTTGTCTCATAATAACCAGCATTTAGTGTTGCAAGTTAAAATAAAACTCAAATACACTTACATGACGTCGACTCATGAAGCAATTTGAAGTTTAAACCTTCATGACCTCTAACCTCAAATATTTTCAGCATTGAGTCTACACTAAGTTAAAAGTTAAAATAAACTAATTTTTTATATGATTTGATTGATGCATTTGAGATATCAAGTTTACAGGGGCGGATCTAGAAAATGTTTCAGGGGTGTCCCCAATGAAGAAACTCAATGTTATTGTAAGATAACTGTCATATAATAGGCCTTTTGGAACAAGTAACACTTGAAAACAAGTTTGTTCTCATGACGTAATCCATACATTATTGTAACTGTTAATTTTTCGTTTAAATGTAATTATATTATCGATTAACACAATCATTACTTGTGCCTGGTGAAGCGATCGAGGCCAGGTTTTTAGTTGTGGTGTTCACTGTGCTAAACAAAAGTACCTTACACCCCAATAAGAAAAACTCTTATATATGGTAACATTTGGGATGATTTTATGGCTAATTAATGGTTATTGTAGACCATATCTACGACTGCAACTTGAAGTCGTTGCGGATGCTTACTCTTCGCAACGCCGTTACCATATCCCTCAAAATCACTCAGCAATTCGTAATGCACATGCATCAGTGCCAAGCCATTTAGACTCTCTGCCCCATAGTACTGCGAAGATAGTCTTCAGTAGTTGAGCTCATATTTGCTCGTTCTGTCTCTCAT